>JAVXUO010002109.1:0-90816 GCA_033065855.1 Escallonia rubra
AATGAAGTAGAAGTCTTCAAATAAGCTCCAAAGTCCACTATATATAGGCACAAATGCGCGCGTGTCATCAGTCGACACGTGTCGTCCTCCGGGAGTGACACGTCGCCGGAGGGGGTCCCACAGTATTGATTGTCCGTCGAATTTTTGGTCCCCGAGTTTGTGCCGCCCTGCCCTTGCAGCGTCCCTCTGCCTGTCTGAGGAGACTGACCACACCGCGGTAGCATGGTCAGAGTAGCCCGTTGCCCCAGCCTCCAGTCCAAGCCCTTACTGAATTCCACGAGATACGTCATGAGACGCGCCGAGGTCCTGATGGTGGTGAGGGTTGCCCCTACAGCCAACTGCCAGGTGGGCCGTACGCGATGCCCTCCGAGGACCTGCTCCCGTCCCGGAGTGACCCGGGGGTCATTGCCCTGGCGGTGTCGATGATCAATGGTAACATGAGCGGCCATGCTCACAGCTCAATGCTCAGAGTCCGTGGTGAGGGGTCCTTGTGCCGGGGCACTACGAACGGATCCCCCCGTGAGTCTGTCGGGCGATTGTGTCCGCGAGGGCCGGAGACCCCCGGTTGATTGTGCAGGCGAGGGCCGGAGCCCCCGGTTTATTGTGCCGACAAAGGCTTTAAGGTCGTGAGCCCGTCCCACCGTGAGGGCCGGAGCCCGTCCCACCGTGAGGGCCGGAGCCCGTCCCACCGTGAGGGCCGGAGCCCGTCCCACCGTGAGGGCCGGAGCCCGTCGGTCGATTGTACGGGCGAGGGCCAGAGCCCCCGGTTGATTGTGCCAGTAAAGGCTTTAGGGTAGTGAGCCCGTCCCGCCGTGAGAGTCGGAGCCCGTCCCGCCGTGAGAGTCGGAGCCCGTCGATCGATTGTGCGGGTGAGGGCCGGAGCCCCCGGTTGATTGTGCCGGCGAGGGCTTTAGGGTCGTGAGCCCGTCCCGCTGCGAGGGCCGGAGCCCGTCGATCGATTGTACGGGCGACAACAGGCGTCACACGACTACTGGTGGTGAATGAGCATTACAGAATGCGTTGAGTGAGGTGATAACAACGGTAAGCAGGTTCCCCCCCCCCCAAGGACAAGTGAGGCTGACCCCCCCCCTTTCCAAGGAGGATGGCCGACCCCCTCACCAAGTGGGTGGCCGACCCCCTTACAAAGTGGGTGGCCGACCCCCTTTAAAGAGCGTGGCCGACCCCCTTCTCAGGGGGGTGGCCGACCCCCTTCTCAGAGGGGTGGCCGACCCCTCTTAAAGAGGGTGGCCGACCCCCTTCCTCAGGGTGTGGCCGACCCCCTTCTCAGGGGGGTGGCCGACCCCCTTCTCAGGGGGGTGGCCGACCCCTCGGGGGGAAGTGCACTTTCAACCCGTCCGAATGCTTAAGGCGCGGAGGCTTTGACCGGGCAACGACGTCGAGGCACGAAGTGCTTTGACCGAGCAATGATTTTGAGGCACGGAGCGCTTTGACCGAGCAATGATGTTGAGGCACGGAGCGCTTTGACCGAACAATGACGTTGAGGCACGGAGCGTTTTGACCGAGCAACGATGTCGAGCAAATTTGACTGCCGAGCGGGTGACGTGTCGTGCCACTGGAGTCTTTTAGCGGGCCCTGGGGTGCGGTCCGGATAGGTTGTGAACATAAGCCCCCTGCGTGCGGGGTGCGCGGAGGGGCAACCCGAGCGGGCGTCGCACGCATAAACGATGTTGAAGGCGCTCGGGGAGTGAAACATGAACGTTGTGAAAATGCGTAAGTGGCGGGAGACGGGGAGCTATGAAGTTTTTTGTTGACATTTGAAAATGGGCGGTTGAGATTGGATGGCCCACCCCTATAAATAGTGAAGGGATGGAGGGTTTTTTGCCAAAAAAAGCAATTGCACATTTTGAGAAAGTGAGAGAGGAGAGAAAAAAATAGGAGAAGAAATGGTGAGAGAGGGAAAGCAAGTGGCCGAGGGGTCGGCCAGGGATGGGGGTCGGCACAGCCAAGGGGTCGGCGGGGTGGAGAGAAGGAAAGAAGAGGGGAAGGGGGAAGGAAGGAAGGAAGAAAGAGGGGAAAGGGGAGGGGGTCGGCCGGAAGAGGGGGTCGGCAGGGGCAGGGGGTCGGCCAGAAGAGGAGGGTCGGCCACCCCAGGGAGGTCGGCCAACACGGGGGAGAGAGGGAGGGAAGAAAGGGGGAGAGGGGAGGGGGTCGGCCGGAAGAGGAGGGTCGGCGGGATCTACTGTCACGAGGGGAATAGGAAGAGAAGAAGGGAGGAGAGAAGAAAGGGGTTCGATGGGGCCGAAGGGGTCGGGAGCTGGAGGTGGGTCGACAGGGCCAGCGGGGGCGGGAGCTGGAGGGAGGTCGGCGGGGCCAAGGCCATGCCTGCTGAGCCGGTGCCCGTTCTGAAAAAGTTGAAGCAGCAGATGTGGGTGAAACCACGAGGCAGTGCGACGAGCGCAGCGCGGCCACCGCGAACTGTGACGACGGAACCGGTGCCGGCCCCACCGATAGATGAAGCCGAAGCTGCGGTAGGTGGTGAGACGGGAGTGCCACTTACATTTGATGATTCGTTGGTGAGGACGTATGATCCGGACCCGGATAAGACGAACACGCAATTGAGAGTAAAAGGGGTAGTACCGGCCGTGCCTGACCGGGAGTTGTGGAGGGAGCTGGCCATCCAGGTAGCTGATGGTGCGTTCACAGTGCCTTGGAGTGGTGCGTCGATGGGGGAGGAGCCACGAGTGCCATCACCTTATGTGCGGGCTCTGAGCTGGGAGGGTGCGCCCGTGCCGTCACCGAGGTATGTTGCGGGGTTGTTGGTGGAGCGGGAGGATATACCCTGGGCACCTGTGGTGTTCAAGGGCCATGGTGTGATGCCGATTGGGTGGGACTTCTGGTGTGAGCATATGATGGAGGTGCCGAGGTGGTCGGCGTTTTTACAAACGTTGGGGTTGGTGCCAGTGATTGACATTACGGCGAGGGGGCTGGAGTTGTATAGAGATACGCCTGGGATGGCCCTATTGCTGTCGAGGTGGAGCACTCAGACACATACCTTTGTGACTGAGTTTGGAGAGATTGGGCCGACGCTGCTGGATGTGATGATGCTGACGGGGCTGTCGATGCATGGAGAGTTGGATGCGCGTGTGACGCGGCTTACTGGTGAGGAGCGGTTGTTGCAGACGCAACTATTTGATATTTTGGCGGAGACGAGGCAGCACTGGAAGGCGACATATAGCGGGTGGCTCCGATTGTTCTATGGCACCCTGTAGGCGAAGTCGGGGTAGAGATTGGGCAATGCTGCCCATTTCGTGATGGGGCCGTATCATAAGGACGAGCGGTACAAGATGGTGGCCTTTTTGACGATGTACTTGTCGAGGTAAGTATTATGCGTTCCATTGTTTGTATGCTTGTAGATGTGATGCTAGTTGAGGTTGTGTATAATGCGTTGTCGTGTTTTTGCAGATTCGTGTTTGAAGGGACGCCGGAGGACGGCATTTCCTCGAAGGTGATTCCCCTGGCGATTCGGATGGCGCAGGGGAAGCGTGTTGGGCTAGCTCCCGTGTATCTGGGCACCGTGTATTCACGGCTGGATCAGTTTGTGAATGACGTGAAGAGGTCGCACGGGCGGTACCAAGTGGCGACGTACGTGGATTGGATGTTTCTGCAGCGGTACTTGTACAAGTGTTTTCTAGATTATCGTCCGGCAGGATACCCGCTTGAGCATCCAGTACCGAGGACGAGGACAGAGATGCACGGTGGTAGATCGCGGGAAGTGGCGCTGTGGTGCAGCGGGTCACGGGCATTTGCATGGGCGGGCATCAAGAGGCCGGAGTGTCCGTTGTCACGGTTGATAGATTCGAGGGAGGCATGCGTAGCACGGCCGTACAGAGAGATGCATGCGTTATACGGAGTACCCTCCTGGTTGCACGGATAGGAGATGGCGATAGACTTGACCAAGAGGGGGGTTGCCACCGGTAGACGTTGTGCTCTTGGTGGCCTACTTTCCAGGTTGGATGCCAGTGATGACTGATGATGGCGGGAAGCCTGCAGAGAATCTGTATTACGTGGCTCGGTATTGCCCAGACCGGTTGTCGCGGACATTTGGCTATGACTTGGAGCCGTCGTGTGGGTATCGTAGCCCGTGGAGTGTGACGACCGCATTCGGGTACATGCGGTATGACAGAGTCCGTGAGTGGCCGACACCGGTGGTAGCGTGGAGGAGGCCGGGGATAGCGGCAGTGGGGGTGGTGACGGTGGAGTATGCACATTGGTGGAAGCGTCTACGGGCGGTCTGGGCGGAGTGGTTGGCTTAGCCATCGGGGACACGGCGACTGGTTGATGTGTTTGCCTGTGACCGGGCGTTGAGTTTGATATCGATGACAGCGGCGAGGCAGGCTGGCATGCTGGTGCTAGTGACGGGGAGTGCGGTTGTGAGTTCGGAGAGGGATCCCGATGAGGAGGGCGAGGAGTCTGAGGAGGATGCCTCGGTGGAGGACCAAGGATAGGAGTCGGTGCCGAGGGTGCCAGGGGCTGGCAAGGGGCCGCTGTCGGCACTGCGAGTTGGGATGATGGAGAGTGCTCGGCAGGCGAGTGCGGGCACTTCAGGCTTGCGGCTGAAAGGATCGAAGAGGCCGCGAGAGGCGTCGGAGGAGCCAGTGGTTGAGGTAGGCCTGACTGTTGCCGCTTTTGATTAAATCTTGTTTATTGATGTCATATAATAGAAAGAAAAAAATGTTGATATGCTAACGGTTGTTTTGGACAGGGGTACGAGGGACAAGCGGTGGAGAGGGGCAGTGATGCAAATGTGGCGGTCAAGACAGAGGAGGCGAGAGCGGCCGAGGTTGATGAGCCAGCAAGCGGAGATGAGCCGGTAGCGGCCGACGTGTCGGGGGTCGGGGCGAATGGCAGGGTGAGTCCACTGCCAGATGTTGAGGAGAGGGTGGAGGATGTGTATGGCGGCTTGGTCGATGAGTCGCTGATGTTCGATGCCAGTGGCTACTGGTGGACAGGCACGGCGACGGAGGCCGCGGTGGTTGAGCAGGGGGATTTGGTAGAGTTGGAGCCTGCAGTGGCGGTCCCAATTCAGGAGGTGGAGATCCCGGTGCGACCGGTGCAATCTGTTATAGGGGCGTTGTCAGGGTCGGTTGTTGAGGCGAGTGCGATGTTGATGGCAATGCACTCGATGACCGTCAGTGTACAGGCAGCCGGAGGAGTGCGTGAAATGCATGTGATGATGGTGAATGGCATAGCAGCTGGAGAGGCGAGTAGGGGATCGTCGAGCGGCCAGGCCGACGTGGTAGTATGGGAGAACCTCCAGCTATCTTTTGAGACAGTGCGCCGGTTAGAGCTGGTGAAGGCGGCGTACCCGCAGACGTTTGAGGGGGTGATTATGGAGAACCCGGTGCTACAGAGGTGGGTGTACTCAGGGTTTGTGGAGTGGCTGCTGCCGTTTACGAGTGTTCCCGCGGCGGGCTGGACGACAGGGTTTATTGAACGGTCGCTAACAGAGTTCACGGCGTTCGAATCTTTAGGCGTGCAGCTAGATTGGCTGGTCGAGTTCTTTAGGTTAAGGAACGAGGGTGGTGGTGTGGGCGAGAGGATGGCCTTGGTACGTATGGAGGAGGTGCTGCTCGAGAGGCGGTGCACAGGGTTGGAGGTGGAACGGTCAGAGATCAATGAAGAGTTGGTCGTGATCGACAAAGAGGTGGCGGAGATAGAGAGGCAGCTGTCTGATTTGCAGAGACGTCTGAGTGATCTCCAGAGGCGGCGGGTGGATGTGGAGGTGCGAGAGGCCGAGCGTCTGAGGCGGCAGGCCGAGTTCGAGGCGGGATGGTCGGCACTGCAAGGTGAGCGCCAGACATTACAGGCGTTGAGCTCCCATCCAGTAGCAGGTTTATTAGCTAGCTTCCGGTAGGTTTATCATAGATTTGATGTCTAGGCAGTGCCCGATAGTGGCCAACAACGTTTTATGCATTATTTACATATATATATATTGCCGGTACATGAAGTGTAATTGCATGCTGCCTTGTTAATACTTGTCGTGGATGTATGGTACGATCGTTGTATGTTGCGATTGTGTGTTGCGCCTGTTGGGTGTCTGTCGGTGTCCCCTCCCCCCCTTTTTCTTTTATCGAGGACAAACACTTAATAACTAGAAATGAATACAAAAGTAGAGGCGAAGCATAGAGGTATGGAGTGAAAAGACTGTATGTTGATAGTGTCTGGATCAAAGAAATGTCATTACACAAAAGGAACTCGTAATAAGCAACAGAAATTACAAGCCAGTACATGTGTGTATATACACAAAATGCCACATTAAGTAGGCTGAACTATAAGCGGTGGGTCGGGGGGGAACAAGTTGCAAACTGGTCATGCATAGTACTTCTTTAAGTAGCGACCGTTGACAGGTGCGGTAAGTTGCCTGTCGTCCGGATTAAGCAGGGGGTACGAGCCATTGCTCCTGGCTGTATGTACTTTGAATGGCCCCTCCCAGTTGGGTGTGAACTTAGGAGCTGACAAATTGGCCCGTACGTGCTTGGTGGCTTGGAGGACAAGGTCGCCTTCTGCGAAGGAGCGAGGTTTGACGGTCTTCCCGTAGGCTTTGACAAGCTTCTCATGATATGCCTTCATTCGTCGCATGGCATTAGCTCTTTTTTCATCAAGGCTCTCAAGTGCCACCATTCTGGTTTCTTCCTCCCTGAGACCACTGCTGAGGGATAGACACGCCGAGGCGACTGCGATCTCGGCAGGCACTACACATTCGTCCCCGTAGACGAGGGAGAAGGGTGTGGCCTTCGTGGCTGTGTGTCTGAAAGTTCTGTAAGCCCAAAGGGCATGACTTAGCTTTTTGGACCAAGAGTTGCTCGCGTCATGGACCATGCGAGACAAAACGCGCAAAAGAGTTTTGTTAGAGGCTTCAGCCTGACCGTTGCCTTGCGGATAATAAGGAGTTGACGTGGCATGATTGATATCATCTACTTCCATGAGAGTCTGAACATCCCGATTGATGAATGGTGTGCCATTGTCGGAGATAATACATCGGGGGATGCCGAAGCGACATATGATGTGATCGCGCAAAAAGTTGGCGATGGCGCCCCCCGTGGCTTTTCACAGAGGTATGGCTTCAACCCACTTTGTGAAACGCTCCATTGCGACCATGATCCAAATATGACCTTTCGATGGCGGATGTATGGGGCCGATAAGGTCGAGAGCCCAAGAGTGAAACGGCCAAGGGGCCACGATCATACGAAGGTCGGATGCTGGCATGTGCATTCTATTGGCGTGTCTCTGGCAGGATTGGCAGTGTCGGACATGAGAGATGGCGTCAGATTCCATAGTCGGTCAGTAGTACCCTAACCTGGGCAGTTCTACATACAACTTTTGAGAGCCTTGATGTTCGCCACAAACACCATTGTGCACTTCATTGATCACCTCGACCGCTTGGGCACCCTGCAAGCATCGTAGGGTGCGACCCGAAAATCCCTTGCGAAACAACTCGCCTTCCGTCTCAAAATACTTGACCGACTTGCGTTTGATAGATCGTGCTGAGCTGCGGTCAGATGGTAGTAGTCCATGGGATAGATATTGCAGGAAAGGCTGGCGCCAGTCATCCTTGATGTTGACGACAAGAGCTTCCATATTGTCTGGTGTGTATAGGCATTCTGAACAATCATGCTGTATATCCAAAGCATCTTTGGCCATGGATGGCCAAAAGAGGCCCATCGTTGGAGACGATGATATAGAGGTGGCCCGTCGAGGCCACAACACTTTTGATGTCCGTATTGTAGCTTGTGCTTTGCTTCTGCTGGGGCCAAACATCGGGCTAGAGTGCCTCCGTGACATCGTCTGTACAAGACGTCTCCCAACATTAAGAAATATGTGAGGGTGGAGACGGAAGCGAGTGACGGTGCCTTAAGTTGGTCGATGATCGGCTGCCTCCAATCATTGGTCATGATGTTCTTCAGGACTAGATTCAATGTTGTGCATGGTGATGTCCTCTTGATAATGGTCAGTATGCACTGTTCACCGTCAATATCTATCTTTGACGCGATTGTGGCTAAGCTGTCCGCATGTCGGTTATGGCACCTGCCGTGATGTTCATATTGGACATGGCCAAGCTGTCCCTCCAAGTGTTGTACCAAGGCACGATAAGGTGCCAAGGCTGGCTCCTTGACTGCAAACTCCCCGTCGGCCTACTTCATGATCAAGTTCGAGTCCCCTTTTACACAACGATTTAGCCCCCATGCTGATAGCTAGCATGAGGCGGATAACGAGGGCCTCGTATGCAGCTTCATTGTTAGATACCGGGAATGCAAGCTTGAAGGATAGGGATGTGGTAACACCCTCTGCGTTCCGAAGGACAATGTCGGCACCTCCTTGCCGAATGGGAGCTCCATTGGGATATTTGCTAGTGGCTGAGCCGTCGAACTCAAGTGTCCACAATTCATCAACATCAGAGATCAGGGTCGTCTCTTCTCCAGGCAATTGATGTGAGGTTGGTTCATATTGTTGGCGCGGGAAGAAGGCCAAGAGGTCTGCGAGTGCTTGGCTTCGCAAAGCCGTAGGATTCTTGATTGATAGGCTGAATTCGGCCAGTAGCAGCAAGCAACGAGTAAGTCGGCCGGACAGGGCAGGGTGAGTGAGCATGTATCGTAATGGGTCAGCCTTGGTGACGAGTGTAATCTGGTGTGACAAGAAATAGTGTCTGAATTTTTGCGAGGCGTAGACCAAGGTGAAGCAATGTTTTTCGAGCTCAGAATAATTGGCATCGGGTCCCCTGATTGACCGACTGAGATAATAAACCGGGCGCTCCACTCCGTCCACTTCTTGAGCAAATAACGCCTCTAGGGATTTGGGCGTGGAGGTTAGGTAAAGCAAGAGTGGTAGACCTCGTTGTGGCATGACCATGGTCTGTGGTGACATGAGGACCGCCTTGATTTGTTCAAATGCTTGGTGTTGGGGCGCACCCCAATCCCACGGCGCGCTCTTGCGCGTCAAGTGTTGGAAGGGCGTGATAAGCTCAGCCAAGGCAGGGATGAACCTGCGAAGATAAGAAACCTTGCCGAGAAAGCTTTTTAACTGCTTGGTACTTTTGGGCGGTGGCATCTCTTGGATAGAGGCGGCTTTGGAGGGGTCAATGTCGATACCCTGTCAACTGACCAAGAAGCCGAGGAATTTACCGGAGGAGACTCCAAAGGCACATTTGAGCGGGTTCATCCGCATGTTGTATTGGCGACACCGGTCGAAGACTGTCTGAAGGTCTGTAAGATGCTCACTTTCCTTTTTAGATTTGATAATGAGGTCGTCAACATAGTCTTCCACTGTGCGGTGTATCATGTCGTGAAAGATAGCTGTCATAGCTCTCTGATAGGTAGCACCCACATTCTTGAGACCAAAAGGCATGACCTTCCAACAAAAGTTACCCATTGGGGTCCGAAAAGCTATCTTGGCACAGTCATCTGGGTTCATTCGAATTTGGTTGTAGCCGGCGAAGCCGTCCATCAAGGATAAGGTCTCGTGTCCGGCGGCAGCCTCTGTGAGCATATCAATATTGGGCAGTGAAAATTCATCTTTAGGGCATGCCTTATTCAAATCGCGGAAGTCAATACAAACGCGAACCTGTCCGTTCTTCTTTTGCACAGGAACAACATTGGCCAACCAGATAGGATGAGTGATGGGTTCGATGAAGCCAGCCTGCAGAAGTCGTTCGATCTCTTGCTTGATCTTTATTTCAAGTTCGGGGCGTAAGGACCGCGAATGCTGTTGAACCGGGCTGAACCCATTGGCAATGTTGAGATGGTGCGTTACCAAGGCAGGATCTAATCCAGGCATTTCGTTGTAACTCCATGCCAACACGTCGCGATATTCACGGAGGAGGGTAACCAGTCCCTCTCTTCGGCCCGGGGTGAGTTTCGTGCCAATGTAGGTCAATCGAGGTTCCTCATCCGGATCAGCCAGGTTAATTTCTTTAAGATCTTCGACCTGCGGTCGGGGGCCGTCTTCATAATAGTGCGGTGCAGCGCCCGGGGTAAGCTCGTGATCTGGCAGGCAATGCTCGGTCGTACAACACCATTCTGTCTCCGTAGGTAGGTGGGGGTCGAGGCGGTCGGGCAGTGAACCCCCCAGAGCCCCCGAACACCGTCATAATTGGTAGATGACCCCCCTTCCGTCCTTGATGACATGCTGGAAGGTGGTTTCAAACTTGTGCTTCTTGGACTTGGGGGATGAAGGCGGGGAAATGGTAGGGACAGCAGATGGCGCTGTCGAGGTTGATGCTTTGTTTCTGTTGCTTTTCTTGGACTTGGACTTGGGTGGCTTGTTCCTACACAGCTCGTCCCAATCTGGTAGCTTGGTGGAGTGGATGTGAGTAGCATTCTCACCATCTGTGGCAAGTTCAGTGAAGAAGGAGGCCTCGGCAATATAAGACTCGTCACACTCAAAAAGGGCCTTGGTCGCGGGGATGGTTACTGCTACCTCATGTCCCGCAGGACCGGCCACCAGTTTCACACACTAGTGGTATGTCGAGGGAACAGCCTTGTTGATATGGATCAAAGGCCGCCCAAGCAGGAGGTGGAAGGAAGACTCGATATCTATCACATGGAAAGTGGTGTCACGACGGACTGTTCCGACCATTAGGTCGACAGTGATGTGGCCAAGAGTGGACTGGGGGCCCTGTCCAAAGCCAGTAATTTTGATGGGGTCACGGATAATCCTCCTTGATGGTATGCCAGCCTGTTGCAAAGTGACGAAAGGGATGATGTTGATCGAAGCACCGCAGTCTACAAAGGCGCGGCGGAAGTCGGTGCCGTTAACAGTGCACTCAAGGTATATCGGCCGGTTGTGGTGCTCAATCGGTGGTGAGTCCTCGTCCGAAAAAATGAATGCGGTGGAAGGGATATGTCTGAGCTCGGCCTGGGCGGTAAAGCACTCGGGCCCGAGGCCTGTGGTGACCTCGATCAAGTAGTCTGAGAGATAAGTCCGCGCCGCGGGTGAAAACCCCATTTCATCAAAGAAGCCTTTGATCTTCATCATTTGGCTAGCCGAGGACACTGGCTGGGGGGTAGGAGGTACGCGAGTCGTGATCGTAGGCGAGACTTCCGCAGAGGCTTCGGGGGCGAGCGGCTCGATGTGGTCGGTAGTAACCATGAGCACCAGATGCTCGCGATTGTTGTTGCCATGGTTTGGGTATGGTTCTTTCCGCACATCATTGTTCTTTCGCAGCTGTAGGTCGCCTGACGCGACCTTCCTTGCAAAGATGGCCCGCAACGCATTGCAGTTATTGAGAGGATGGCCGAGGGCCTGGTGGAAGGGACAGTAGTTGGGCCTAGTTCTTTCCTCGTTTGTGATGGGGATCCGCACGGGTGGTAATTAGAAGTTGTTGTCGTTAACAACCCATTCTGTCAATAGCTCTTTCACCGTATTCAAATCACACGGAAAGGCAGGCGGAGTCTCATGTTGTCGCTGTTTGTCGGGTTGTTGGTCCCCATCCGGGAACTGACACTTAAAGCCAATGTAATTACTGATGTTGCTGGTGCTGGTGCCGTTGCGCTGGGTACTGGATGGGGCTGCTGAGGCCAGCAGTGCATTCTGTGGCCGAGGCCTCTATGGTTTGATGGGCTCGACCGTCTCGTAAGTACGTCGTGCCGTTTCTTTAAGATGTCCCCATGATTTCAATTGTAAGCTCTCGAGGTGCACCCGGTAGACGTCGTTCATATTCTTGATGCATATGGGCACCAGTGTCTCATCCTTACTGAAATCTGTACACTCGAGGCACTTAAGATGAAAGCGGTGCACATATTTGGTCAAGTCTTCGCCGGGGGCCTAGCGAATGCCGGCGATGTCCACTATGGTGACGCGCTCAGCTTCATAGTGGAATTTGTCCATGAAGAGTTGGACCATTTCATGCCATGAACGGACTATCCCCGTAGGGATTTGATGGTACCAAGTATAGGCCAAGCCTGTGAGGGACTTGTGAAACTCCCTCAACTTGAAATTATCGCCCGGTCCATATTGCTCCAATGAACCGGCGAATCTGGCTAAGTGCTCACGGGCGTTGCCTTCACGTCCGTTAAAGAGCACGAAAGTGGGTTGCTTGTACTTGAGTGGATATGGTATGATGGCTATCTCATTAGCATACGGCGCGTGGCCTGTCAATCGATCTGATGAGTCGGGTGCGGAATGCTGTGACAGCCGATGAAGAAGCGCGGCAAAGTCAGCCTTGGAAACATAGTGGGAGGGCGGCTCTTCTTGGCCGACCAAAGGTTGATGGCCGGCCGGTGCTCCGCGAGCCCCGGAGTCCCCTGACTGTACAACTTGGTGGGCAGGAGCGGTTGAAGGGCGATACATGGCGGGTGTTGATGCGGGCAAGTGGAGGGTGGCATGGGTGGGAGGATGAGACATATCCACCACTTGGCCTGTCGTTTGATACTGCTCCACCGGGTAGGGGTTAGGCTCCATCTCAATGGACTCGTGAGTCTCAGAAGAGTTCCTGGCCGGCACATGTTAAGGCGCAGCAGTCGGGGAGACTTGTTGCAATACTGGCCCGAGATCCGATTGTAGTCTGTATGGCGTCATCACGGGACGCAGCATGTCAGCTATGGGCGGGGAAGATGTCGCGAGTCCTACCGCCAAGAGTCTGGAGGGTTGAGGCAGCGGTGGTCGTGACACTGGCGCCTGGGTAACGTCTGGGGACGGCCCATGTCCTGCAGGCTGGACCGGCAGAACAATCTGTTGCGAGGCCATCGCTTGTATGGATTTCTGCATTTCTAATATGGCGGCCATGAGTGAAGCTTGAGAGTCCTGTATGCTGGCTATGGTGGGAGTGAACTGCTGGATGATCGCGTTGACTGTCGCTTGCACGTCAGGTGCGGGAGGGCCTTGGAGGCGTACAGCGCTAGTCCCCTCTTGGTCGTCAAAGTGATGCTCCTCTCAGATGGTGGGGTTGAGGCCTTGGCTGGCTGCCCTGGTAGCTTTCCGTTGTACAGGCATGGTCGCTAGGGTGTGGCAGACTACAACACAATACTCAGCTCCCAAGCAGAGTCGCCAAATGTTGGTGCGGAAAGAGGTTCCGTTGCGACGTCGAGGTGCCACAAATGATACAGTCTGAGTTGGCTTCCAAGTAGATGAGGTGGGGAGACAACAAGGATGGAATAAGGGCTGAGAGCAAGGCTCCTCAGGCAGGTCGCGAGGGCTAGCAGCGTTGCGCAAGCAGGGCGATGACGAACAGGGCCGGCGGTCGATAATTCGAGTCAAAGGTGCAGCGTCAAGAGTCCGTTGTCATGAATTCAAATGTCTTTCTCTCACTAGAAATCCAGAGAGAATGAGTTTTAGAGAGAGAAAGTAAAAATGTCAAATGAAGTAGAAGTCTTCAAATAAGCTCCAAAGTCCACTATATGTAGGCACAAATGCGCGGGTGTCATCAGTCGACACGTGTCGTCCTCCGGGAGTGACACGTCACCGGAGGGGGGTCCCACAGTATTGATTGTCCGTCGAATTTCCGGTCCCCGAGTTTGTGCCGCCCTGCCCTTGCAGCGTCCCTCTGCCTGTCTGAGGAGACTGACCACACCGCGGTAGCATGGTCAGAGTAGCTCGTTGCCCCAGCCTCCAGTCTAGGCCCTTACTGAATCCCACGAGATATGTCATGAGACGCGTCGAGGTCCTGGCGGCCGTGAGAGTTGCCCCTACAGCCAATTACCAGGTGGGCCGTACGCGATGCCCTCCGAGGACCTGCTCCCGTCCCGGAGTGACCCGGGGGTCATTGCCCTGGCGGTGTCGATGATCAATGGTAACATGAGCGGCCATGCTCACAGCTCAATGCTCAGAGTCCATGGTGAGTGGTCCTCGTGCCGAGGCACTACGAACGGAGCCCCCCATGAGTCTGTCGGGCGATTGTGTCCGCGAGGGCCGGAGCCCATCAGTTGATTGTGCTGGCGAGGGCCGGAGCCCCCCGGTTGATTGTGCAGGTGAGGACCGGAGCCCCCGGTTTTGTGCCAGTGAGGGCTTTAAGGTCGTGAGCCCGTCCCGCCGCGAGGGCCGAAGCCCGTCGGTCGATTGTGCGGGCGAGGGCCAGAGCCCCCGGTTGATTGTGCCAGCGAGGGCTTTAGGGTCGTGAGCCCGTCCCGCCGCGAGAGTTAGAGCCCGTCGGTCGATTGTGCGGGTGAGGGCCAGAGCCCCCGGTTGATTATGCCGGCGAGGGCTTTAGGGTCATGAGCTCGTCCCACCGCGAGGGCCGGAGCCCATCGGTCGATTGTGCGGGCGACAACGGGCGTCACGCGACTACTTGTGGTGAGTGAGCATTGCAGAATGCGTTGAGTGAGGTGATAGCAACGGTAAGCAGGTTCCCCCCCCCCCCCTCCCCAAGGACAAGTGGGGCCGACCCCCCCCCCCTCAATTTACAAGGAGGGTGGCCGACCCCATCACCAAGTGGGTGGCCGACCCCCTTACAAAGTGGGTGGTCGACCCCCCTTTAAAGAGCGTGGCCGACCCCCTTCTCAGGGGGGTGGCCGACCCCCCTTTAAAGAGGGTGGTCGACCCCCTTCCTCAGGGTGTGGCCGACCCCCTTCTCAGGGGGGTGACCGACCCCTCGGGGGGGGAGTGTACTTTCAATCTCTGTCTGAATGCTTAAGGCGTGGAGCGCTTTGACCGAGCAACGACGTCGAGGCACGGAGCGCTTTGACCGAGCAATGATGTTAAGGCACGGAGTGCTTTGACCAAGCAATGATGTTGAGGCACGGAGCGCTTTGACCGAACAATGACGTTGAGGCACGGAGCGTTTTGACCGAGCAATGATGTTGAGAAAATTTGACCGCCGAGCGGGTGACGTGTCGTGCCACTGGAGTCTTTTAGCGGGCCCTAGGGTGCGGTCCGGATAGATTGTGAATAGTAACTAGGTGTTGCTTTTCTTGATTGGTTAAGAGGAGAAATATATTATATATAATAAGTCGTCCCGGTTACACAAAAGATGTACTACATTATCCTTACAGACAACTAAAAATAATGGAAGCTAAACCTTGTCCATGTTTACATTATTAGATCTAAAAGCATTTAATCCATGCTTCCATGTCATAGAGACTTCCGATCTAGCCAAGTCTGGCAGTGCTAGTATTGTTGTGTATGTGGAAGGGGATATGGTAGCAAGCACGAATAAAAGTGAGGATGCTGGTAAGATGTAAGGAATGTTAGGAAGTAATCACCAGGGCATAGCTTGATCTATTAAACCAATGTACTGAACTAAATTTGTGGCATCAATTTTAATAGCACTGAGTTATGGGCTTGCACGCAATGTATCGTGTAACTAACAGGTTTCTTAGTTTGGCTAGAGTTGGATAGGATAGTGAAAACACGACGATCCCAGCGACGGAAAAGGTGTGGACAACGCATCTTAGAGTAAGATGTTTGCCTGAATATTGTTTATTACATGTTATCGATGTATGTCCTAACGATGCCTACCTCAGGTGCATCTTAAATGTGATATGAGGGGTACCGACTACGAATTTGGCAGCCCTAAGTCGTCTATTTTATGATGGCCGCTATATGGGCGCATGCTGCTTATACCTTGGCCACCAGAAATCCCACGGAAGTAGTTTGAGAATGTAAATGAGGAGGAAAATCCACCAAATGTTAAAAGGAAATAAGTTCAAGGCTTGATTATGCAACGGGAAGATGCGGCTGAAGAAGATTCAGATTAGGACTCTTACCTCAAGTTGTTGCTTTCTCTTCATGCTAGTACTTCTATTCTTTGTGTCTCTTTGTGTTTAGTTGTGCACTTAAAATTTCTTAAGTAAGTGAACCTTCATTGATCTTAAAATCATGCGCCAAGCAAATATTAATTGCTACATAATAGTAAATTCTAGAATGCGTAATACATCCAATATATATTTAACACATGAAAAATCGAAGCATGCAAATTTATGTCAACATTAGGCATCTCATTAATTGGTGCAAAGCAAATACGCTTGTTCACAGCAAAACGAGGACAGTTGCTACTTCTCTTAAATGTTCTAGTAAAATGGTAAACTTGATAAGGGTTGGACTCTCTTAGAGTCAGTGTTCCTTTTCGAAAGGCAGAATCTGAAATAGTTAATGAATCCCGCACATCTATATTTATACAATTTATAAACCTAGCTAATACAAAATTTGTGGTGACAATAATAGTTTTATTACCAAGAGGATGGTGAAGTAGAGTGTTGTAGACTAATATGATGAGTATGTATGTCATTGTCACAAATATATTCTTCTCGCTTTTACGTTATGATGCAACTCTGAAGTTCTCTTCCAAACACACATCAACATGAAAATTACATATAATTACAGGACATAGACTTAGAATCCAAAATGGGACATTACACATGGCCCTTGAATAAAACTCAATCCGAAGTAAATGGCAAATGCATGGCATATAAGGAAACATACAACAAAATAAGTCATCCTTAGGAGGAAGAGGCCAATATCTTCCCTTTTTTTCTTGTTTCGCTTGAACCTGGCCAACGTTGAAAGCTGCAGTAGAAAAAGGCCCAACTTCCCACCACTCTGGCTTCATTTTAACCTCGGCATTTTTTCCAGCTGCCTTGGAAGAATCGGTAGGATGCTTCCTTATTCACGAAAGGAAAAGTTTTAGCATGACCAAAACTGCGGTCAAGAATTCGTAAGCATGACCAAAACTACGGTCAAGAATTCGTACCCCTAGCAACAACCACCCCAACAGGAGCAACCCTATCAGCCACATCTTATATAAGCCTCTGCAATAACATGATTTTCGACAATCACATCACCCCCCCCCCCCCTAAGTCAAAAATCATGTCAACCTCGATTGGCTCTGGCCTGACGATTAGGCATGCGCATGGACCTCATCACCTCTCCAACTCTTTTGTAGCCTCTCATATTCTACCTCTTTTTCTGCTTCTAATACCATGCATCTAATATGTAGAGACACATACCCCTACAGATCAATGAAAATAACTCAGGGATGCACAATCAGCACTAAAAACAAGTATCACAAGAAACATATAACGGATGCATGTGTAGGGATATAAGGCACCACAATGAGGGAGAAGGTGGTAGGAAAAGGAACATAAACTCCAATCCAGATGAAGTGGTTATGGCATAACACAAAATTTAACTCATAATGCTATGCACAAGAAAGAGCAAAGGAAGTATCATTTCCATGACTCCACTTCAAATTAAATGAAACGTACATCTCCACCCCTTCAAAGAAATGAGAGTCCTAAATTATTCCATTGGTGTGGTCTACCTTTTGATAAGACCTAACTACCATACAATTCTTTGGTGCTATCCCTACACCAAGAATTAAGCTTTGAAAACCCCAAAAATCCGTGCTTGACATTCCCAAGCTTTGTAATAGATTGACTGATCATAATTTTCTACTACGCGAAGCTCTCTGTAAAACAATGATGCGTACACTTGAAGCTTTAATGAACATTCGAGAATAAAGTAATTGATAACTTGAAGAATGCTCGCTCTCAACCAAAAGATTGCTAATGCTCTCTTTAATGATATAAAATCATGAAGATGATGAGAAAATTATCTAATCCTTGAGATTTTATGTTTCTGTAACGAATGAAGGCTTCAAAGGTTCATGTTGTATGATGAAGCCCCAAAAAAATTAGGTTTGAATAAAGCCGTTATTGGAAGACAAAATATGGCTTTTCAAAAAACTAGCCGTTATTTGATCTCCTAGGTATAGATAATGTAGGGCAGTAGCGGAGCTGACGGGGGGCACCAGTGGGCCAATGCCCACCTACCATTCCATAAAAAAAAATTATATACTGTATTTCACACCCAATAATAAAAGTGCCCACCTAAAATTTTTAAAAATAATTTAAAGAAATGTCTTGTTAATCATTTTATGTGCCAAAATATTTAAAATTTTAAAAAAATAATATAAAAATTATCTTTTTAGTCAATTTAAATGCTAAATTTACACACAAATGTGTAAAGACCGAACACCAAATAAATAAAGTGAACCATAAAAAAATATATGTTTTCATTCCCAATGCCATTAACAAATTAAAAAGTCTTTCTTTTACATTCTCAACTCCTAATGCCACTACCGTCCTCTGTATAGAGACTAACAAATTAAAAAAATATGTTTTCATTCCCAAGGCCATTAACAAATTAATAAGCTCTATTTTCTCTCTCAGACTTTCACGCTCTTCCAAGTTCCAAGCAATCGGACAGTCGGAATTGGTCTATATCGGCAATCGGCAACGGCCGGCAATCGGTCTTCGGCTCTCCACTCCGCTACTGGAAATCACCAAGCTTTCTCTCTCTCAAGATTTCTCTCACAATCTTCCAAGCTTTCTTTCTCTCTGTCTCCGCTACTGGAAATCACCAATCGGCGACGGACGGTGCCTCGTCCCTTCTCCAGTTCATCGGTTGTCCCGTGGCCCTCAATGCTCAACGAGTTTTCCGGTCAGTCGCTTATTCTCCGGTCACTGTCACTCTGTCAGTCGCTCATGCAGTCATGCCTCACGGCTCACAGCACAACGACAGTCGAATTTTGACATCAAAGTTAGAAAGGTAACATACTAACATCCGTCATCGGGTATTCGGTTTTGATTGCATTTTTTTAAATTCATTGAACAAATTTATTTTCTCAGTTAGATTAGATTTTTATTTCAATTTTGCATTTGACATTTGGATGGGATTTATAGTTTAGAATCTTTAGATTGGGTATTCAGTTTTCTAGTTGGGATTTGATTGTGGCAATTGTTGCCTAGTCGTGGTGGCCAAATAACCAGATTGTTGTCTGCTCAGTAATTGTGGCCTTTGTGGGATTTGTATATTTGAGAATTGAGATTGAGATTTTTATTTCAGATTGATAAAGTGGCATGTGCTACTCGTGGTGGAAATAGAGAATTAAGTATTGGTAATTGCAATTGGGGATTGGGGATTGGGAATGGCCGGATGGACAAGTTGGAACTTGGAATATACTGCTGGAATTGGGAACTCTTAACCCGTGATTCTGTGAACCTGGAGAAGTGTTGCAAATTTGGAACATACTACTCAGTGCTGGACAAGTATAGCAAATTTGGAACTCTCAACCAGTCAACCTGAACCATTCGAACTCAATAAACAGTATAAATTGTACTTAGATTCATATTTCTAGTGCATAAATGTTTTACAATTTCTATATCCCAATGTATTGTTTGTATAACAATTGACAAGTTCATGGTTTGTAATTTTTGGATGGATGTATATATGACAATGACAGTGTACATTTCAGTTAGGCAGTGTATCTCCAATTTTTGTAGGGTATATGTTACAGACTTACTGTTTGCATTTGATTCTTGATTATATATGGCAGTATATATATGGTATTGTGTATTTGGCAGTCAGGCAGTGTACTGCCACTATCTCCATTCTCCAATATTCATATTACAGTGTAATATATGTCTATATATATGACAGTCATACAGTGTGTGCAGTGTATGTTATAGTGTACTTATTACACATTATTCAACCTTTGTTACAGCATATATATTAGACTATTACAGTGTAATATATACACTCTATATTTGGTTCTTGCTTATATGTTACATTATGATGTATATATTGATTCATCACTTATCTATCTTTTTTCTAATTTGTATAGGTTTCTTGTAAGTATTTGAATCATGACAATATATTTTCAAGTAGTTTCGGGTCCAATTCAATCATCTATTAATCATCAAAGTGTTGACAATGTTGATGGGCAACCTTCTTCGAAGAATTGTAGAATGGGAGGTATTCCAACGAATACCAACCCGATTGAAAATATGCCAGAGGTTAATTCAAACGTCTCTCTGAAACAATCGGAGTTAAATGCTTTGGAAGTTAACGATGGCGATGTTCCTATTTCTACTCCTAGTGTCTCGGAAATGGTTCTTCCTTCTACAAATGAAATTATTCGGAATCTGGGATTGCGGATTCAAATATGTAATTACCACCCTAATGACCAAGACCGCATTCGTAGGGAGTATCTACTAACGGGTCCTTGTCAACCTCGTAAGCACATCTTTCCACAAACAATGATCGGGAAGAAAAAGTGGCGATTCAATAAGGCTTGGTTCAAAGAATACTCAACTTGGTTGGAATATAGCGTTGCAAAAGATCCATGTTTTTGCCTCTATTGCTATCTTTTTAAACCAAAGAAATAGCAAGAAATAGAAAGTGGTTATTCATTTGTTGTCGACGGATTCAAGAATTGGAAGAGAAGTGATAAGCTTGGAATTTATTTAGGAGGATGTTCTAGCTTTCATAACCAAGCTCGGAGAAAGTGTGAAGCTTTATTAAATGAAAAGCAATATGTTAGAACTTTCCTTCACAAGAAATCCGATCGTGATCGAAGTGAATATAGGGTGCGTCTAAATGCAACACTTGTATGCAGTAAGTATCTCTTACGACAAGGACTAGCTTTTCGACGTCATGATGAATCGGAAGACTCTAATGATCGAGGGAACTTTCTTGAACTCTTAAGGGCTCTTTCTAATAGCAATGATACTATCAAGAGCCTTGTGTTGAAAAATGCTCCCCGAAATGACAAGCTAACTTCGCCGGATATTCAAAAAGATATTGTAAGGGTTTGTGCCGCCGAAACTACCTTGGTAATTATGCAAGAGCTTGGTAGTTTTTTGTTCTCTATTTTGATTGATAAATCTTGTGATATATCAACTAAGGAGCAAATGGCCGTTGTTTTTCGCTTTGTGAATGACAAGGGCCAAGTTGTTGAATGATTCATTGGTCTTATGCATGTTAGTGATACAAGAGCCGTGTCATTAAAGAAGAAAATTGATGATTTGCTATGTGAGCACAAACTAAGCATTGCAAGGTTGCGTGGGCAAGGTTATGATGGAGCAAGCAACATGCGAGGTGAGTTTAACGGCTAAACATTGCACTAGTTGGTGTTGCAACAAATCATGACTTGGTTGAAACTCTTTTCTTCACGTTTTCAAGTGTGGCAAACTTGGTTGGTGCTTCTTGTAAACATTGTGATATGCTTAAAGAAAAGCAAGCTACTTATGTATTGAACGCACTTCTTACTGGTGAACTTCAAAGTGGGCGAGGATTGAATCAAGAAACTATGCTTAAATGGGCGGGTGATACACGTTGGAGCTCGCATTTTGGTGCTTTGGTGAGTTTGATTGTTGTCTTTTCTGCTGCTTGTGATGTAGTTGATGATATATCATGGGATGGAAGCAAGGAAAAAAAGCGTGAAGCAAGAACTTTATTGGCGACAATGCACTCTTTTGATTTTGCATTATCTCTCTTTTTGATGAAAAATATCTTGGGTATCACCAATACGTTGTCACAAGCATTACAACGTAAAGATCAAGATATAGTGAATGCCATGGATCTCGTCAAAGTTTCCAAGTTACAACTTCAAATGATGAGAGAAGATGGGTGGGATGACCTCTTTGATGAAACTTGTTAATTTTGTAACGAGCACAAGATTGTCATTCCTAATATGGATGCAGAGTTTGAACCCATCTTTCGATCCAAGCGGCACACACATGGAGTTACAAACCAACACCATTACCAAGTGCAATTGTTTTACACGGTCATTGATATGCAACTTCAAGAATTGAACAATCGTTTCAATGAAGGGAACACTGAATTACTCCTTTGCATGGAAACTCTTAGTCCAAGTAATTCTTACTCGGCTTTTGACAAGAAAAAGTTGATTCGACTCGCCAACTTCTATCCGGCCGATTTTTCAAGTATGGAACTCTTAACACTTAACTATGAGCTTGATACTTACGTCATGGATGTACGTGCTAACAATGAGTTCTCAAGTGTGAAAGGTATTACGGATCTTGCGGAGAAAATGGTTGAAAAGAAGAAAAATATTTTGTATCCATTAGTTTACAAGCTTATAACTTTGGCCTTAATTTTGCATGTCGCTACCGCAACTGTGGAAATGGCATTTTCCGCTATGAGCATTGTGAAGACCCGATTGCACAATTCAATTGGAGATGAGTTTATGAATGATTATATGATTACTTATGTCGAAAAAAAGTTGTTTGAAGATATTCAAAATGATGTAATTATTAATCGCTTTCAGAAGATGCGACCTCGTCGTGGTCAATTGTAAAATTTCATGGCTCAAGTTTAATGTACAATTAATTTTTGTGATAATTTTTTCCTTGTGCCCACCTTGAATATTTATCCTGCCTCCACCACTGATGTAGGGGCTTTATCATACACTGTGTAAACCATTTTTTTAGCCTTCGAGAAACATTCAAACTCGAGCATTATATAATTTTTCTCTTTTATCTCATGATTTCATACTATTAATAAAGTATCTTTTTTGAGCAAACCATTTTTTGAAAGTGAGCAAACTTATCTCGTCAGTCTATTGTACTAGAACTTCATTTGTATTCATTTCTTTTCAAGAGAGTTTCTTTATACGTGGTTGATCTTCTTAAAAAGACTGTGAGCAGATCTTGGGGTTGTTAAGTCTTGTAATATCTCTTTAATACCGGAAAAGGCTTCTTTCTTCAGGCTCAAACCATTTGATGGAGCCTCTTTGCGATATTGGTGGATGGGTGATTTCTACATAATGTCATCAAAGGTTGCATAGTAATTTTGCATGAGCTAGCGTGCAATTTTGGTCATCAATTTCCATAAAGCATGAAGCTAGAGGGTATATGTGTTGGAACTTAGGGATGGAAATTTGATCCGCACCCGGTGGATATCCGCCCAGCTCCGGTCCTATAGGAGCGGGTCTTTTTTACTTTGACCGGGTTATGAAGCGGGTATGGTAGCTAAAATCTAAACTTGCAGCAGGTAGGGGTGAGCATCAAACCGTTCAAACCGATCCGAACCGTTCAAACCGATCAAACCGAACCAATCCAATCCGAACCGTCCAAAGATCTTAACGGTTTGGTTTCATATTTTCCAAACCGACCTTGGTTCGGTTTGGTTCACGGTTCACATCTTTGAAACCGATTCCAAACCTAACCGAACCGACCTATGATATGTTAATGTATTTTTAGTAACATTATATTGATAATTACATATATAAGGTACTAAGCAACTCCAAAATAAACAAATCTTGAAAGTTAAAAGAAACAAAAATATTAACAACACTTAAAACACAAAAAATTTGTGACCAATATCTAGTTTATATTTACTCATTCTTTCTCATTCATCAACGAGAACTTATATATCGAATGAAATAAGATTATATGCAATTTAGAAAAAAATATAACTTCAATTAGTAGTGTGCAAAGTAACGACCACTTTAAGTGGGCAAACCGATCCAAACCGACTAAACCGAACCCTTTAAACCGACCAAACCGAACCATCCAAACCGATGATGTTTGGTTTGGTTCGGTTCATAAATTTTCAAACCGAGGGGTATCGGTTCGGTTTACGGTTTGACTCCCAAACCGAACCGTGCTCACCCCTAGCAGCATGTAAGGGTCGGAAAGGGTATTTAGTCTTACCCGCCTCGGTATCCACGTCCAACGAGAACTCCATCGTTCAGTGACAACATCTCGGGATTGATGATTGAATCTTCAGAGAGAGGGCGTGAGAATTAAGAATTCAGATATTTCTTTAGAACTTTCGGCTTATTTTGGTTGGGATTAATTTGAATAGCTAGATTGTAGAGGATCTAGGTCCTGGATTGTAGAGGATCTGGGTTAGTAACTCATGTAGCTCAGGGTTATGACTCTAGCTAAAATGTCAAGTACCTCTGGGACGAATGATCAATATCAAATGATAATATGTAGAATTAAGGCATGTACGAGTACGGAGGTGGTTGGCCAACAGATCATCTGGGGCTTGGTCTGGTGGCGGCGACGGCCAGAGAGAGAGAGCCTCGGGCACTCAAACCCATTCAAACCCATCAAATCTGATGGGTGGTGGTTCTTGGTTCGGCAGCGGCAGCAGCCATAGAGAAGAGAGAGAGAGCCTCGGGGAACCTAGCAATTAAAATGAATGTGTTTCTCTGGTGAGGCCATTTTTTATTTTATGTCCGCTACATTACGTAGCGGACAAACACTTTAGCTGCACCAACCAATTACGCGATCCATAAGAGGGGTATTATAGTAAAAAGTACCGACCGCTACATTATGTAGTGGACGGCGGAAAAGTGTTTTAAAAAATTAGATATGGCATGTTCATTGGGCCAGATGGACGGCCAGATCGCGCGGGCAACTTAGCTGAAGTTGCCCGCACAGTCAACGGATTAGCTCTTATATATATATATATATATATATATATATAGACACACACACATACACATCTATACATACATTACATTATCAAGATCATGCGTAATACTCACAAACTCAAGATATACACAAATGAAGCATTGGTTTGTGAACTTACGTGGTTAATTGCTCGATTTAGGGGTTTCCTTGAAAGATTCAAGGGCTCGAAGACACAAAGTTCATAGCTCTACTTGCTAGCGCCATTAGGAAGATAGTAAAAAAGGAAAAAGACTTGCAAAATTAAGGGTCGTGTCTTTTTATACCGTACATCAACTACATTATGTGGTAGACAAGAACTTTATTTCAAAAAGAGAACTGCTCTATCATCCGTCAAATAATGTAGCGGATGAAGGAGACAGATTTGGTGTGTGGCAGGGAAAAAGCCGTTTGCTTCATAATGTAGCGGACGAGAGTTGACCTGATATGCTGTCAAATCAACTCTGGTTCGCTACATTATGTAGCAGGCGGACACTATTCCAAGTAAAGGACGGGCATCGAGGGGCATTTTGGACGAAATGTTCATCAGCTACATTATGTAGCGGACGTCTTTATTTTTTTTAAACTTTGCATTTTGTTTCCAAAAGCAAGTTTCAAAATGGTAAGCAGCCATACCTTTTACAAAAACACATAAATGAAATCATTGGATGACTCAAACTCTAAAAAAAACAGTTTGGTTGTGGTCTGCTTGGCCAAAGCATATAATTTTTTTACAAGATTAGATGGTGCAAAATCTTCTACAGTCACACATCATGGTGTACCTCCAATAATAGAAAGAAAGATGAATGGTATTTAACCTCCTATAATTGTTTTTGCAAATCTTATTGTTGTGGTTTTAATTTAAGCAATTAATACCCCAACATTTCTAGTTTAACCGAACTCTAAAAAAACAGTTTGGTTGTGGCCTGCTTGTCCAAAGCATATATTTCTTACAAGATTAAGTGGTGCAAAGTCTTCCACAGTCACACGTCATGGTGTACCGCCAATATTAGAAAGAAGGCTGAATAGCATTTAACCTCCTATAATTTGAGCTTTTTTGCATATCTTATTGTTGTAGTTTTAATTTAAGCAATTAATATCCCGAAATTTCTAGTTTTAAGCAATTAAGCCTAAACTCTGCATCTGTCTAAAATAAGTGGACCACCATATGTCCGTGCCACTCACGCGCCACATCGTCTGTCACACCCTCTCTCACTCATATCAACGGTCACACCCTTTCTCACATACTGATTTGGGGTTTTTTGACATCGATTTGGAAACTCGGTTATAAGAATCTCTAGCAAATTGGTACTTACGTTTGATCGTTAATGGAGGATATAGTAATCGGGCAACCTGGTGAAGATCTCCCCGGTCATGGTAAGTGCCTTAAAGTAAATCACAAAATTAAAAGCATAATCTTGACTTAGCGATTTTGTAGGTTTGTCATTTATTTCAACAGTCAGGTGAATTATAGAGGGTTGAACGCTACCAATGCATTAATCTGGTAGAAATTTAGGAATAGGTGACAATGACTAAATGAAGAAAATATTTGGGGTTTATATAGTGACAGATTACCGATGCTTAAAATAGGTGAAAAGTATGTGTGAAGAAATCAAATCATTATCTTATGATGTGTGAGACACATGCTTAAAAAATGGGTTCTTTCTATAAAACGTTTGGCCGTATCGCTTTTTTCTCCTTTTTCATTGGTTTGGCGTTTGAATCCAGATTTGATACATGTGTTTACCTATGATATCACACATCTGATGTGAAATAATATGAGATTGCTTTTACAAGACTTTAAGGGCCCGATTGGCAAATGAAATTAGAATTGGAATTAGGAATTAGGAATAGAATTTGTAATTTCATTTATTGGGTTACACAAAGAATTAGATTTACGAATTGAAATTGTTAGGGTAAAAAAAAAAAGGTAACAAGACAGATGCCAATAAAAATTTGTAAAAATCTACCATTGAATTAAAATTGCTAAACTAATAATTATATTTTGAAATTGCTCAAGTAAAATTTTGTAATTCCATTGAATTGAAATTGCTAAAGTAAAGATTATATTTTGATCACAATCGCCACAACTAATCATATTAAGTTACACAACTGTCATATTAAAATGGTTCAATTACAAGCATAAAAATATGAAGTTTCTCCGAAGAAAGTCATAAGAAATTTTCATAGCACCAATTAAAATGCCAGTTGCAACTTCTTCAACTATCCCATAGACCAATATTCAGTAATAACAACAGTATCAACATCTAGTTTCGAAATAGCTCCTAAAGGAATAACATCTCATATATATAGTAACAAGACATCCACGAGATATACGGTAATAAGAAATAGCTCCTAAAAGAATAACATTTCAGATAAATAATTAACTAATCGTGTCAAACTCATCATCCACGCCTAGCTTGATATTCAGCAAACATGCCATTAGCTAAATTCTCTCTAAATGTTGTCCATTCAAGCTTAAGTTTGACAGATTTTATCAGTTTCTCATCGCTCGTGTCATCTGGAATTAGAGCAGCTGCTAATTTCTGCATCAACCTCAGCCAATAATTTTGCTTTTCAGAGATATACTTTTTAGCACTTGCAGTGTATATTTGTAACAGATGAATGCAAGTGTAAATTACATCATAATTAACAGAAAAAAGGTTTAATCTAGAGAGTAACAGATAACAAGAGGAGCCAATGACAGCCATAATGAGAGGGAACCTTGTTATGGTCATATATCATCACAAAGAAAGTAGGCTGAGTTGCATGCATAAGCCATATTTAGTTTCTCCTTTTTCTTCATCTAGTTTAGTAGATAGTAGACTAGGCTGAGGCAATGTTCCAGGGGATTTGGGTGCAAACTCTATGTAACAAGACCATACAGTTTATTCTCATGAAGACGAAGGCCTCAGCATGCATGCTTATTCTCATGAAGACAGGACCATTCTTATCCACTCTTCACCACCAAGAGTCAAAAGATAATGCGTATAATCTCTACAACTGGAAGTACTTCTCTTTTTGGTCATTGGGTTACATTCCATACATTGGCAGGCAAATGGCTTCTTCTATCTCCACAAATCTAAACCATATACTAGAACAAACTATTGGATAAATCTCAGTGCAGCCATAGGCACCACCATGTGGTCCTTGGCTTATTGACATGGAGAGTCTCAAGGATTACTATCAAGTAATGTAAGAATATTTTCCAAGCAATCTTTTCAGAGGAAATAAATTTAACTATAAACTTCTTCAAAAGTAGTGAATATGATAGCGCTTGGATCTAAAAGGAGTTTTATGTCAACTCTTTGAAGAAATTCATGCAATCCATGTTAGAACTCGGACATCTTTAGTGAAGCATTTTATATAAGATATGGAGCACCAATTCATATGACAGTGTAATCATGCAGTCCATGCTTCTTAAATGAAATTTCACATGTCGAACGAAGGTTGCAACTAACAACTCATCAGGAAACTTTTTATAGGATATGGAGCACCAATTCATGCATAGCTTCTAGATAGAAAATCGTATAGCAACGCTTTGTCTTCAGCAATATCGCGATCAACATTTAATGAAAGTTTTATATCGAACAAACTTAATATAGACTCCTAAGTTAGTAAAGTCCCGAAATAAATTTGTGAAGTGAGTGCAGATATTTGGAACCGAGCATTTTGCAGGTGCAGCCTTAGCAATTTTCTAAAACGAATTAGTATTATAAATGAGGTTCAAAGACAAAACTGAAATACTCCATGTAGTTTGTATATCCTAAAGATAGAAGTAGAACCATTTTCCAATTTGCACTTACTGGCCACAAACATGGTAGAAGACTGTAAACCACAAACATTTTTTAATTTCCAATTTGCGACGCTTTTATTTTTGCATTTATGCTGGAAGACAGTGTACACCACAAACATGAAGAGCTTTACCAGACACCGCAACCAAATCACTGGAATCCTCTTAAGCCAGCCGCACCTAAGCCACATCGTCAATCTTACTTACCTTTAGGACTGACTAAACAAAACATCACCTGCTCCGCCACACTATCATCTTTCACCCGAATTCAGAATCAAAACCAATGACAAATTTAACCGAGACAAACCCAAAGTAAAATCAAAGCAAAATTAGCATAAATATTTGACTAACCCAAACCCATGATTAAAGTTACAAAAAATTACACATACCACAACAAATACAGGAAATACACATAGAACTCCAAATATACAGAAAATTACAGTTTGAAAAATAGAGAAATCAAACCTAGATTGCCATCGTCAGGGTCAAAACAGTAGATCGTTGCTACCTTCGCCGTCAAATAGTAGCTCGTAGTCATCGTCATATGCACTGTAGATTGCCGCTGCCATGACGAGAAGAGAGAAGGAAGGTCGTCGCTGCCAAGGTTGAATTGAAGAGAAGAGAGAAGGAAGAGAAAAACCAAACGTCGAGCATAGTGAGTCGAGAGACAAACAACGAACAAATAATGGGTTGGAATTGTAAGTACGAGGTTGAGACTTAGGGTCCGTTTGGAACCAATTCTTTTGGGATTTGGATTTCAGATTTGGAATTGGATTTGGAATTGGATTCACTTCTTTTTGTTTGGAACGAAAGGGAATTCAAATAACAAAATTTCAATTTTGTGTTTGGAGAACAGAGAAAATGGAAAAGTAATAATTTTTTAGACAATTATATCCTTGATTTAGGATGAAAAACAAATTACGGTAAATGGTTTCAAGTGTGCTAGTGCCAGCACATGATGGTGGCGGCAGCGGCGGCATTGCACGGTGTAGCAACATCGTAGGTGGTTGGGTGGTCAAGTGATGATAATGATGGTAGTCGTGGTATTGAGGAGTAACAAAGTGTAACTAGAGGTCATCAACTGACGCCAATAGTGATGCCGATGGCAGTAGTGGCGGCGGTGGTGGCAGTAGTGATGGCGGCGGAGGTGACAGTAGTGATGGTGACGGTTGTGGTGGCAATAGTAGTGGTGGCGGCGGTGATGGTGGTGGTGGCAACAGTAGTGATGGTGGTGGGGGTGAAGGCAGTAATGGCGGCATCAATGGTGGCAGTAATGGTGGTGGCAATAGTGGTATTGGTGGTGGCAGTAGTGGTTGCTACGGTGATGGTGGTGGTGGCGGTAGTAGTGATGGTGGTGGGGGTGAAGGTAGTAGTGGCGGCAGCGGTGGTGGCAATAGTGGTGGTGGTGGTGGCTGTGGTGGTGGTGACGGTGGTGGTAGTGGCATTATTGGTGGCAGCGGCGGCGATAGTGGTTGTGGTGGTAGTGGTGGCGGTGGTGGCGGTGGTAGTGGTGGCGACGGTGGTATTTGTGGTAGTACTGGCGGTGGTGGCGGTGGCGGTAGTGGTGGGGGATGCAGTGGCGGTGGTGGTGGTAGTAGTGGTGGCAGTAGGGGTGGCAATGGTGGTGGTGGTGACAGTAGTGGCAATACTGTTGGTGGCGATGGCGGTGGGGTAGAGGTGAGGGATGTAGTGGCGATGGTGGTTGTAGTGGTGGTGGTGGTGGTAGTGTTCGCATTGGTTGTGGCGACAACGACAGTGGTAGTGATGGCGGCGGTGGTAGTGTGGCGGTGGTAGTGGTGGTGGTAGTGGTGGTGGTGGCAGTGGTGGTCGTAGTGGCGGCGACGACGGTGGTGGTGGCGACAGTAGTGGTGGCGGTGGCAGTAGTGGTGCTAGTGGTGGTAGTAAAAGTGGTGTTGCGGTAGCGGCAATGAAGATGGTGGTGGTGGGTTCATTGTTGGAGAGATTCAGAAAAAATGGTAAGATAGGTAAATAATTAATTTTAATTCAAGTAAATCGAAATCCCATGAAATCCGACCATGTTTCATCGGATTTCACACTATAGAAACAAATCCAGTCAAATCCCATGAAATCCAATTCCAATTCCAATTCCTTTTTTTAATGTTCCAAACAACAAAATTTAAGGATTTGAAATGAAATCCCATCAATTCCATGGTTCCAAACACACTCTTAAGAATTGAGCCATGGACTTTATAGTACATCTTTAATACCTTGGAATTAAGCTTGAATTATAATTCTAATTCTAAATAAGCCGTCCAAACAATAAAATTATAATTGTTAAGGTCCAATTTCAAAATCAATTTCAATTCCAAGGCTAATTCTGTGATCCAATCGGACCCTAAAACTACATACTTGGCTAGTCCTTTTGAGGAAGGCATTGCCCTATGGTGGAGCCGTGGACAGGGTCATTATAGATGGTATCAGAGCCGACTCTCGAAAGGTCGGGTTGGGCTATCCAGTCGGGTTACCGATGGTTGGGAAAACGAAAACGAGACCGGGTATATCCCACATCAAGAGGATGGTTGAGACAACGAAGGATGAGCTGGGTATATCACACATCGGTTAGAGAGGAAGATTCTGGGTTATGTGTAATCGAACCTTAGCGAGGAAGCTAAGTCATAAGGGGGAGAGATTGTGATATCCCACATCGGATGTAGAATAATATGAGATTGTCTTTATAAGACTTTACATGTGATCTTAAGAGTACCTACTTGGCTAGTCTTTTAGAAGAAGGCATCACCTTATAGTGTGGTCTTGGACCGGCTTGTTACCTTTGCGTTATTGACTTTGTTCTGTTGTTGGCATTGCATATGGTCGCCCTTTTGAACATATGCTTTCCTGTTTTGTGTTTATTTCTTCAGAGTCAATATTATCCCACTTTACAATTACAGTACATCATGGGGAGGAGGGAGTTTAAAGATAATTGAACAATTAGTTATATGGGAGAATAGTAACTTACATGGACTATGTACCCAGTGATAGCACTTTCCTATTTTGGCTAGACAGACCAGACGGGTGAGGCCTAAGGGTATGAGGGGTATCTTGGGTATTACTTTAGAACTCCTTCAATACAAGTAAATACATATTGCCCTGCATGACTACAACCTATACATGCTTGCTCTGCCTAGTAACAAAGTTGCAGAAATATACTGTAATATCCTAGAATTAAAAATAATAATTAATTAGTAACTATTATTATTAGGGGGGAAAATTAGATTTTGCATCTCATCATGGCTACCTTAGACGGCAGCCACTAAACACAGGAATTTGCTACTTGAATTCCATTTTCGGTGGAATGTGTGCCACTTGAAATTTTGTTGCTAATGCATATACATATAAGAGGTGCTGGAGTAGCCACACCCTTCTAATCTACGACTATATAGTTGACCTCAACAGTCCCCGTGTGATTTCATAATTTGTATGTTAGTTCAAAACGTCGACTATCTTCCTTCTTGTGATAGCGCGCTGTATCAGAATAGTTATAAGGATCGGGCACTCAACTAGTATTTCTGATGTCAATTTGTGCTAAAACATATATTCAGAGCACAACAACTTATTCGTTTTAGATTGCACCTTCGCTTCAGTGTCAATTTACTCTGAAGGCTCTCTCCAACTGCAGCTCATTCACATTCAGCTTTGCTAGCTTATGTTTTGATGTCAAATTTTAAAGTGAAAGTTTATTTCCAGGCACACCTTGTCCTAATATTTGTGACGGTATTGATGTCACAGTTCAAATCTAGCTAATGTTTTGATGTCGAGCATAGCTGTAGTTTTTATTCCTCCTACTATAATATTTCAATATCTGGCTTAAGTTCATGGTTTCAAAACCAGGGTTTGGCTATCAGTTGAAGATATTCAACTTGTGTTATACCTTACAATCCTCGTTTCGTGATTTGCTTAAGTGATTTGTTACGACCATTTTGCTGTTTTGATATCAGTGACCTGTCAATTTCATGAATGATGGAGTCATATTGTCTCCATTGTGCAAAGGTAGCCTGTTTTAAAGTCTACCCAGCTCCATTTTGTCATACCATCTATTTCAGAGTTTCTATTTACTGGCTGAACTTATCAAGGCCGGTTAAATATCGCAGTACATCTTTGAAGCTTGCAAGGCTATGTTACATGGACTCTTCAATATGTGTGAAGTACCCGTGTCGGTCACTCGACACTTGGACATAGGTATGTGTCCGACACATCTGATAGGATATGTCACTAAGAACACTATCTTATAGTGTTTCTTTTAGTTCGTTATTTCTTTGAGATGATATAAGTTTCAAAGTAAGATAACATGCGCCACATAAAACACCATGTTAGCCAAGGAATAATCAAAAAGTAACCAGAGAGATAGGAATATTTTGCCGTGTCCCCATGTCTTGGGTTTTAAAAATTAGACGAATCCGACACTTGGACATGTATCGGACTTGGACACTTGTATAGAGTCTATGTGACATAATTGCAAGGTACAAAAGATGATTTGTAGGACTTATCAGCATAGGGGGCATGCTCTAAATGACCAATATTTTTGTTTATGTTTATCTGCCATTTCTTGACATAAATGATATCTCATCTGCTGTGTGGCGACCCTCACTGTGATGTATTTTATGCAAGACATCGAGAGGTGGCCGTTCGACTTTCTTTCAGCCTCGTGCTGTACCTGCAAGGTTTAAGTAAAAGACAGCTGCATTCTCCAAAGAAAGGAAAAGAGAGCCGTTAGTACATCAATGGCAAATGGCCTTTTAAATGGATTTTGCCGTAGGAAGTATCCAAAGGATTAAATGCAGAGACCAAGCATTGGCGATAGGAGAACTTGTAAAATAAAGTTTGCCAGTTGATGGGCCATGATTGGGAGAAGTTGTAATGGCATGTGTTGCAACCTTTGAAATGGCATACCAATCAAACGAAATTCTTCTAACTGTTGTGGTTAACATATCTTTTAAGTGCTCAACTTAAATGAATCCCTTCAACTGTTAAATCTTGTTCATTGATTGTATTACATGCAAGGAAATCTTTTTAGTGACGCAATGATCACTGTCAAAAATCACCACTATTGTACTTGTTGAATATAGCTAAAAAAAATCAGAACGAGGAACGAAAGTTTGCTCCACCTTGATGTCCACTGGAAAGTCCTAATCCAACAGATTGTTTACTTGGTCTCAAGGGCAGACCTACACTTTCGCGCGCGCGCGCGCGCGCGGCGGGGGGGGAGCTAATGTACCCCCTCAACTTTGGGGAAAATTTTTTAATTTCACAAATCACAGCCACAGGTTTGCAACTCTCTCTCTCTCTCTCTCTCTTCTCTGTGCGACAGCTCTCAGTCTCAGTCTCAGTCTCACAGTCATGGCCTCACCCACTCGGCCATTCTGGCAAATCGCAAACGGCAGCAACAAGCACAGGAAAGTAGAAGACATCCACGTCCGACGCCGACAGCAACAGTGATCTGCGAGACTCTCTCTCTTTCTCTCTGATAGCAGTGGCCACGATCTAAGGTTCTAAAGAGTGACGACGGAGGAGTGGAGTCCATCGGCCACGATCTAGGGTTCTGACGACCACCGATCGTGTCTCTTTCTATGATAGCACTGGCCGACGGCCGCATATCCACGATCTAGGGTTCTGATTATCTGATAGCCGTGGAACTGGAAGGAGACAGCGACTCGGCGAGTGGATCAGCGACGGCGATGAGGTATTCTTCTATTCGAATCTGAGCGGCGAGTGGCAACAAGGAGGCGAGGACTCCATCGGAGGCCAAGAACCCACCACCGGCGAAAAGACGACCGGTGACCCGTACCGGTCAACTTCCTGAGGTACGCATTTTCAGGTTAATTGATCATCTTATTTCCCAATTGAGCAATGATTGATGATTTTAGATTGTTAATTGAGCATTTCAGATTGTTAAATTGTTGATTGAGATATGTGTCCTAATTGGATTGAGATTGTCTATTGAACTAATCAATTTTGTTGGTGTAGTATAGGACTTAATTGGATTGTTGGATTGATACTGAAAATATGTTCTTGGCTTCTTGCTAGAGTAAGTATAGTGTAGGACTTTGTTATTATTTTGGGGTGAATTCTAGATACTAGTACAGATCCAACTCCTAATTTTGTTGGGTTAACATACAGTACCTTTGTTTAAAAGCAAAATGACTCCGCCCAAAGCAAGGTACACCAAAAGAAGCGAATGGTACAGCTCCTTAAAACATGAGATTACTTTGACAGAAGCCGCCACTAGAATTTATCTTTAACAAGAAATGCAATTGAACATGTGGTAAGATTAAAAATAATTGATAATTTTACTTCAGAATTGAACTACAAAACTCTATTGAACCAATTAATTTTAGAGTAAATTCATTTCTCAATAAAACAAAGAAAAAAAAAAGAAGAAGGCGCGTTAGGGCTTTACTAATAAGAAAAGTACATATGTCTTGCAAATATTAAACCCGCTCAGAATAAAAGAAAACAGTGCAAATAAACAGTAACTTTAAACGTTAATATGGCACGTAATGTATATCTTTCTCGGTAAACCAAAATTTTGAATGAAATGTTTTTCGCTTATGAATGTTTTTTAGTTGCTTATGAATGAATTTTTTTTTTTTCAGAATGAAAAAGTTTTTTAAAAAGAAAGCAAAAGTGAGAAGAATCCTTGCAGTCTAATAAGAATGAGTGTAGAAATCAAGATAATATGCAACAGTCTCCAATTCCAACAGTAACGAACAAGGCTCCTATTGTGCATCATGATGTTAATTCCGGGCATTCAAGCAGAGTTAGCGATGAGTTCAACTCTGACGAGCTTATTGCAGATCCTGGGTAGCGTCCGAGTATTTTGGATTATGGTCCTAATGTTCGAGATAAAGTTCGACGAGCGTATTGGTCGAAAGGTCCTTGCTAACCTCGTCACCATAATTTTCAATTTACATAATTCAGAACTCAGTCTCGTTGATTTGTTTCTTCTTGGTTCGACATTTATACGAGTTGGTTGGAGTATAATGTAGCAAAAGATGAAGCATATTGTTTGTGTTGCTACTTATTCGGAAGTGCTCGTGGGGAGCAAGGGGTGGTGGTACTTTTGCCAACCATGGTTTTAAACATTGGAAAAAGAGGGATAAATTCCAAAAACATGTTGGAGAAGTTGGTAATGCACACAACCTTGCTTTAATTAAGTGTCAAGCCATTGATGACCCTAAGCAGAATATTGAAGAAGTTTTGTCCAAGCAAACAGATGAAAGTAAGGTTCAATACCATACTCGCTTGACTGCATCAATTGATGTCATTTGGTTGCTCTTACGTCAAGGCTTGTCTTTCCGTGGGCATGATGAATCTAACAAATCTGAGAATCAGGAAAATTTTCTAGAACTTTTAGAGTGCCTTGCTGATCACAATAAAAGCGTGAAAAAATTCACGTTGTCAAATGCTCCTCAGAATCTGACATCACCAAAAGTTCAGAAAGAAATTATTAGTGCCATTGCTGGAGAAATAGGAGATGCAATTGTTGGAGACATGAGAACTGAATTATTTTTCATTTTAGTTGACGAGTGTCGGAATGTTTAGTCAAAGAACAAATGGAGTTGTCTTGAGATATGTGAAAAAAAAAAGGATGTGTGATTGGTATTATCCATGTTGTTAGTATCATTGCCTTATCATTGAAAGACGCGATTGACAGGTTTTTTCAAGGCATGAATTGAGCATTTCAAGAGTTCGTGGAAAATGCTATATGATGGAGCAAGCAATATGCAAGGTGAATTCAATGGTCTTAAAACTTTAATTCAAAGGGATAATGAAAGAGCTTATTATATTCATTGCTTTCTTTCTGCTTTCTAAGGACTATGAGATTCGGATGAAAGTGCTCCCAAAGGGGAGCGCTATCAAAGCTGTTGTCCCAATAGCTTCGTTCAGACAAGTACGTAGAGATTTTCGTGGGACCGTGGAGGGAGACAGATATACAGAGAGTGTGTCTTGACGGCAATCAAATCAAGAGAAGGGGGAGAGCGGTCCAGACTTCCATAACTCTTATAGCCGTTGCAAAAAAAAAATCTCAGATTTCATTGCTCTTTAATTTGGTTGTTAAGCTAGTAAACACCGTGGGAGTTTCATGCAAATGAAGAGACGCTCTTCGAGAAAGTGAAGCCATTAGACTTGCTCATGCCCTTAAGAGTGGTGACATCGTCAGTGGTCGAGGTTTAAATCAAGAAAATAGCATCAAAAGAGCAGGAGAGACCCGTTGGGGATCACATTACGGTGCATTATTGAATTTGATTCTTATGTTTGCTGCAGTGATAGGCATGCTTGATAAGGTTGTTGAGGATGCTACAGATTATGATCAGAGATGTGAAGCATTGAGTCTTTTGAATTCAATGTCAACTTATGATTTTGTCTTCAACATGCATTTGATGAAAAACATTTTGGGGATGACGAATGAACTTTCACAAGCATTACAAAAGAAAGATCAAACATTGTGGATGCAATGAAGTTGGTAAGAATAACAAAGCAGCAATTACAGAGCTTGAGAGATCATGGGTGGAGACTTGCTGGAAGAGGTCTCACAATTTTGTGTAAAACACGATATTGACGTATTAGACATGGGTGCAAGGTTTATAGCCCCGAGGAGGCGAAAACATTATGCTGAAGAAGGTACAATTTTTTACCATCATTGTGTTGATACTTTTTTAACGGTAGTTGATTTGCAAATCAGTGAATTGAATAATCATTTCAGTAAGGAAACCACGGAGTTGCTAATTTGTATGGCATGTCTCGATCCAAGTGATGATTTTTCTTCTTTTAATAAGTAGAAATTGATACGTCTTGCACAGTTTTATCTATATGACTTTTCCCCAGTAGAGCTTAAGGTACTTGAAAGTCAGCTCGATACTTATATAATGGATGTGCACTCCTGTGAAGAAGTTTATGATGTTAATGGAATTGGTGAACTTGCTAGAAATTTAGTTGAGTTGAAAAATGATGTGATATCCTTTTGTGTACTTGCTTTTGAGATTGGCCGTACTTTTACCTATTGCAACTGCTACTGTGGAAAGAACTGTCTTTGCAATGAAGATAATAAAGTCTCGACTTCGAAATCGCATGATGATTGGTAGCTTAGTCTGTTACATTGAGAAAAATGCCTTCAAAACTATTGGGAATAAGGCTATTATCAAGCGCTACTAATCTTCGGCGCCTCATCTAGTAGTTATTTAGTGTTTTTGTTTGTAAACACTGAAATATTTATTTTGCATTCGCTTCTTTTGTGCTGTGAAGAGTCTTTAGTGGCCCTCATGAAACTTAATAAGACATTTTGGATGTTTTTTAGTATGTGTTTTTGTGTATTATCGAAAAGTGCACTCTGTTTTTGTGTACTATTTTACTTATAAGAAAATTTACTGACTTCGATATATTTTTAGCACCCCCTGGAGTGAAATTCTAGTTCGCCACTGACACAAGGTGTCGGCATAAGCAGCAATTTCCCTAGCAATTTCAATTTTTGTTCAACTCACACCAAAGTAATAGATGCTTTTTTATGATGGGTTTCCAACCATTTGGGTGGTGGAAGAAACGTGCATCTAATGCTTTCAGGTGACGGCTTTTGCAAGAGAAGGAAGCACCTGCACTGCTGCTCGATCAGCTGGTGTTTCCTCAAATTACGTCTGTTTTTTTACGACTGGAGGTGAGGTGACAGTTTGTGTAGAGCTTTAATCCCAACGACAAAGACGTCGAATTTCAAATCCTACGCCACCAAATCCCTCCAAAGTGACACTACACTCTCAACTATCGCTCACCCCCAATACCTAAGTTGTGTAACTTTGTTGCTCTCATCTTCGATCTCGCTCTTGCTTCGCTACGCTGGTGACTTAGTTTTTGATAAGGGGGATTTTTTTTATTTTTTTTTAGAATTATCATAAATATATACCATCGGAAAATAAACAAAGCTAACATCCCTAGCCTTTGGGATTACATAGTCTAAGTAAGATAAAAATGTAATTACATTGCGGACACCGGACAAAAATGTACATGAGAACCCAAAAGTGACGAAACTACAGAGACTGTAAGACCGTCATCAAGGTGAGCGTCAAAACACCACTAAGGCACATCCGCAGCGGTAGCATCATCCAGCACTATCAATCCAAACCCGCCTAAGACCGGAACCTGAATCAGTTGCAAAAGAAGCCATTGCCGAAGATAACTGCAAAACACAATCCATGCCTTGGGCGATATTCAGAGAGTGCACTTCCTGGCTATAGTCAGATATGTTACACAAAAGTTGATGCAAAGAAATACGTGACTCATTAGTTGGTTGCATCCGCAAGAGAAAGTTTGAGTGAGCTATAAGAAAAATTAGGTGAACACGAAGTTGACGTGCTAACCACGCAATAGCTAGTAACACAGCTTCAGTCAAAGAATTATTTTCATAAGCTGAGAAAATAACATCAGTGAGCCCCTCGTGGTATCCAGTCAGAGCTAAATACCACCAAACCCACCCCAAACCGCAGATGTAGAAATGGTAGAAGTCGAAAGGGAAGATGAATCACGAGCAGTGGCAACCGAGATAGCATAGAATACAGTGTTCAGCGGAAATGAACAATCACACATACTTCAGAACTGAATTGGGATTAACGGCAGAAAAAATGTGTAAAATGCAGTCCTGCCTCGAGTAGACACAGGCGACTACGATGTTAACTTCTGATAACACCGCAAGAACCTAGGAGTGGCTTTGATGTTGCACAGGAGGCTAGTACATCGCTGCACTATTATTGTTGGGGAAAATGTCCCTCCTTTAAAGACCACTTCATTCCGGCCACACCAGATCATCCAAAGTAGCACAATAAGCCCTAAGAAGTATGTCAGCACTGAGTGATTTTTGAGAACAGGCTTGGCCAAGCAGCCAATTATCCAATTTCTGGCGGAGCCACCTGCAGGAGCTCCTCCAAGACCAAGGTGTTGTGTCCATACATTCTGAGTACAGTGACAATTGAGGAAGAGATTATTATGAGTTTCTGGTACGAACCTACACAAAGGACACAATCCGAAGCTCTGACATTTCTAATGTACTAAAGCCGAGGACACTACTAACATTTGATGAAGAAATTGTCATACGAATATTTTATGCTTTTCGGGTATTGGCTATTTTCAAAGTGTTTGCCAGACGCGAGAAAGGATGAGAGTGTCCAAGGAGAATTGTTTTGCATCCATGTGAGCAATTTATAACACTTAGAGCTATAGAAAGCACTAGCCTTTACAAATGGCCGGAAATCTTCATCTGATGCTTCGAAAGGCAATGTTACTAAAAGGAGGATGGAAGAAACTATTGTCGATGGGAAAGTATTGAGCAAAAGACTTAAGTTCCAACTCCGAGAATTGCGGATGAATAAATCTGAGATGCGCCAGTGTTCATTATGCTCAGTGCGAAAAACTTGTACTCACTCAAGCAGAAACTGAGGCAACCACCAATCCATCCAGACATAAATAGAGTGGCCATCTCCAATTTTCCACTATATTTCGTGCTCAAGGACACGCTGCCCAACCAAAAGACTCCTCCTGCTCCACGAGCCCTAACGAGTGTTTGCAGCATTGAGGAAGGAGCATTGCGTAGTATTTGCCTCTCAATACTTGAGCTAACAGAGTGTTGGGATTAACTGAAATCTTCCAAGCCTGTTTGGCTAAGAGGGCTTGGTTAAAGAATTGAAAGTCCCGAAAGCCTAACCCACCAAGATGTTTATTTAGGGAGACATAACGTTGGCCAGGACATCCAATGAATAGACCTTCTTGATTGATCACCTGACCACCAAAAATGCGCCATGATTTGATCTCATTGATTACATACTAAAACATGGAACTTATAAACAGACACATAGTGCAGAAGAATTGAAGAAAGTACCTAATTGATTAAAGTAGCTCGACCTGCTTTATTAAGCAAAAGATATAACCAGTGAGCACATTTATCTTGCATACGCTGCACTATACCAAGGAAGATCTCCTTTTTTCTTATCTGCAATATCCAGTTAAACACCTAAATACTTCCCAAAATCCTTGTTATCGTGAAAATTAAATTTGCCCTGGATCTGAACTCGAATTTCCGGGGAAGCATAAGGACTAATCACTAGGCTCGATTTCTCCCAATTAACCAGTTGACCGAACATCAAACAGTACTTATGTAAAACCCGCTGAACTGCAGCAATATTTTGAGACCAGTTCCGATCAAGCCGAAGGAACAGGTAAATATCATCTGCATACATTAGATGAGTGACCGCCGGGAATCGCTTGCTTGCTCGAATGCCCTGACTTTGTCCTTGATGTTCCGCAGCTAATAACCTTAATGACAAGATCTCAGAGCAGATAATGAACAAAAAAGGGGATATAGGGTCGCCTTGACGAATGCCACAGGTAGGCTTGAAATCTGGCGTAGGGGAACCATTTACCAGGATAGAGGAGACAGAACTCACACATTGAAAAATAATATTAACCCAACATGGCAGGAAACGAAACTATGTAAGCACTGTCTAAGAAAAACCCAGCTGACTCGATCAAACGCCTTACTCATGTCTTAAGAGCAAGTAAGATGACTTTTCCTCGCGATTTCTGACGCAATTGGTGAGTTCCTGAGCAAGTAGAACATTATCCGAGAGGGAACGACCAGAGACACAGGCGTTTTGATAGTGAGAGATGACATCACTCATGATCAGGGACATTCAGGTAACAAGCACTTTTGAAATGAGTTTATAGATTACATTACAAAGGCTAATTGGACGAAAATCCCCAGCTGTTTCTGGAGTAGATTTTTTTAGGAATTAGAGTCATGAGAGTACGGTTAGTCTCACTAAGCATGTGGCAAGAATTCAGGAAGGAAAGAACTGCTCTAGTGACAAGTGGACCTATGAAAGGCCAACACCACTAATATACTAAAGCTGGTATACCATAAGGCCCCGGAGCTTTCAAATCTCCTAATTGAAAAATAGCCTTTTTAATTTCCTCCGGTGTAAAGAGGATTGCAGAAGAAACTCCTTCTGAGAGGCTGAAATGACCTTGAGGGATACACAGCTTAGATACATAAGAATTTCGTTCTCAGTCGGAGGGATTGGAATAGTAGTGGAGAACAAGGAGGAGAAATGATGAATGATGAGATACCTGACTGACCCCTCACTAGAGATGACTACTCTACGGTCGTCTTTAAGCGAAATAATTTGATTGGACCGTCTACGAATAATTGTAGAGGTGTAAAACAGCTTGGTGTTGGCATCACCATTATCCAACCAATTGATTTTTGCCCCTGTGCCCAAAAAATGCCTTCGCATTTGAGCAGGAAATCTAGTTTGCATCGAAGAAAGTACTCCTCGAGGCAACTATTGTCTTCCGGGAGCAGAGGCTCTTGTTGAAAGAAGCTTAGATGTTGCTGGGCATGCTTAATTTGAAGCGCTAAATTCCCAAATCGACCTTTACTCCGACTACTTAAAACTCTCAACAAAACCTTGAACTTAGACATGACCTGAAAAGGGGGGAACCAAAGGAAGGGAGAGCTCAAATAGATCTAATCAAAGGAAGGAGCTGAGGAGAAGAAAACCACATGGCCTCAAACCAACGAGGTAGAAAGAACTTGTAACTAAGAGGATTAGAGTCACAAAGGATGGGTGCATGATCTGATCGTTGAATACCCAGATTTGTAGCAACGGCTTGGGAATAATGAACAATCCAATCAGACGAGGCTAAAACCCTATCAAGCTTTTCATACAAATCCAAGCTCGGGTGAGCCACGCACCCAGGTGAGCACAGGTCCCTCCCAACGAATATCCGACAAGACATAGTTTTCAAGGAGATCCCGAAATGCTTGAGCACCAGGGATGACCGAAGCATTACGAACCGTCTTCTCAGCAGGCGACAAAACCTGATTAAAATCCCCACAAAGACAAAAAGGGCCAGAAAGAGAAGAGAGGATGAAGGCGAGATAGCTCCAGATTAGTGGCCGACGGTGCACACAAGGGTGACCTTAAAAAAAGCCATAGAACCCCCAAAACCCATTGAGACCACACCAGGTAGAGAGAGTATAAAATTTGTGTGAACAATCCTTACAGATAACAGATTGGAAGGAAGCCAACCCAACCACAGGCCTCCACTAAGACCTATCGGATCCACCCCAACAAAATTAATAAAACCTAGACTCCTAAATAAACCACCAACTTTAGCAAATGACATCTTAATCTCCATGAAGAACCACATCAGGAGAGTACAAACGGATCAATCTTTTAGCTATGCGAACTGTGGCGGACCACCACAGTTCCAGCTCAGAATTTTCATGGGGTAAACCGTGATTGGTCAGGCCCAATCATCCAAAGTCTCAACATTAAAAGAGTTAACGACCCAATCTCGCAAGGAGGGGTCTCCACCCAGATCAAACGAAACATGAATATCGATAGCACAAATTAGTAAGGCAGATGTAAAAGTTCATTCCAGTTACTTTGTCTCACATGCTATGCAGCTAGGAGGTCTAGATGTACTGAACACGGAAGATTTATTTACCGTTTTTTGGTCTTCGTGCCTCAAAACGACAGGATAATTCGAAGATGCTCTTGACCGCATGAAGGAAAAATGAGATGTGTTGTCTACTTGCCCATTCTCTTTCCCTGATAGCCCTTTATGTTGAGTTGAGCGCAAGAAATGGTGTCGTCTGTATGATGAAACTCGCGCATGATTAACATCCACAAGCTGTGAGGACATCTCTTAGCCTGCAAATTTACAACTTGTGAAGAATGCTATTAGGTATAGAAGTCCATTAACATTTACAGTGAACTGCAGATCTACCAATATTGAACAACTCTGAAGATCAAGGTAGAACCCTACCTCATCTACTTTCCTATCTGAGGTCTCCAAAAACTGTTGAAGAAAGAAAAGCTAGGTCAACCGGCATGCACTTCCTATCTATGTATGTACAAAAGATCTTTGTTAGTGTAGTCGTTCTCAGAATCCACTACCTCTCGGCCTCTTGAAAGAATCCCCCTTCAGTCCCATCGGTCCATACCCTGGCCGATTTTCAGATGCAGTGGCGCCATGCGACACAAAGCTTTGGTATGGATTGGTGTTCATTGCTGCAGGGGGCGGCTGAACATGACGGTTTGATGGATCATTCCAATTTGGCATTCCCCTAAAAGAGCGTAGCTTGCCTTTGTGAGGAGGCGGAGAATTTTGAGGAGATCTAAGAAAATTGTTTGAATGACTAGGCCCGTTTCTCCTTCCATGTTCTGATTGGCCAATATCAGTTGCATTAACCATTGAAGCCAAGGAATCAACAGATTCCAAAGGTGAATAGATCCCTTTTAGCCCATCGTAAGAGAGAATACAGGCTATTGCATCTACAGAAGCCCCAAGAAGTTCCGGGAGAACTTCCCGTGGATGTGTTACCTACAAAACATTGACTTAGGAACTACATCCAAGGATGTGAACGAGCTTAATTTACTTGGAAAGGAAACAGAGTTTACCATGAACAATGTTGCAGCAGATAATCTCTCTCTCAAACAGTAAATCTGAGCAACATCAAGAGCAGTTGAATCAAAAGGAAGCCATCGATCAACGACGACCTTAACAGTATTATCAGGTGAGGACATTATTTTCTCTCCTTGTACGCCCGAATTCTTATGCATCTCCATTTGATCTTCAGCACCATCATCTTCATCAGCCCCTTCCATGTCACTCTCATCGTCATCAAAGTCATCATCGTCGTTCTCATCGGCAGGTGCTACTACAATCTCTGTTGCTAGCATAAATAAAGGCAAGGGGCCAATGATACTACAGTTCCTGATGTGCAACCCCCCATCTCCACGGGTTATCTCATCGTATACAATCAAAGGTCGATCCTTTGATTTTTTAAACGATAACTTAAAATTGGTCGAATGAGGGTGCAACAAAACCTTATCACCACCAGCAGTCTCTACCGCAGATCGCTTACCACGAGATGGAAGCATTTTTCCCACCATAGGGTACAATCCAGCGACAAGGACCGCATGGAGTATACCATGGTCCTGTGCGTTGAGGTTACAAAAAGATGCATCTTCTGGAATAAACCCAATCCTGTACAACTCAGATTGAAGTTGCTTGCGCATTCCAAAGAGCATTTTCATGGTGCTAGAGGACACAAAGTATTGAGAACAAAACCGTGTTTCTTGACCCTTTGCCTTGGCATTTTTCCAGCAATCAAATGCTGCTACTATCGCTAGTTGATCACTCTGTCCACCATATAAAGAGGCCAGCTCAGATTTAGCAGCTGCAGCTCTCTTCTTTTCATTAGGTAACATGGGCAGTGTAAATGGATCTCTATAGTCAGAAACGCAAGCTAAAGTTAAAGCTGGGTCAAGGCAGTTCATCAATATGGCAAAGAAAAGCATCTTGCTTGTTAGCGGATGAACTGGTAGAGAACCTAGCCTCTGCCCAAGCTCTGTAAGCTTCTCATTAGGTGACAAGGCCCCAATATCTTGAAGAACAATAATCGCATTACGCATAGATTCAAAAACAGGAGGGTCCAATGTCTTCTGCAAGAACTCATCTATTTTGCTATCTGGATCAAGAAGCTTCACCTGTCAAGAAGCAAACACTTTAACTGTTAAATCATGCCTACCAAAACCTCCCATTCCAAACAGATTAAGAATCAATTAAAATTTAGACAGGACCTACAGCCAGCAGTCAAAAAAAGCATCTTCTACTTCTCAAACTATCACTAAACCTAACAGTAACTTAAAAAAGATAAATTAAAAAGCAGTAGATATGCAAGTAAAGACACTAAAGACGGAAGAAGTTCCCTCTTATCACTCACTACTATTTCTCATATCCCACATTTGCAGCTTCTCTGAATAGTTAACAACAAATTGAGAGAAAAAAGTACCTGCAAACAAAGTTCTTCTATTGGAATTCTCTTAATTTCAGGAATTTGAAAATCAGGCAATGAAGCAGCACGAAGTTTTGAATAGAGGTGATAACAGATTCCTGGCTGGCAACGCCCTGCACGCCCCTCTCGCTGCTTTGCACTTGCTTTTGAGATCCAAGAAGAGTGAAGGGTTGACACATTGTTATAAGGATCATAGCTTTTTTCTTTCATACGCCCACTGTCTATGACATAAACAACATCATCGATGGTGATAGCAGTCTCGGCAATATTAGTCGAAAGAATTATTTTGTGGCAACCTGGAGGAAGGCGTTTGAAAACCTTCTTTTGCTCCACAGATGGGACCATTGAATGAAGAGATAATATAACAAATTTCGAAGAATCACTAAAGAAGTTACTAGTTCGTAATCTCTCTCCTGTTCTGTTTATATCGTCCCACCCAGGAAGGAAAACAAGGATGGCTCCATCCTTTGAGTCGGAACATAATTTCCTCAATAACTGCTCTATAAGGAGATCATCAATTCGTTCAGGATCTATGGTTGATAGATATTGATCAAGTAATTGCTGTTCTTCCTCGGAGTTGGTAAAGGCTTTCTGTGTGTGTTTTTTCAAAATTTCAGCAGCTTCTTCCTGATTCTCTCGTTCGGCCCACTCAAGAGCAGTTGTTCCATCATTGGCTCGTAAATGGCAGTCAACACCAAAAGACAGGAGCATGCAAATATCACCCACTCTGCCTTTTCCAGCAAACACCATTAATGGCGTTACTCCTGTTGAAGAATGTTGGCTATTGTAAACCTTGGAGCCTCCTTCAGATGATACCAAGTCAAGGAGAGGATCAACCTCATCATTTGACAAAGCCAAATCAATAGCTTCATCAAGGGCAGTTCTATATTCCTCTGCCAACTTGGAGTCTTCACTCACCACACTAGGTGAGGTACCTTCGAGGTGATTATTTTCCGCTGATTTGACGACAGAAAGTACGTCCTCTAAGTAGTATGTTTTGACCTGCGACAAGCATTCTTTACCATCAAATTAAAACTAACGACGAACTCTATATTAGTAGTAGAAATACAAGGAGGAAATGTTTTACAGGATAAGTGAACCCAGGGACTCTTATAATTGGACAGCCACCAAAGTATTGCGAAAACCGTTCAGCATCGATCGTAGCACTCATTAGCACCTGCCAGATTGTGACTGGTTATTCAATCCAAAACTTGCAAGCATAAACCCTACAAAATGGCAAAATACAAAGAAGGGATGCCTCCGCTATTAAAACGTACTAACCAGACGTAGATGAGGAAATGATGGAAGCATGTCTCTGCATAGAGGGCAAAAATATAAATTCAATTGAGATACCAAATATTTGAGAAATACACATCCATATTTTCCATGAAATTTCAGGACAAAAAGCTTACGGTTTACATAGATGCAACTGTGATACAAGTTCTTTTAGACATCCCTAGAGCAACGAGAAGCAACTCGACTAACTGAGAATATAACATTACTAGGGTAAAACATATTTGGCATTACCTGCATAACACAATCGTGTTACAAAGCTCTTCATGACCCCAAAAACTTAAACATTTCTGCACACAAGACTGCGTGTACAATTAAAGCGGCATTGACCCCCTTGATGCTTGGATATATTTCTTGGTGCAAGGAGAGAGTTGTTCGAGTGTGTAACCTTAAGGAACTCGCCGCCCCCTATGACAGTGGATATAAGGACTCAAGCAGAGCTCCCAAAACCAGGACTTAGTTTTAGTTGGATTCAGAGTAATAAAATCCCTTCTTCCCCACACTCCCCAGGAGGTTAGCTGTTAATCGTGGCCAAGTGAATTTTAGTAAGTAAAAGATACCTGAGAATTGCCAGCATGAAATCAGAGTAGCGATCCCTTTCATGAATTTCATCCTACAAGAAGATGATGTATTAGCCCGTGCAAGCAACACAAAATAATCTAGTCCAAAAAGCTGAAATGTAGACCATCAATTTCACACCAAAACACCAACAGCTTTAGGAACTCAATTGGATCACATGTGCTTCTGGTGTGATAGAAGGACAACTAGTAGCATAAAATAGTTATGAATGAATACACAAGGAAGAATGCACGTGAATTGTGGTGGTTGGGGGGGGGGGCTGATGCTTGAAAATAGGAACCGTTCATCGACTCATAAAAGTGACTGGGTCATGGTTCACCAGTTCAACAGTTAAATCGTGAAGTCATAATAAAGCATAAATACACAGATAATATTTCGTACTTATTTAGACAAACAAAAAGTATATTATGAAGTATTGCAATTCTGCAATCATTATAAACTTTCATGTACTTTTATATTAAATATGTAAAATCTGGAAGACGCAAAAACTTTAAAAGGAAGATGTTCTCTCCATAGATTTACAGATTAGAATCACGGTTATGTGTTCTTATAACATTACCCACAACATATGTCAGTGCATAGGATGACATGTGTGTGAGAGAGAGAGAGAAGCAATTAGCATTTAATGCTGTCAGAGAGCTGTTCACAAAAGATAAGGTAGACCAAGGACTTTACCAGTTGGACCGTGACAAACCGCGCACTGGGTTGCAAGGTTACCCATCCAACGGCAGATGGAATGGTTATTAACGGTTTTTCTTCAGGAAGGAACCTGAACCAGTTGACTGTTTTTCCGGTTGAACCGGCCAGTCCAATCCAGTTTTCAGAACATTAGAGGGTAGGCTGGTAAACACTAAATCTACCAATGCACTATGCTGAAATTTTAAATTGGCCCATGACATTGCACCAGTCCCCCATATGTAGGTAGTATAATCGGTAGATCTGCCAGCCTAACAGGGTGCTCGATCGATTGGGTAATCTAAGTACAAACTATTGCTTTTTGTTGAGCCCGAACCCACGTTCTATGTTTAACATCCCAAGCATTCCACACCGTATGTAGGTAGTATAATTGGTAGATCTGCCAGCCTAACAGGGTGCTCGATCGATTGGGTAAACTAAGTACACACTTATTGCTTTTCATTGAGCCCAAACCCACGTTCTATATTTAACATTCCAAGCATTCCACACTGTACCAAGAAAGGCCACCCCAGTCTAGAATACTTGCATGAAGCTCATAGATTCAGGACAAGACTAACTGGTCAAAAAGTTTTTCTTTCTTATTTCACAAGTTACTTGACAAATTGCTTATATAGCAGAATAGTAAAAAAAATAAAGTATGTCCCAACTCTATTCATACTTAAAATAACGCAATCAAGCTAACAAAACCAAGATCTAGGACGCACCCAGATCTCACTATAATATATTACGTTATTCACGTACACCAAAGTACACTCATCTATTCTCAGAGGGATTTAATAAGACTATTCTTTTAATGAGAAGAAAGACTAAGTCCAGGGTCTACGTTAAAAGTTCATCTTCTTGATAAAAATTTACATGTTTAAGATGGTAAGACACATCCACAACTACATTTGATAGCATGAAACGACACCAAAAGACACACGACTCAGCATTTTCCTATACAACTTGTAGCAGGTAGTTACCTAAGTTGGTGTGAGCTACGTGAAGAGCTATAAGGAGACGTGATACACTATACTATAGACCCTAAGTTAATGAACTAGGAGGTTAGAGCGAGATGTATTTATTTAAGAATAGAAGGCTTCACTAATAGTGATTGAGACTAAAGAAAAGATAGTTTTGCAGATTTCCCAGGGTAGGTTGCTGGTGTCTCTACTCAAGGCAAAGTAAACACTCTGACAAGCCCTAAGGTAGGCACAGCCCCTTCTAGCACTTTCTCAAGTTCCTAAACAGGATGAGACATGCAGATATCTTAAGGTAGGTTGCCGGTGTTCGTACTCAAGGCAAAGTAAACACCTCGACGAGCCCTAAGGTAGGCACAGCCCCTCCTACAAGGCAAGCACTTTGTGTGCGTAGGCACAAGGGTCAAGGTTCCCTTCAGGTGCACTTCATGTATTCCAGGCGAAAACAAATGGTTTTAATGACTTTTAGGTGGGTTGACTGAACCCATTGCAAGATTAAAAGATCAAATATGAGCTGTTAAAATGGACATAAATAATAAGGAAAAAGAGGCAAATAGCATCTGAGCCATATAAATCAGAGAGACGCGCTTCTCTCTGCCAAATAAAAAGAAGGGCATGCTGTCTCTCTCAATCTCAACAGGCATGCTCCTATCTTACTTTTCCTGTTTTCAACCCTTCCCAGGCCCCGGAGCCTTCTGCACTTGAGCTGCCCTCTTACCTTTTTTCTTCTTCTTATTCTCTAAAATCGAAGTGTATTGAGGAAATACCAATAGTCCAAACTCTTTTTCTGAGCAAACACATTAATCAACTTAGTCAAATCTAGTTTCTGAGTTTTGACTAAAAGAAATGGAATTTTGCATCTTTGCCTTTCAACACGTAGCAGTTGGACCAAGGAGTTGCTGAAATTTTCTACAAAATGCTACTTTTTAAGATCTTATTGCTGTATGTGGTCAGTTCTGATTCGATACGAACTAATTCGTACATTAGCACAAGCTCCTTGCGCCTCACCTCACCTGCAACTTAAATAACAGGGACATGGATCACGACTGCTGTGGTCAGGGATCATGCAGCGATGGCTTTGTAGATCAAGTGACACCCAGGATTGTAGATCATGGGACATATGTCTCACTTAAGCCATATGCGGGCACTACGACTCTAACCTTTTGACTTGCAGTCTTCGACAGAGTAGTCTCATGCTGCTTCATCTTCTGATGAATGCCAGCCATACTCTACAGCAAGGCAAATGTTCATACTGACATTGCTTTCTCTAAAGGACACAGGAAACAAGCTTACTACTTTCGGTAACATTCTTTTCAATCGATCAGCGTTTCGTCCCGTCCGTTCTCCGCCCCGCGCTTCCTATCAACAATTCCTATCAAGTAAATCCAGTACCACCATGCCAGGAAATAAGAAAGCCGTCTATGTGTGAAGCATTAAAACTGGCAGAAGTTATTGATGCATAAGGTTTAAGCTTTCCAAAACTTCTTTTCATTAACATAGTTCTTCCCAATGATATACCATTGACACCCTCTGAGTAAAAATATATATATATACATTAGAACGCATGGTTCCTTTTCTTTCAATCTATATGTAGTACACATGCAAGTACAAATCAAGATTGACAGCATGAGATTAAGACCAAAAAAAGGGCTCTTGAAGCATGCTACAGTTAGTATCATAAGTAACTTTGGTAGCTTCGATCTTTCTGTTCTGTTTGTGGCCAAACTAGTAGTGCAATCTAGAACCTATGTTACATGGACTCGGTGTCTGTGTCCGGAACGGACACGTGTCCGCCTGTCGAACTTGCCTATTTCTGCTACGGGAACACGGATCTGAATTTAGACCGTGAAGGTCATTTATGATGACCAACACGCCTATCCATAAGTCAGACGCGTACTTGAAGGTACTCCCTCCCTCCCTCCAACCCAGATCTGGACTTTGCGTCTTCTTCTTCCTTCAACCTTCATCTTCCATCATCTATGGCGTTCTCTCCTCTCTCTCTCCTGTACCCAAATCTGAACTGTGCATCTTCTTCTTCCTTCGAATTTTCATCTTCCATCATCCATGGCGACAGATTTGTAGAGATACCTCTACAGTCGGCAACGTGGCCTGTCCGTCCTTCAGATGGTGTGTCCGTCCATCAGATGGCGTGTCCGGTAAAAATCCCATACCGGTATCCGCGCCATGTGGCCTCGACACCGGTACTTTGCCCCCAGTGCCAAGTCCATGTAACATAGTCTAGAACACAAAAAAACAAGTATAAACCATAGAGAGAATATTAACAATAGCAAGTATCATCTAGTCCATTGTAGTTAAAACATAACTACAATTGTAATCTGAGGAAGTTAAGCGAGTCCAAAACGAAAATTCAACCCTCCACTCCCAATGCCTTGACGCGTTAAATTTAATAGTCATGACCACAAATGAAAACCTCGGCTAGTCTTCAAATTTCCACATAGTGATAATGACACAAAATAATAGCAACAAAAAGTACCCGTAGAAAACAAAAATGAGCCCCACATATAGAAGAAGAACATAAATTCAATAACTACTTTCTTCTTTTCTTGTCTATATTGACCAGGAGCACTACAATGCGCTGCTTGAGGCCCGAAATACTCCACTATTACAAACAAATAGTGCGCAGAAAGGTGAAGTGTCAGCGTGGTGATTAACACGTGAGAGAAGTCAGCACAATGATTTCATCCAAGACAAATTAAAGATAAAACTTAAAGCAGTTAAGAATCAAGGTGAAATAGGTTCAATACCACGATTATATGCGTTATGCCATAAACATCACCCATTTCCCTTCTCTTGGAAACTCCTGTTTTCACCCTACCACTGCCTTTAGTGACCAAAACCCTCAAGAGGACTCCGTTAGTGCAAAACATGATAGATGAATGTCTCCCACCTTTGCTCTCCAACCGTATCTGAAGTTTGTCAAAAAGAGATAAGTCACAAGAGAGAAACAGAGGAAAAGATCAGTGGGATATTTGTCAACCAGAGGAAGCTAAAATTCATGAGGAAAACACGCATGTTTACTTCTTGACAACTCCAAAAAGAAAGAAAATAGTATCTACAGTGTGTCTAAATATATTGTCCTCTTTCACTTAGTACAGAGTTTTAGAGACAAATAATCCATTTCCGATTCCATTTCCATGTATACCTTCCTATGGAGTGTTGTGGGATATTTATCGTGTAGTTGGCAGCATTTAATGCTTATAACAAAGGTGTGTAGATGGAAAAATGAGGTAAAAAATGCTTGAGATGCCACCAAACATACAATCATTCGTGGACATTCCAAATATATAGCACCAGCCTTTGGTAGAAGACGGGACAATATGCTACATGAGAGAAAGAACCAATGGGGAATATTTAACATCAAGAATATTTCAAGGATAAATGTGTACTTGTGTCATATGCTTTTTACTTCAATGAGAAGGACCTCCCTCCCTCTCATACACGATACAGGCACCCACGCACACAGGGACCAACATGCACCCTCTCTCATAAGAAGGGTATAACGAGAAAATCTAAAAGATCTCAATTTTTTCCCGCAAATTAAAGAGATGATATCCTAATCATATCCATAATTGCTTCAGTTATTTTAGTTCACATATCGAGAAATCATTTCCCGATCAAAGCAATTCTCATTGAATGGCCTTGATTCGGATATAGTTATCGATGGTGATCATGTGCTACTCAGTTGCGTCGGAACGCTGTATTTCATTGTTCAAAGACGCAGTAGCGGCAAAGGTTTTGGTATCGGTAGAATCAGCCGCACCGCATTCAATTGCACACTCCAACCTACTTAGAGGCTCCAAACAAATTCTTAGATAATTTTGTAAACTCCCTAAATAATAATCAACAAGATAGATCTCTTAATGAACAAGAAAGAATATCAAGGTGCACATAGCATTGCCTAATAGATTATGCGGACGTCTGGCAGACATGTATAATTTGTGTTTCCATGGGATTTGTATTTCTCAACTTTGCAAAACATCTTTCTACTTACTTTGTTGCATTTCAAAAAGTGTACTTTGTTTGTTCAAAGAGGAAAGAAGAGTAATAATAAACCAACAATATTAGCATATGATAAACAACATGCTAATACCATCAAATCACACTACCACTAATAATTCCTCAAACTTTTTATGGCATTTCTTAGGAATAAAATCGAAGAGAGCACAGGCATCTTAGCTGGTAAGAGCTGTCCTCCACATCCAAAAAGAATAGTAAAGATGAAGCCACATAGCATATATGTGGCTTCCCCTCAGCCATGCAATGATACACAGCTAAGGGAGGTGAACACCACCTTTGCCCCCGCCCCAAGAAAGCTGAACCAAATAAGATCTCTGGTGTAGCATTAACACTGTAAGGCAACATGTGAAAACCAAGTATGCACCATCTGCTTGACACTTAAGAAATTCACACTGGAAGTTTCTAAGACTAGGATATGTCAAAAACACAATTCCAGAAGCTGCACCCAAATTTTTTTCCATATGAAGAGAGTTACAGTCCCAATTTTAAAGTTTTCAACACTGTTGAAAAACAAGACCACCATTACCTAACTTTGGGAAGATCAAAGGGGCACCTTTCTCCTGTTAAACGGCAAAGTAGCGGCCATGTGACAGTGTTGCCTATCTTCCAGCGAGATCGCCGAGATTTCTCCGCAATAATGTCGATTTATCATAACACACAATAAAATCGAACGGACCCACGGTTTCGGTTCAGTAACTACCCAAACCTGAATGGATCCTGGACAGATTATTTGTAAAATGGCCCCCTTTCTTCCATTTTTAAGGTTTCTTTCAGTTTCCACCAGAACGTTTACAGGCGAATGAATATTTGTGCTAGGAAAACCCTTTATTTCATATTCCCTATTGGCAAGTTCGTTGTCATGGGCAGTTATTACAAAGGATAGACCCTCACAATTTCTAAAGTCGACGGATTTTCCTCTTAAAAAGCGTACTGAGTGAATTATTTCAGCTGATCCATTACACCGGGATTTCGGTCATAACGGCTGAGACTTTGTACACCAAGCTCATTATGGATGGCTGCAATCTCTGTTCTAACAAACCACCTAAGACTCTATATTTCCCATCACTAGCTGGGGCAACTGGAGCTTTTTCTATTGTTTTTTCATTTTGATCTCAAAATACAAGGAATATCGGAGCTTCCAAAGTTGATGAACAATAAAAAGAGATGTCATGCAACGTGTAAATAACCTCTTAAGAGTAAGACACTGGGCTGTCCAAATGACCTTTTGGTGGTCCCCTTTGGGGGCAGAGGTGGTTTCTGGCTCACAGGCTTGGCTTCTTGCATTCCACTTTATGGGTTGCTATACCCCACCCCCCCGTTCCCAACAGCTTGTAAACTGGATAATCAGAAGCAGAGGGATCTCAATATTTTTACAAGTAAACCAAAGTACCTATGGAGATTATTTGTGACACAAATTTCTGATGTCTATAATTACGATTTCCTCTGAAAAAATGCTCGCCTACGCTGAAAGAACTACAAATGTACCACTACCGAGAAGTGAAATAGAAACAATATCCTAGGCTAGATGTTAACGAAAACAATAATTAATGTATTGCAACTACTGCACATACTATAGCATCCATTTTAAGATAAAATAAAATGCTCATATTACCTTGTATCCAACACTATCTCCAACATTCTCACCTCTTTCGGAAGAGATTCTCTCAGCAACTACAAATAAAACACCAATGTATTAGCATACATACCCAGCAACTGATGCAAAAAGGAACAAAACTCTAGCTATGGGGGGTAGTAGACACCTGATGTTGCGGAGATTCGTCGTGGCTGAGTACAGACAATTTTGCATGCCTCACCCTTGCCCCACATATAATCCAGAAGATATTGGGGGACCTGCAATCAAATATGATACATTAGAAAGATGCTCGATATTATGCAAAATGATTTACGAAAAGCTGAATTATGGAATTTCTGCAGCAAAGAGCCAACATCATGAAGCATCATACTCTTTCTGAAAGTCAAATTGCATTCAGACATCATGTGATGGGGCCACAGCTATGTACATGTTAGAGAGTAAAAATGCTTCACCACTCCCCCTCACCAAGCCACAAACAGCACAAAGCATTTGTGCTTTAACTAGCAAGCAAACCTAAAGGAGACCACATCCAAGCTGCGACTCACCAGAACTCTAATACCATAGTAAGCTTCCAGGGGATCCCCAACAATACATATCGCGCTATAACATATACTACATGAATACAACCACCATAAGCAGAAGAAAAAGATCTGCGGAGGCAGTCTTGGCCAAAGCAAAACAATTTCTTAAAACCCAAACAACCCAACCATAGAAAAAGAAAATCTACCAAAGCCCAAGACAAAACTCATATAAAAAGTCACCAGTTGAATCCAAAAAGTCCTCCACTAAATTATCTAGTGCTGCAAAAGCTTTAGGCTTAAACTGTCAAAGCATATGGGTCCAACAAAAAGTATCATGCTTTAACATTCCCCCTTACATGCAAGCCCCCATCGTCAAACCAAAGGTACTCAAAATGGCATAAGAGCAGGATAGTTGAACCAGCAACAAAGCAAAGCAGTGCTATCATGCTAAATAACGATTGCTCCGATGTTAATTGTGGTCTAATGTCTTCATTAATCCTAAAAAAAAGTGAGGAGGCAATGCAGCGGGAGCTCCATCATTAATAGGTGCCCCGGGAAGGCAGTCTTGGCCAAAGCAAAACAATCTCTTAAATCCAAACAACCCAACCACAGAAAAAGAAGATCCACCAAAGCCCAAGACAAAACTCATATAAAAACTCATCACTTGATCCAGAAAGTCCGCCGCTAAATTTTCTAGTGCTGCAAAAGCTTAAGGCTTAAACTGTCAAAGCATATGGGTCCAGCAAAAAGTATCATGCTTTAACATTCCCCCTCACGTGCAAGCCCCCATCATCAAACCAAAGGTGCTCAAAATGGCATGAGAGCAAGATATTTGAACTAGCAACAAGGCAAAGCAGAGTTACCATGCTAAATAACAATTGCTCCGATATTAATCGTGGTCTAATGTCTTTGTTAAGCCTAAAAACAAGTGTGGAGGCAATGCAGCGGGAGCTCCATCATTAATAGGTGCACTTGTTCCTTTCCTTCCAATACTGACCACATAAGACACAGGCTCCCTCCTATTTTGCCACCTTCCTAGGCAGCTTCCACGCAACAAATCCCCTAAAGACCTCAACATAATGCACTGGATCCTGAACAAGGCAAGCAGGAAGCTCTATGAACTACGAGCCACTTGGCAAGGAAGAAAATTTGGTCCACCAATTCCCCACACTTATTGCATATTATGCACAGCTAAAGGCGATCTGGCCCGTCTATCATGTATACTCGTAGTCCATGTCTACTAACCCAATTCAAACAAGTGAACAGGGTGAATAATAGAAAGTTCTCATTCATGAGTACAATGATTTTCTTGTCACGTAGTCAAGTTACATTAAGCATCTCAGGAAAGAGAGAAACACAAAAACGAACCTGTGTGGTTTTCCCACATCCAGTTTCACCAGATATTAGCACAACCTGCACAAAGACATGGATTAACATGAGTTAAGGCAACCTTAAGAATTGTTAAGAAAGCGATAATGTAAATTATTTTTACGGCCACAACAAGCGAACAAGGTGGTCAAGTGATGCTTATCCTATGCAAAAATAAGGATTCCTATTAGCATTTTTGTTCGTCGGCAGGAAAAGCTGTAAGTTGCCATTTGCTCTAAATACTTAAGTTGTTAGAGAATAGGTCCAACATTGTTTTTATGCTTAACACACCCACTCACGTGCAAGCCCCGGATTGCACGTGGAGAGATAAAATAACAAGATATGAAACAAGGTGCACCACCAAGTGCATAAATATTGGAAATATATAAGTTGTGCCTCAGTAAGGCGGGAAGTATCGAACCCATCACATTGCATAACAAGAGCTCTGATACCGTGATAAGTTACCATCTGCTCTGAAAACTTAAGCTGTTAGAGAACGGGCCCAACAATGTTATCATGCTTATACGAAGGCCAATCACAACAGCTCCCTCGTCTAATATGGGATCTCACATTCTCCCCTCCTTATTCCTTGGCGTCCTTACTAAGGCTTAGTCTTAACCTTAGTCACACATTACCAAGACTCTTCTCTCGTAACCATGGTTGAATAATACCAGCAGCCCAACAAGATGCCCTGATTCGATACTGCCTTCCTGTCCCAACCTTCGGCAGCCCACTAGATAGCCTAGCTTGAGCTTTCGAGAGTTGATGTTGTTACCATCTATAACAACCCGGTTCACGACCTCACCACAAAGCCTCCCTGGCCAAGTACATATAATTTCATGGGCAACCTCTTATAAGGCCAATCACAAAGCCTCCCTCATCCAATGTGTAAAGGAAAAATTAGTTTAAGCACAGAAAATGGCTCAGAGAAACAAAAAGGCCATTAGCTTAAGCTTGTAACTGATAGCACTTTTAGTTGTTTGGTTTGGGAGATTTTTTATAAATACGACCTTTGGATAATTATATTGCACGTTTAAAAGACATATCCAATAATATATAGAACGCATTACATTTTTCCAACCAGCCATGCCCGACCTTCTTTGCTCTTAGTACGCATACAAGTATTGCAAGCCATAACCCCTTGCCGAGATTAGTCATAGCAAGTTTCTTAAATCACATCAGCACTTCTTTATATGTACTGTGGCTTTTGCAAATATGATAGCTTAGCCCAGGGTTACCTGGTTCTTGGTTCGCTCTGATACATGAGTTTTTGGAGCATTTTCAGCGTCATAAATTCGAAATAACTTTTTGTAGGTCCAACAATAGTCTACTTTTTCAAGAATCGCGGAGAAAATTATTTGCTACTAAAGTTAGAATTAAACTATCTCGATGTTTGTCAGAACTGAGTTTATATTGTAACTAGACCACGCTCAAGAAAAATCCTGAATCCTGGATCTCAAATTCCATACGTCCAAATTTTAGGTTAGACAAGCAAAGTAGCAAACAAGCAGTATCTACCCAGTAACCAGGTGTCTTTTTCACCAACTTCCTGGATTCTATTATGCCAAAAGTTGTGTTGTTTGTAGGCCGCTCTACTGTTCTGACCATCTAGTAACTTTCTCGAAAAGGAAATTACAAATGGAAGATAAGTAATTATGCAGATAAGAACACAAAAACAAACTCAGACAGACATACACAACATAGATGTGTCGTATGAGAACAAGGATATGTAAAATCATAAATGAACCTGATGGGATTCTATTGTTGATGTAATTACATCCCTGAAAGACGCAATTGGAAGCCTAGACCTCACTTCACTAATCTGCAAGAAAAATACCAAAATGAATTTTCACCCAACACCACTAGAGAAAAACAGTAATTTTTCATGGGTAGAAGACAGCAGAACAATAAGAGCACCATATCCAACCAGAAAAATCGTCTAGACAAAAACATGGTATATCCAGAACCTGTCTCAAGTTTGGGGCCTTTTCCACTCTAGAAGCAAGTGACTCCACTTTCTTCGCTATTTCAGCCCTGTTCAGTGAAGGCTTGCAAAAAGTATCATCCTTCTTTTTTTGTACTTTATCAGTCTTTCCACTACGTTCTCCCACCATTTCCTTGCTCACATCACAATCGTTGGGTGGATACCGGGTAAACAAATCCTGCAAAACCTCCTTTGCCTCATTTGAGAACGTAAAAGAAGTAAGGTCCTCTTTCCCCATCCTCGTATCCGCGTTCTTTTTGAATTTGTAAACAGAAATTCGCCGCTGATCCCCGCGCCTACAAAAAGTCAGGTTAGATTGATACGCTACTTCAATGGCCAACCTGAATACCAAACGAAACGCCTCTAGCCTAAATAGAAAAGACCAAACCAGGCTTACCTAATTCCCTCCCCACCCTACCCCCCAATTGGATCCTACGGTCAGAAAACATACTGCATCATTAAGTATAGCAACCTAAATATTGTTCATAAAATGGTGTTTAACTTAATTAGCATTGAGAAGTCATTAGTTACGTCTGTAGAGCGTCTTTCTTATCCTCCCCTTTCTTCCCTTTCTTATCCTTCCCCTCACATGCAAACCCCGATTGCACGTGGAGAGACAAATCAAGGTGCACCACCACCAAGTGCACAAATGAATTGAGTGCAAATTCCACTGCAATAAAAGGGAGACCACATATGAATGCGGGAAGAATCGAGCCCAAGACCTTGCCAAACCAGAGCTCTAATACCATAAAAGCTTAAGTTGGTAGAGAATGGGCCCAACAACGTATATCATGCTTCAACACCTATGTATAGAAAAATATAATAGGTGTGGAGATATTGCCAAATGGGAGAACTCATCCTAAGCAAACCGCAACACCAAAAGCGAACTGACTAAGCACAACTACATCCCGCATTCCCCGTATCATACAATGTAAGCAAACTACAAAGCAGGTAAACTTGGGCCCCCAAACTTTATATATAATCTCAATGTGTTGGAGTCATACGATAGACGCAAGTTATAACCACCCATGCTCACCCAGAACTTTTGGACCTCATTCCCATTTTCTTGCATAGCATATGGACCGCAGCACGTTCAAAATTTGTGAGGTTCTCTTCGAACGTGTAAACTGCATCAATTCAGAGAAAAATGAGTTAATATAAGCGAACTTTTAGTAACTCACCTATATGAAATGCAAAGCAACTGTAGATGCTAGAAATTGGTAGACACGATCCGTTTTAACGTAAGCACATCTAAAGTGAGGGAGAGATACATGAGCACATGTACATCCCATTATGTGCATTATCTGCCTTGTGTCTCCTTTATCTACGTTCTTGGACATACATGTTTCGTTCTGCACTCAAAAAATTATTTCTCTCATGTCCGTAAACAAAAGATTATAAGGGGAAAATTTATTACCCCAAAACAGGAGAACAAAGGTTAGTTTACTGTTGTCACTTAAAAGATGAAATTTGTCACAAAAATGATCCAGATTATAGACATGCCAAAATATATAACCACTAAGGCATCAAGGCAGTGCAATCAAATACAGAACATTTCTGGTATAGATCGCATTGATTAAATCTAGGAAAAGGGGGAAATGGAAGACATAAATAACATAAGAAAAGAAACTGTTGAAACATGGTACCGACGGCATTGGCTAAAGAATGACCTCATATATGGAGCAACTAAATCGTTTTTATGGGAGTTACTTAAGGTACTTTACCTTCATCTTTTAACGTGTGAAATTCTTGAAGTATAATTGCTACTTTAGTTTAATCTAATACTTACAGGTACCAGAATATGTCCTAGAATTTCGCAAAAAGTTCAAGGAGAAAATCAGAAGCAGAAGAAGTAACACGGCCACCAACAAACACTATGCAACATCAAAACCCCTACACAAGTACACTACACGCAAGTTGAATGTACTACACACCATCTTCGGAGAAAATGAAACAGAGACCACCCAAAAAGCCAAAGACACACAAACTGCACAGTTCTTGAAGTTGTTAACCAAAACCCACATCTTCAATGTTCTCAATCCAATCAACAACTTAGTTTATTTCATTTTCGCTAGATGGGCATTTGTAATTTGTTTCCAAATTTCGATATTTTACCTTCATTGTTTGATGTGCGAAACTCTTGAAGTATTCTTGATATGCGAATCCGGGTAGCTTCGGCAACGCTAGGGTTCTGCTCGGTTGCCGCCCATTTCTTCTGCTTCTTCTTCTTGAATGATGACGGTGCTGCTGTTGGATTTGGAGGTGCCATCTCCCTTTAATTTCTTAGTGGTGGGCTGCTGTTTGTAGTTTGATGTTCAGGAGCTTCTATTTGCAGACTGAAACGGCATATACAACTGGAAGTACAGAGTCTCCAGCGCAGGCATATTATATATACGTACACGAGAGATAACCATAAGGGCTGAGACCAGACCAGGGCGCACGTGTACGGCACGTGTCAGGTCGAATTTTTATGAATGTTGAATATTCGGCGCATTGTTACTGTTCCGAGAAGGGTTAATTCGCAATACGTCCTTCAATAATGGTAGGTCTGTGTAGATTAACGCCCAAACAAATTGAAACAACTTTTTCCCCCCTCAACATACATGGGACATTATACAAAAGTTTACCTTCCATTAGACTTGTTGACAAATTTTGGGGGTTGCAAAAAAACACCAAAAGCTCGCCAATGTATCTCCTATTTCTAAATCTCACCTTGCTACTAGTGGGAAAGTGGAACTTTTCAACTTGGTTTTCCCCGAGGAAAGAGGGGCGCTTGCTTGGTAATCTCATCTTCCTATTGTAGGTTGTATTGAAAATTCTCTTTACCCATTGTTCTGTTGCTTTTCTTAGTATGAGTTCTTGACATGTTTCTTTCCAATCAAAAGCCTTCTTGAAAATTGGCTCTATGGGGGGCTGCTGAGGCAGTTCGGATGATGGAGAAAAGTCTATGCTCGGAAGAATATGAAATATATGAGTTGGCCTGCCAAGAGTATTTTGGTAATGAGATCTTCATTAGAAGGTTTATTGGTTAACCTTACCAAACATGTGCAAGGTCTACATATTTGCATATTAACACCCTCAACAAACCAAAATAGCATTATTTTCTAATTCTGATGTCTGAGGTTCATTTGGCAGATAAAACACCCACGGTGTAAAGCCATCACCATTATCAGAAGACTACCACAACCACTCAAGACCACCCATGAGTAAAAGCTCATATTTTCACGCATGAATCTAAATCCAAAATTCATAACAAAGCTTGGGTTTCAATTGTCATGCCCTTATTCCATTCTCAATTTTGTGTGTATTTGTGTGTGCTCGCGTCTCTCTCTCTCTCTCTCCCCCCCCCTTCTTTCTCAGAGAGAGAGTAGGAAATTGGATTGTAATGCCCTATGCCCCCAAGAAATGCGAATAGCCTAGTATATATATTACTAGGTCTAATATGTTTGTCTCTGAATTTGGTCACAATTAAGGGTAGGAGGTGGGGATCCTTAAAGCTTTCTCTTCTAGTTACAATCGGATTCTAAAATCCTAAGGTAATCTTGTTGTACACATAAATTTCGAGTCTAAAAAATAAGACAGAAAAATTAGCCACAAATGAAGTTTGTATTGATTTCAAAAGCGAGTACATTAATTCTTTGAATAGATCTTTATACAAAATAAAAAGGCCCTATAATTCTTCTCTTGATTAACATTTGTACGAAAAGGCTTGATCGTTTGTTTTTGGATCAAACGGCGGGTTTGACTGAGTTCATTCGAACATTCAATAAATTCCGCGGCGAACGGCTTGAATGTCTGAACTCGAAGGATGTATCCTCTAGCTTGAAGAACTTGTGTCTTTGGGTTAACAGAGCTTTGACTCAGGAGAGTAGACTCTGGCTGGCTAACTTAGGAGAGTTATGTCGATCACTTAGGGCCATCCAATATACGTAAGGGTGGATGGGAATCTTCATATGATACTGCACATCTTTGATGATTATCTCTTAATTTTGTGAAGAGACAAATACCATGTTTATGGTACAACACACGTGGAAAATTCTTATTCGACCACATAGCGATACATGTGTCAGCTTCTTATTTGTCATTGAACATATATTTTAATGAGAAATAAATGACACATGTCAATTTATAAGTGGCATGAAATTTACCCTTCTACAAATGCCCCCTCAAGACTTAGTCGCTGGCGCTTTGAAAAGTAAACGAGCCTCGATACTTTTCTTTTGACATTCCTCCTGTATTACATGGAATTTGTCCATATGGTAAAGAATCTGTAGCTCCAAACATTTTAGAACTTATATTTAGTAGCACCTTTCTCCCACTTCAATTTTGAGCTTGGATGAGAAAACCTGACAGCCACATGAATTTGGATGAACTTGTGTGAAGAAATTTAATATCCACTAAAACTCGGACTTGATGACCAAAATGTCTTAAACTTGGAGGCCGTTAGGGATTGATTCTTAAAAGTAGATTTTGATTAAATCAGAATCAGTTTCTAAAATCAGCTTAAAAGTTGTTGAAGATGTTTGGATAAAAAGAGATTAAAATAGGTTTAGTGTAGCAAAATTACCATAGGGTGTACTCAAACTGAATTAAGCATTTAACATTGTTTATATGTAAAAATATTTTGGTAAATCTCTTGGTCAAACCTGATTCTCCAAAACTGATTAAATCTTAATCCAAGAAAATGAAGATTATGGATTTAATCAGTTTTGAGCACATTGGAGCAGATTTAATCAGTTTAATATCAAACACTTCAAAACTGATTTAATCTAAATTTAATCAAGTTTGACCAATCTAAAATCAATCCCAAACACCTTCTTGGTATGATTGCACTTAGAGTTAAGAAAGGATTCACAGTCCCAATCAGTGAAACTTGAAATTAGAATTGGAACCAGGTTCCGCTTGAAGAATGAATGCAAAAACCAGCTTAGTATTGGATGTCAACCAATTGTCATGCATTGCCTATAAAAGAATAGGGGACCGGTATAATTTCTTCACATTACACAGATTGCATGACTTTATAGCCTGGTAAATTTTCTTCCTTACTTGTCTACACAATTTTTTTTTTTGGTTACATATGGCCCATAGGAGGGGCTACCAATTAACAAACCATGAGAATGATGCCATCATAATCAAAACGAACTTTGTATGCGACAACAATTTTGGAACGTGGGCATTGAAATTTTAGGAATCAAAACATGGCTTTAGATTAGGAATCCACATAGTTATCAATACCGTACCGGTACCGGCCAATACGTACCGTTTTTACCTTCTATCGGTATGGTACCGCTTACATTTTGTACCGGTCAAAATACTGCTCTGTACCGATTGTACCGGTCGCTACAGGTGATACCAGCCGAGAACTACGTACCGGCCATGTACCGGGCGCGATATTCTGTTTTGTACCGCTTCCTTAAAAAATGTAAAACTAACAAATTTTGTTCAAAATTTTGTAAATTAACCATATAAAGACTAAATTGAAAAAACTTTCTAAGTTCTTTTATACCTATCAAAGCATATGTAGCTTATTGCTCATAATATTCACCTAGCTTTGATCATATTCTTTCATCTATATGATGTACTGCTTTACACATATGTAGCGAGCACACACACGCACACGTGCACACATACAAAAACAACTTATTCTTGAACCTGAAAACGTTGTTATTGAACAAAAAAACTTATTCTTACATAAGAATTTGCCAATGAGATCGTTGAAAAGGGGGGATAATCTTAGAGGAGGTAATTTAATTAAAAATTTTATTTATTTTCTTTGAAAATTAGCATAATTCAAACTTTATAAGACAAACAATTTATTCTAGAGGAGCTATTAGTAAAAAAATTGTTCCCAACCTATTCTGGTCGTACCCAAAGGCCCACTACGGTCCCATTTTGCATGACACGTCCGCACAAGCAACAGACATTTTCAACGCTCACAACCGGTCAAAGCATGCACGCTCAAGGAACGTGACCAAGCCTCATGACGCTTCGACCGTCGCACTTCGCCCGTCGCCCGTCGTCCGGACGTCAACTCCCCGACCCCCGTCGTCCGTCGTCCGGACGTTAACTCCGCGACCCCCGTCGCCCGTCGTCCGGACGTCAACTCCGCGACCCCCGTCGCCCGTAGCCCGGACATCATCTCCGTGACTACGTCGCCCAGACTTCACTTTGCGACCCCAGTCGCCCGGGCGTCACTCCGCGACCCCGTCGCCCGACGTCCTGGCATCACGCTCCAACACTTCGCCGCGCCCATGTGCCACCATTGACACAAATGTGCCTCCGGCACCTTACTCACTTCATCGCGCCCATGCGCCATAATCATGTCATCATGCCCCCGGGCACCACACTCATTCATCACACCATGCGCACCTTGCCTTGGTCATGGAACATGCTTCAACCCACTCTCCGGAGTGTACATCACCCGCAGGGATAGGCGACTCCTCTGGGACACTATCTCTGCCAGGGAGCTCTTCAACTCCCCTTCCGCCAGGTAGACGGCTCCTCCGGGATGCTACCTCGGCCAGTCGGGTAGACGGCTCCTCCGGGATGCTACCTTGACATGCTCCGAGTGCTCCGGCATAAGGACTCACCCGCGGGGATAGGCGACTCCTCCGGGACATTATCTCTGCCAGGGAGCTCTTCAACTCCCCTTCCGCCAGGTAGACGGCTCCTCCGGGATGCTACCTCGGCCAGTCGGGTAGACGGCTCCTCCGGGATGCTACCTTGACTCGCTCCAAGTGCTCCGGCACAAGGACTCACCCGCGGGGATAGGCGACTCCTCCGGGACACTATCTCTGCCAGGGAGCTCTTCACCTCCCCTTCCGCCAGGTAGACGGCTCCTCCGGGATGCTACATCGGCCTGCGGAATAGGCGACTCCTCCGGGACACTATCTCCGTCAGGGTGCCTGCGTGACTGGCCTACGTGCTCCAGCACTGGGGGCTTGCGTCGGCACCTCTAGGGACTATGACCCCCGGGTCACTCCGAGACGGGAGCATGTCTTTGAAGGGCATCGCGCCTAGTTCACCTGGCAGTTGGGCGTCGGGTCTTCCCCACCGCTGCCAGGCCTGGGGGACTCCGTAAGGGCTTGGATTGGAGGCTAGATCAAGGGGGTTCTCTGGCCACACCAACCCGGTGGGAGCCAGTCTTTCCAGACAGACAGAGCGACGCTGTGAGGAGCAGGCCGGGTGAATATGCGATCCGACAGTACGTGGAGCACCGGCACCCGTGGACCCCCCGGTGACGTGTCACTCCCGGGGAGCGCCACGTGTCGGTTAATGACATCATCATCTCAATCTCTATAAATAGAGGTCTTGAGAATTCATTTGGACAGGACATAGAGGTTGGACATTTTCAGAACATATTTCACTTTCTCACTCTAGAATTCTAGAGAGAAAAACATACAGTACCCTGACTCTGGACCTAAGCATCGGACTGTGACTGTCATCGTGTATTCATCTCACGCTATCGCCCTCGCAGCACTGCCACCCTCGAGTTCTGTCTGGGAAGCCCTTGGTCTCTGCCCTTGTTCCACCCTTGCTGTGTCTCACATCAACATACTTGGAAACTGACTCGGACTGCAGCCTTTGTGGCACTTCCACGTAAGTACGAACCCACTTTCCTTGGCATCAAAAATATATGTACATTTTGTTAGTTAGCCAATGAATGAATATTACAGATGTATATTATTGATAAAAATTTTGAGACGGTACCGGTACGTACCATCTTATGAAAAAAAACGGTACGCATTTCGGTACGGTATTCATAACTATGGGAATCTATACTTTGAAAGAACCCTAAAAAAAATTAGGTAGAACAATTCACTGATCGGACGAATTAAGGTGTTGTGGATCGATGATACCCGATTCGGGATTGGCATCGTCGTTCACTTACCGCCGAGATACACAGTAATCGCAGGTGGTGGGCCATGGCTGCCGCCGTTTTTGGTCCTGGCTGCCGTTGGCCGTCGCGCTCCTCCAATGCACGAACCGGTGATACCCACTCCCTCCGGCATCGTCGTGGCTATTGTTGACCTTAAAACTAATCACCTCGCCGTCGCGGGCATCCACCGTAACTCGGTCATTTTTTTCGGTCAAATCTGATCCACTCATCTATCAACGACGGTACGGGCTAGCCGGAATCGCCTTTCGACATTCTCCGAGGCAGTCGACGGTGCCCTGTCGCCGTGGTTCCTGCTGACATGCCTCTGTTAGGCCACCAATCTCTAAGACTGCCGTTTGCTGTTGAAAAACCGACCATCCTCCTGTCGTGGCTACACGAGCTAACCATTGACTTCCATTGCTGAGGCCGGCGCCGGTGCCTCTCCTCGCCGGAAGCTGCGCCGCCTCCCTTTTCCTTTTCTCTTCAGCTTTGTCTTCGTCCCTTCCTCCTTATGTTTCCCATTTCTTTTTTTCCTTTCTTTGGTCTGAACGCCCTCTCTCTCTCTCTCTCTTTCCTTTTAAGAAACAACTTTCTGTTCTTTTTCACTTCTAATGATTATTCTTTTTTGTTTTCAAGAAATAGCTTTATATTTCTTTTTACTTCTAATTATTATTGTATTATTATTATTTATCTTTGGTTGTAACCTCGTTCTCTGTTGTAGCAACATTTACTAATAAGAGCTTAGGAAAATACGAAAAATGGCATCTTATATTCTACTTTCTTTTAGACATCGGCGCTCTTTGTATGATTACCTTCGACTTCTTCGACTTATTTTGAAATGACTTACTTTAAGGATTTCGAACTTCCTAACCCTTCTTTTTCCATCGTCAAGGAGAACGGGAGACCAACATATTAAAAGTACAACTTTGGTTGTTATGATAAATTTACTTGGACTATTAGCAACCGTTGTCAGTTTGGAAAGACTTCACTGTTTGGCGATAATTTAGTGGTGTAAAGGGAGACATGGTTCATATATTCTAGTGTGGTAGAACTTGTGATGTAAGAATATTGATATCTATGGTAATTTTATTGGTGGATTAAAGTGAGTTAAAGTGACCAGTATGATGGGGGGATGAGATCGGACATAATCAAGAGCAGTAATATGAGAAACACCAAATTTTAAGGACGAAATTTCTTTAAGGGGTAGATAATGTAATACCCCGAACATAGGGTTAGTTTTATAGTAATTTCTAGCAGGTTACTTATTTAGCGACAGTGTAAGTAATATTATTTGGGATCTGTAGTGACCATTATTGCGAACTGTATTGTTGGGACATTTAGCGACAATTATTGACAACAATATTAGTTGCGACCTTGAACGATAAATTATAATAACCATAGGATGTAGATAACGAGACTGGGCACACTAGAAAACTAATGAAAGTTAGCGGATAACTAGGGAAGTTCTAATTAAATTAGGGTTTATTATGTAAATATCTTCTCTCTCATATGGGTTATTTTAAATTGGCAGAGATAGAGTTGAGGAGAATATAACACCCCATATTTTTTTTCTGTCGGCAATTCGTATTTTGACTTTGATCTAATTAGCTTTGGGGTCTTTTCGTAGTTTCAAAAAGTTTTGGGTGAACTTTACAAAGTACCAAAAGTCAAAGGGACCTTTTGATAAATTACAACTTTAGGGTTTTGATCTAAATGGGTGTAGAAAATCTAGTGGTCCCTTACCTTCTTCTTCTTTTGATCACACGATATTATATATATATATATATATATATATATATATATATATATATATATATATATATATGTTGTATTTTAATGCATTTTACGCATGCTTCTATATAACATAATTCACATTTACATCTTACTTTAATTGCAGGGTACCAATTGCATATATAACAAGGTGTTGTATCTATTCCTTTTTCTATTTGCCATTGATGTATACAGTTTTCTTCTAAAGTTAATTTTTCAGCTAATGGTTTGAACATAAAATTATATATTTCTGTGTTTCTTAATGAATTTATAAAAGTATCTAGTCTATCTGTAGTTTCGACTGGAAGATTTTCATCTTCTTCATCACTACTAATAGAGAGGTTATCTTCTATGTATTCATCTATGGATTTAATACTATATATACTTTCTGTATCACTAAGTGTTTCATCTACTTCTAGGAGATCTTCATTAGTGTTATTAACTATCATTGCTTTAAAATTACTATTGTTATGTCTTCTGGGACAATTAGAACTTAAGTGGTCTGGTTCACCGCATGAGTAGCAGGTGATTTTGTTTTTATATATTCTTCTAGTATCGTATTTCCTAACATGTTTAGGATTGAGGAAAGGTCTTCTAGCCTTACTCTTTCTTAAATAATAAGTTTTCCTAGGTTGTTTATGTCTTTTATAAGTTTTCTTATTGTACTCTGTCTTGACAATCTGGACTAATATAATAATTAGGGCCATAATGTGTCTGCATAAGAGTGGTAGCTTCTTGAAATGTTATAGTTCCTTTGTACCAAGGATCTTTTACATTTCCTACTCCGCCTACCATAGCCTCAGGATAACTTTTATAAATGCCTGGAATAGTGCCTTTAAAAACACAATAGAAATTATATTTTTTAGAGTCTCTAATTTTATGAAAATAGTTTGCCAAAGCGTTAACAGTATTGACAAACCACCCATTGTCTTTTTGGCCGGAAAGAACAAATCCCAAGATTTTCTGATTTAGTCTACTTCGTTAAACCAATCGTCAATCCTTGCGGACCTGCCAAAGGCATACCGACGTCTGGTATCCGTAGATTAATCATTCAAAAGGGATAGGGTCCCCGGTTGGACCGTGATCCATTAAGGACGAAGCATAATATAGATAAAAACACAGCGGAATATTGAAAAGATTCGAAAAAGATAGGGCAAAAATTTTTTGGAGAGAGAGAGTCTATGTAGAAGATTTCATTTTTCAAAACTTCAGGATGCCTGGTAGGTCTAGTCTAGAGTAAATCTCAGGATGCTGGGTTGAACAATTAAAGTTTTCTTTTAAGGTTATAAACTCAGGGCATGCGTTAGTCTGCGGGCTTTCAACGCCATCACTAGGCAATAACCCTGAATGACTCGCTCCCACTATTGTTTCAAACCCATAAAGAAGACTCTAACAATTCTTTTAAAAGCATAATCGATTTAAATCTAGGTAAACCAGTGGTAAGCATAATCATTTTTTAAAACAAAAAATTTTAAAAGAGTCTCTCTTTCCCAAGTAAATGCCATATGATTTTGAATCAAAACATTATTAGGATGTTTTTAGTCATATCAGACTTAGAAATGTTCCTGTTCAATTCATAGAATGTGTTTCGCCATTGAGCGTTTTCACCCCGGAATGTTAAACAAGTTTAGAGAGTAACTTACTTGAACTAAGGATTGCTGCGTACTTGAGTTGAAGAACTGATTTGATTTACAAGGAAAAGTGAGATTGCATGAAGTAGAGAAGTTTCAAAGAGAAAATTGTATTGCTCTTCAAAAGATTTGCACTCGTACTTACAAACTCGTACCTATAAAATGAACTCTGCCTTAGTTTATATAGGCAGGGAAAAGCTAACTTACAGGACCCTAAAGGACTAATACTTTACAGCTGTACAAAATTACAAATAAACTTTCTTAGACTACATGATAAAGAACTTTTAATAAAAGTAGCCTATGAATCTAAAAGATGCTGAGCCGTTAAGTCTTCTTTGTCTTGTTCTGCCGACGTTATCGATCTGAAAATGGATTTGGGCAGATTTTTCAACTGAGTGGGTCATGCTGTCTTGATAATGCGTCTTTGAAGATAGATGCCTTGCCAATAATGCAGTCTTTGGCCTGAAAATAATGGTGGAGTCATGTCTCACCTTCGTCTTTTTCTAAAAAGGAGAGATGCCTTGTCGGTCAGTAATGCAGTCCGTGCCTTTGCTTTCTTCTAAAGGAATCTCCTTTTACAGTTGTCTGTTTATTTTTTATGGGGCCTTTCACTAGAATCTTCCTGTGTCTGGTCTTCTGTCTTTTCCGATGAATCACTGGAGGAAGAAATGATGCTAGGGCTCTGTCTCTGAGCATCTTGAAAGATAGAGTCTTCAAAATTGCTCGTAGATGTCTCTGCCTTGCCTGTCAGTGTCTTGTTAACGAGTTCTGCCAAAACTTTAGCCACTTGATTTTGAATTGCCATGGCTTGTCTTTTTGCCTTCTTACTTTTTAATTTTCTTAATTCCATTTTTCCCAAATGGACAGGGGTCTCAGGATTTGATGAGTCTTTACCAGTCACCTGTTGGACTGGACTAGGAATATGTTCTCCCATATTCAAAGGATTTTCAGTGTTTTTGAGTAAAACACCAACTATATCAGGACTTGAGGAGTCTTTACCAGTAGCCTGTGATACTGGACTAGGTGCCTTTTCTCCCGAGCACATGGGTTTTTCAGTAATTTTAAGTAAATTACCAACTGTAACAGGACTTGATTTGTCTTTACCAGAAGCCTGTGAATCTGGACTAGGTGTTCCTTTATTACCCGAAACACTGGGTTTGGTTGCCTGTTGCTTGGAGGAAAGGAGAGTAGTGTACCTCTGTTTCCAGTCATTTGCCTCTAATTCTAAAACTTGTATTTGTGCTTTAAGCTGAGCTACTTGTCTGTCAAATTGCGATTTTTCTAAAAGTAAATGGTCTATTCTTGAATTTAAAATATTATGATGTCTAATTAAAGTACAACAATTATCACAGTCTGCTAAAGTGTCTGAAAGAGATCTGTCTTGACAATCTGGACTAATATAATAATTAGGGCCATAATGTGTCTGCATAAGAGTGGTAGCTTCTTGAAATGTTATAGTTCCTTTGTACCAAGGATCTTTTACATTTCCTACTCCGCCTACCATAGCCTCAGGATAACTTTTATAAATGCCTGGAATAGTGCCTTTAAAAACACAATAGAAATTATATTTTTTAGAGTCTTTAATTTTATGAAAATAGTTTGCCAAAGCGTTAACAGTATTGACAAACCACCCATTGTCTTTTTTAACAAAGGATTGCCATAAGTTGTCTAAAATTGTTCTTTGGTCAACAGGGAAAGGACCAATTTTATGGTCTTTGACCTGAAAACGGGAACCAGCATGTAGAACTTCTAAATTATTGCCATTATAATTAATCCTGTTTCGGCCAAGATTATCAACATAACTGATAAACTGGGTTGGAAAAACAGGGTTTGCCTGGTTAGCCTGACTTTGTCTTGTCTGTGCTGATGAAGATGCTGAAGAAGATGCCATCTGCAAATAATAAAAGATTGTCTGGTTCTATAAAATTGTATAAGATAAAAGTCTGTCTATTTGTCTAGAGTTATCTTAAGATAGAATTTTTCTGGATAATAAATCAGCAATAGAGTTATCGACTCCTTTAATGTGTTGCCATTCTATTTTATCTATTCTATAATTGCTTAAAGAAGTCATAAATTTTAACCACCTATTAGTGTATCTGGTGTCTTTATTTTTGTTATACCTAACTATGGCCTCACAGTCTGTTCTAATACAAAATTCATGTTTAGAAATTAAAAGTGCTTTAAAATGTTCTAATGCATAAACTATAGCTAGTAATTCATAATCTAAGCTTGTCAAATACTGATTGCTTTCTTTGTATTTTCCACTAGCATATCTACATATTCTTTCTTCTTTTTTGTTATTATATTTATTGGGTTTACAGTGTAAGACTGCTCCCCAACCGTCTTTGCATCCGTCTGTCTGTACTATTAGATAGTCTGTGTCTAGGGGTAGATATAAGTCTGGTAATTGTTTAACTTTTTCTTTTATAGTTTTAATTAATCTAATGTCTTCTGTGTTAAAATGCCTTTGTCCATTTTTCCTAGTCTTATTGTATAATGGACCTATTAATTTACTAAGATCTTTAAAATACATTCTAGCTTGATTAACTAAGCCTAAAAATGCCTGGATTTGTTTTAATCCTTCTAATTTGTCTGGAAAATCTAAGATCTTCTTAGCTATGTGCTCTTGTAATTTTATCCTGCCATTACCTATTTCCATTCCTAAAAACTTTATATTTGTCTTAAATAATTCTACTTTCTTTTTGCTAAGGATTAAACCATGTTTGTCAAAAAGTTTAAAAACTAAGTCTAAATGAGACAAATGTTCAGTCTCATTTTTACTACAGACTAATATGTCGTCTATGTATACTAAGATAAAATTATTATAAGGTCTAAAAATATCATCCATCTTACGTTGGAAGATACTAGGTGCTGTCTTAAGACCAAAAGGCATAACTAACCATTCATATAAGCCTTCTGGTGTAGTAAATGCTGTCCATTTAATGTCTTCTGGCCACATCTTAATTTGATAAAAGCCTGATTTGCAGTCAAATTTACTAAATATTTTCTTGCCTTGTATTTTGCTTAAAAGGAATGTCTTGTTAGGTATATTATAACTATCGTCTTTTATATTGTCATTAAGCCTTTTATAATTTATTACCATTCTACTTTTACCTCTAAGTATTTCTGCATGATTTCTAACTATAAAGGCTGCAGATCTATGGGGACTATTGCTTGGTCTTATTACTTTTAATTCTGTTAAATCTTTAATGTGCATTTTAAAATCTTCTGTATCTAAACTACTTGCTTCTATATTAGCGGTCTTAACAATATAGTCTGGATTTATAATATCTAGCTTACAGTATATTTGATTTAAATCCCATCGTTTAATAGGATCTTCTCCTATAAATGGGAGTCTGTCTATAGCTCTAAGAATATCTTGTTTATTTGTAAAGTAGTTTATTAAATTATAACTTATTCTATCTAGGTTGTAAATATCTAGATCTATATTATCTATGTTGTTTTCGTCTTCTGTTACGTCTTCTATTTTTAAATATTCATCTCCTATGTCTATATTGGTTAAGCAACAATTTGTCTTACCATTACTACAGTCTTCACATATTTTATTTTTGCCTTTAATATTAGTATATTCCCCACCACGCTTCTGAGCGTATTCTGATGGAGTGTCTATATTAATAGGTGTATATGTAACATTCTGTGCTATTTGAATAAAGTCTTTAGTAATAGTTAAGGTATTATTGTCATTTATTAAGAAATTTATTCCAAGAATAATTTTCCCTTCTGAATGTGCTATAGGTGCACAGAAGGCTTGTTTAAGTATATAAGGTTTGCTCTGTGTATTGCATGGTGTGAGAAAGGTAATAGAAGCATTTGTAATATATTTATCATAAGTTATTGGGTTGCCTGTGAATCCTATTCCTATCAAAGGGTCTTCAAAGGTTTTAACGTGTGATAGATCAGCTAAGCTTGGATCTATAACAGTTATGGTGCAACCTGTATCTATTATTGCATTTGTTTCTATTAGCTTGTTATAATGCCTAATTTGTACTCTAGTAGTTATAAGGTTGTTAAATCTTGCCTTAGTGCAGAATTTTTCTATTTTAAAGTCTTGTTGTATTTGTTGGATTAAGTGTTTATTATTTCCAATGATAAATTCATCTTCATGCCTTTGTTTTAAGGTTTCTTCTATTAAAATAACCTTTTGTTCTAAGAATTCAAGTCTTCTATTGACATTTTTATCATAATAAACGTCTTTGTTTGTTTTTATTTCTAAAGGTTTGATAATATCTATGTTGTATTTTATTTTAATGCATTTTACGCATGCTTCTATATAACATAATTCACATTTACATCTTACTTTAATTGCAGGGTACCAATTGCATATATAACAAGGTGTTGTATCTATTCCTTTTTCTATTTGCCATTGATGTATACAGTTTTCTTCTAAAGTTAATTTTTCAGCTAATGGTTTGAACATAAAATTATATATTTCTGTGTTTCTTAATGAATTTATAAAAGTATCTAGTCTATCTGTAGTTTCGACTGGAAGATTTTCATCTTCTTCATCACTACTAATAGAGAGGTTATCTTCTATGTATTCATCTATGGATTTAATACTATATATACTTTCTGTATCACTAAGTGTTTCATCTACTTCTAGGAGATCTTCATTAGTGTTATTAACTATCATTGCTTTAAAATTACTATTGTTATGTCTTCTGGGACAATTAGAACTTAAGTGGTCTGGTTCACCGCATGAGTAGCAGGTGATTTTGTTTTTATATATTCTTCTAGTATCGTATTTCCTAACATGTTTAGGATTGAGGAAAGGTCTTCTAGCCTTACTCTTTCTTAAATAATAAGTTTTCCTAGGTTGTTTATGTCTTTTATAAGTTTTCTTATTGTACTTAGGCCTAGATTCCTCTTGACCGTAGTGTTGTGGTGTGTATATTTCTTTACAGAAACTGGTTTCATTCTTTAACTGTCTAGCTATTTGTATATTAGTGCATTTGGAAACTAATATTTCTATAACTCTTTCAAAAATGTCTCCTAAAGAGGGAGTCCATGTAGGGTCTGGGTATAACCTTTTAATTGTTTCGTAAATTTCTCTTCCTAAAGCTCCTGGTAATTTATTTAGAAATTTATCTACTATCACAGGTTTATATATATTGCCACTCTGTGATGCAAAGTAATAGTATTCTTGCATGAAGGGTTTTATATTGTGCCAACTATATAGATGTACTTGTTCTAATTTTCTAGCTGCTTCTGTTTGTATTAAAGTATCACCTGTATTAGGATTTCTTCCCGTTAAAATTAACTGTATGGTGTTAACAAAATTATAAGGGTTTGGTCCTAAATCTGCCATTTGTTTTAAATCATCAGGAAAAGTCTTTTGCCATTCTTCGAAATTAGCTTTAGTAATGGGGCCTAGAAATTGCATCATATACCTAATCATTTCTTCGCCTGTATCTAAATTATCAGATTGTTTGGTGATGAAATTTGCAACTACGGCATCTTTCCATACTTGTATATAATTATTTCTTTGTTGTGGATCTACAGCTGTTATGTTTAAAATAAAAGGTTCTGAAGCCTTTTGTATTTTAAAGTTTTGTTCTAAAGGATGACGTTTACCTCTAGGTTTATAATCTGGTCTATCAGATCTATTATGTTCTATGTTTGCGCTTTTTCTAGGTATGTTACCATAAGGATAACGTGGTCTTACATGAGGTTGTGTAGTGTAAAATTTGCCTCCGTCATTATTATTGGTAGTACCTGAATTTTCACCTTCTTCCATAAGGAAGTAAGGTACTTCATTCATTAAATTAAACTTAATATTGTTTGTTGTGATTTGAGTGTCTATAGAACTTGTTTCTAATTGTTCTAGATCTACTTCTAATTCTTTAGGTTCTAAGTTATCTTCTAGAGAATCTATTATTGTTTCCATTTCTGTTTCTAGCAAAATGTTTTGTTCATAAAGAGTCTTATGTTCTATTCTAATCTGTTCTATTTCTAGTATAGCAGTGTTTATTTTATGATCTAATTCTGTCTTGTAATTTGTTATAGGCTCAAATCTTTCTATGCTTGGAGTATTCAGAGAAGGATTGAAGCTTGGGTCTATTGTACTAAGACTATCAATAATAGGGTTGTCTTGGTTATGTTGTATAGTGTATTCTGGTTGATTAAATATATCTAAGCTGTTTAGCTTGTCATCTTCTACTGTGATACGTATAAAATTTTGTAATTGTTCTATATTTAAGCCTTGTCCTACAAATGTAGTTCCTATAGATTGATTGAGAATTTTTATGTCTAAGTCTTTTAAGATATCAAAGTCTTTGTAACTATACATTTTCTTCATCTTCTGTGATGTCTTGATCTTCTATATGAGTATTAGCCTCTACGAAATTGGTAAATCTAACTGATCTTCTTCCTGATGCATCTATGTACCACATGTTATCTGTTGGTACGATACTGTTATTAGAGCCAGTCGTTAAAATCTTATATACTAGCCATTCTTGTCCTGCATTTTCTAAGGAATCTACCTTGTAAGGTGGTAAGAGTCTAATACCTCTATTTATAATGAATTTTGCAGTGTCATCTATGGTTAACTTATATCCTACTTGACTACTTTGTGTTAATTTTCCTATAAATGTAGTGCATATTAGAAGGTTTTTGCCTTGTTGGAAATCTTTATATCCTTTAGTCATTATTTTTACTTTTATGTTTTTGGCAAAATCTTTTGTATTAATGCAAAAGTCTGGTGCACAATAAAAAATGCCACCATTGTTGTTCATGTCAACTTCTATAGCTCCTATGATAGCCTGTTCACTAGAGAATCTGTCATCTACTATGGCTAGAAATACTTTAGCGCCTGTATCTCTTCTAGTTAAGCCTTTTACTCCTATTACTATTAATCCTATATGTGTTAAATTAAAATTTCCTCTGGTTAACTCAATTTCAGAGTCTGGATGTATTAAATTAACACTAGCTACATCTTCTCCTATACATCTATTTTGTGTTTCTCCGTAATGCATAAATAGTCTAGTTTGATTAAACTGAGAATGATGTTGATATAAGATTTGTGGAGATATTAAATCTAGTCTGTTTTGTCTAAATTGTTGTATTTGACTATCAATATCTATTATCTGTTCTAAAGAAATTATTGGAATAGAAGGTGTTCTAAATAATCTAAGAACCCTATTTTGTAATGTGTTTTCATTACGCCTTCTAGTTTCAGTAGCCAAAACTTCTGTTCTGGTTCTGTCTTCTATATTTCCTCTTCCCAAAATATGACTATTATGACTTGTCATAAACTAGGAATTTAAGTTTGTCTAGGTTTTTCTTTTTAGGTTTATCTACGGTGAATTTATCTATTTTTTTACATAGATTGTCTATATCTAATTCTGTTTTAGGATGATCTAGATATGCATTAAATCTAAGTGTTAGAGTATCTATCTTTTCTAAACATTTTATTAATAACATTAAAATAACATTACTTTGTTTTCTACTAGTGATTTCACTGGGAGTTCCTAAGATGTTTTTAGTTAGGCCATCAGCTGGATATAGATAATCTTTTTGATCTGCTAAGGCTTTTTTATAATCTAAGTTGTCTTCGTAATTATTACTCATTTATATTCTAAACCTTGTATATTAAAATAATGCCTTAAATTATCTTCTAACTTATTAGTTTGTTTTTCTAGGTGTTCAACTATTGTTATTATCTTTTCTATTTCTATAGCCTGTTTAATGAGCTTATCAATTGCTACTTCAATTTTAGCTTCATCATGTTTTGTTTTATCAAAAGATTGTTTGAAAATATCTTTCATATAGTCTAGATTTTCTCTAATCGTTTTTAAACTTTTGGTGTCAGTTTGAATATTAACTAACTCTAATTTGTTTGTAGTTGTCATCTATATACCATTAAGAGAGTTGTCTAGATTAGCTAGGGCTTCATCATCCCAAGGGTAATCATTACTATCTTCATCATAATTTAAATAATCTTCATAATCTAAGTCTGATTCTAACTGTAAATTATTCATATTGTTTATGATTCCTACAGAGACATCTGTAGGTACCCTTAAATTGTTTAATTCTATGGTTTGATCAGTGGTTTGATCTAAATGATCTAGTCTTCTATGAAATTCAGTATAATATAAAGAGTTGTTGTGGTTGTCTTTTAATTGTATATAAAAACCTATAAGATGTTGAAAGAAGACGTCAAAATCTTCTAATAACAAGTTTAAATTTAGAAAATATCTTATATAAAAAGATAAAGGGTTGTAAACTAGATTAATAGAGTCTGTATCTATATAATGTTTTATCCTTTCATTTGTGGCGTCTATAGTTTCTAAAGCAGTATAATATAAACTAAAGGTGTTTAATATGTGTTCGGTAGTCTGTTGATCAATATTAAAATTGTTAATCATGTCTTCAAAAACAAAGGGCTCTTGATAAGGCTCAGTGTTTAAGTTTCTATCTGTCATTAATCTGGAAGGTGTAAACTGTTTGGTTCTTCATTATCACTAGAACTATCTGAATCTGTACTGTCTATATTACTTGTAATTTGTAAGAAATTTATATGGTCTGTTAAATTTTCTAAGGCAGTAGATTCGTGTCTTTCAATTATAGCTCTAAATCTATCAAAATGGGGTCTATTAATTCTAAGTCTCAAATATTCTCTACTGTAATAATCGTTATTCTTAATGTCTTTATAATATATATAAAATTCTACTATTTGTTTTAAGTAAGTGTCTATGCCTATGGTTATAGCAGAAACATTTATAAAAGTACTAATGTAACTTCTTAAGGGATTATACCTAAGTGGTAATGTATTAGCAGCTATATGAGATGTAATCAAATCATTAGTGTCATCGATTACTTCTAATGTTACTAGAAATCTACGAAATTGTATATAATTTGTTTCGAAACGGTCTTCAGAACTACTAATATAAGTAGGTTGTCTTTGTCTAGGAATACCTGGTAAACTATTACTGGCCATTTGGTTCATCGTAACTAGGCTCGTCATAACTACTTAGAGGAGGTGTGTGGACAGCTGGTAACACAGCATGTCTCCTTAATATCTGTTGTACATGCATAGAGGAATATCTACTGTTATTTGCTTGATCTATTAATTCTATATGATGTCTTAAAAGTTTTTCTAGGTATTCATTCATTACACGTGTGTAGGGATCTAGCTGAGAAGTGTAATTTAGATAGGATTTTAGAGGATCTCTAAATATTCTATGCCTACCAGTGTCTAGAAAATATTTAAGACTTTTGTTTATAGAGTTAACAAGATCTAAAGCAGTATAAAAAGCATTAAATTGTCTAGCATGTGCCTGATATTGTTCATAGTCTTCAGTGTAAGAACAATAGTATGTAGGATTAGCAGGTCTAGTACTAGCAGATTGATTTGCAGGTAGTTCATCCATGATAATTGATAAAAGGGGTTACTTGCTCTTTGACTACTTAACATTCTCCTTTAATAAGTGAACATTTCTTCAAAGCCAAGGAAGGTCTGGCTCTGATACCAAAATGGGGGAGGGGTTTGGCCGGAAAGAACAAATCCCAAGATTTTCTGATTTAGTCTACTTCGTTAAACCAATCGTCAATCCTTGCGGACCTGCCAAAGGCATACCGACGTCTGGTATCCGTAGATTAATCATTCAAAAGGGATAGGGTCCCCGGTTGGACCGTAAACGAAAAAAGACGAAGCATAATATAGATAAAAACACAGCGGAATATTGAAAAGATTCGAAAAAGATAGGGCAAAAATTTTTTGGAGAGAGAGAGTCTATGTAGAAGATTTCATTTTTCAAAACTTCAGGATGCCTGGTAGGTCTAGTCTAGAGTAAATCTCAGGATGCTGGGTTGAACAATTAAAGTTTTCTTTTAAGGTTATAAACTCAGGGCATGCGTTAGTCTGCGGGCTTTCAACGCCATCACTAGGCAATAACCCTGAATGACTCGCTCCCACTATTGTTTCAAACCCATAAAGAAGACTCTAACAATTCTTTTAGAAGCATAATCGATTTAGATCTAGGTAAACCAGTGGTAAGCATAATCATTTTTCAAAACAAAATTTTTATATTGTTTATGATTCCTACAGAGACATCTGTAGGTACCCTTAAATTGTTTAATTCTATGGTTTGATCAGTGGTTTGATCTAAATGATCTAGTCTTCTATGAAATTCAGTGTAATATAAAGAGTTGTTGTGGTTGTCTTTTAATTGTATATAAAAACCTATGCTATGGTAGGCGGAGTAGGAAATGTAAAAGATCCTTGGTACAAAGGAACTATAACATTTCAAGAAGCTACCACTCTTATGCAGACACATTATGGCCCTAATTATTATATTAGTCCAGATTGTCAAGACAGATCTCTTTCAGACACTTTAGCAGACTGTGATAATTGTTGTACTTTTGTGAAAAATGATTATGCTTACCACTGGTTTACCTAGATCTAAATCGATTATGCTTCTAAAAGAATTGTTAGAGTCTTCTTTATGGGTTTGAAACAATAGTGGGAGCGAGTCATTCAGGGTTATTGCCTAGTGATGGCGTTGAAAGCCCGCAGACTAACGCATGCCCTGAGTTTATAACCTTAAAAGAAAACTTTAATTGTTCAACCCAGCATCCTGAGATTTACTCTAGACTAGACCTACCAGGCATCCTGAAGTTTTGAAAAATGAAATCTTCTACATAGACTCTCTCTCTCTCCAAAAAAATTTTGCCCTATCTTTTTCGAATCTTTTCAATATTCCGCTGTGTTTTTATCTATATTATGCTTCGTCCTTAATGGATCACGGTCCAACCGGGGACCCTATCCCTTTTGAATGATTAATCTACGGATACCAGACGTCGGTATGCCTTTGGCAGGTCCGCAAGGATTGACGATTGGTTTAACGAAGTAGACTAAATCAGAAAATCTTGGGATTTGTTCTTTCCGGCCAAACCCCCCCCCCCCCCATTTTGGTATCAGAGCCAGACCTTCCTTGGCTTTGAAGAAATGTTCACTTATTAAAGGAGAATGTTAAGTAGTCAAAGAGCAAGTAACCCCTTTTATCAATTATCATGGATGAACTACCTGCAAATCAATCTGCTAGTACTAGACCTGCTAATCCTACATACTATTGTTCTTACACTGAAGACTATGAACAATATCAGGCACATGCTAGACAATTTAATGCTTTTTATACTGCTTTAGATCTTGTTAACTCTATAAACAAAAGTCTTAAATATTTTCTAGACACTGGTAGGCATAGAATATTTAGAGATCCTCTAAAATCCTATCTAAATTACACTTCTCAGCTAGATCCCTACACACGTGTAATGAATGAATACCTAGAAAAACTTTTAAGACATCATATAGAATTAATAGATCAAGCAAATAACAGTAGATATTCCTCTATGCATGTACAACAGATATTAAGGAGACATGCTGTGTTACCAGCTGTCCACACACCTCCTCTAAGTAGTTATGACGAGCCTAGTTACGATGAACCAAATGGCCAGTAATAGTTTACCAGGTATTCCTAGACAAAGACAACCTACTTATATTAGTAGTTCTGAAGACCGTTTCGAAACAAATTATATACAATTTCGTAGATTTCTAGTAACATTAGAAGTAATCGATGACACTAATGATTTGATTACATCTCATATAGCTGCTAATACATTACCACTTAGGTATAATCCCTTAAGAAGTTACATTAGTACTTTTATAAATGTTTCTGCTATAACCATAGGCATAGACACTTACTTAAAACAAATAGTAGAATTTTATATATATTATAAAGACATTAAGAATAACGATTATTACAGTAGAGAATATTTGAGACTTAGAATTAATAGACCCCATTTTGATAGATTTAGAGCTATAATTGAAAGACACGAATCTACTGCCTTAGAAAATTTAACAGACCATATAAATTTCTTACAAATTACAAGTAATATAGACAGTACAGATTCAGATAGTTCTAGTGATAATGAAGAACCAAACAGTTTACACCTTCCAGATTAATGACAGATAGAAACTTAAACACTGAGCCTTATCAAGAGCCCTTTGTTTTTGAAGACATGATTAACAATTTTAATATTGATCAACAGACTACCGAACACATATTAAACACCTTTAGTTTATATTATACTGCTTTAGAAACTATAGACGCCACAAATGAAAGGATAAAACATTATATAGATACAGACTCTATTAATCTAGTTTACAACCCTTTATCTTTTTATATAAGATATTTTCTAAATTTAAACTTGTTATTAGAAGATTTTGACGTCTTCTTTCAACATCTTATAGGTTTTTATATACAATTAAAAGACAACCACAACAACTCTTTATATTATACTGAATTTCATAGAAGACTAGATCATTTAGATCAAACCACTGATCAAACCATAGAATTAAACAATTTAAGGGTACCTACAGATGTCTCTGTAGGAATCATAAACAATATGAATAATTTACAGTTAGAATCAGACTTAGATTATGAAGATTATTTAAATTATGATGAAGATAGTAATGATTACCCTTGGGATGATGAAGCCCTAGCTAATCTAGACAACTCTCTTAATGGTATATAGATGACAACTACAAACAAATTAGAGTTAGTTAATATTCAAACTGACACCAAAAGTTTAAAAACGATTAGAGAAAATCTAGACTATATGAAAGATATTTTCAAACAATCTTTTGATAAAACAAAACATGATGAAGCTAAAATTGAAGTAGCAATTGATAAGCTCATTAAACAGGCTATAGAAATAGAAAAGATAATAACAATAGTTGAACACCTAGAAAAACAAACTAATAAGTTAGAAGATAATTTAAGGCATTATTTTAATATACAAGGTTTAGAATATAAATGAGTAATAATTACGAAGACAACTTAGATTATAAAAAAGCCTTAGCAGATCAAAAAGATTATCTATATCCAGCTGATGGCCTAACTAAAAACATCTTAGGAACTCCCAGTGAAATCACTAGTAGAAAACAAAGTAATGTTATTTTAATGTTATTAATAAAATGTTTAGAAAAGATAGATACTCTAACACTTAGACTTAATGCATATCTAGATCATCCTAAAACAGAATTAGATATAGACAATCTATGTAAAAAATTAGATAAATTCACCGTAGATAAACCTAAAAAGAAAAACCTAGACAAACTTAAATTCCTAGTTTATGACAAGTCATAATAGTCATATTTTGGGAAGAGGAAATATAGAGGACAGAACCAGAACAGAAGTTTTGGCTACTGAAACTAGAAGGCGTAATGAAAACACATTACAAAATAGGGTTCTTAGATTATTTAGAACACCTTCTATTCCAATAATTTCTTTAGAACAGATAATAGATATTGATAGTCAAATACAACAATTTAGACAAAACAGACTAGATTTAATATCTCCACAAATCTTATATCAACATCATTCTCAGTTTAATCAAACCAGACTATTTATGCATTATAGAGAAACGCAAAATAGATGTATAGGAGAAGAGGTAGCTAGTGTCAATCTAATACATCCGGACTCTGAAATTGAGTTAACCAGAGGAAATTTTAATTTAACACATATAGGATTAATAGTAATAGGAGTAAAAGGCTTAACTAGAAGAGATACAGGCGCTAAAGTATTTCTAGCCATAGTAGATGACAGATTCTCTAGTGAACAGGCTATCATAGGAGCTATAGAAGTTGACATGAACAACAATGGTGGCATTTTTTATTGTGCACCAGACTTTTGCATTAATACTAAAGATTTTGCCAAAAACATAAAAGTAAAAACAATGACTAAAGGATATAAAGATTTCCAACAAGGCAAAAACCTTCTAATATGCACTACATTTATAGGAAAATTAACACAAAGTAGTCAAGTAGGATATAAGTTAAGTATAGATGACACTGCAAAATTCATTATAAATAGAGGTATTAGACTCTTACCACCTTACAAGGTAGATTCCTTAGAAAATGCAGGACAAGAATGGCTAGTATATAAGATTTTAACGACTGGCTCTAATAACAGTATCGTACCAACAGATAACATGTGGTACATAGATGCATCAGGAAGAAGATCAGTTAGATTTACCAATTTCGTAGAGGCTAATACTCATATAGAAGATCAAGACATCACAGAAGATGAAGAAAATGTATAGTTACAAAGACTTTGATATCTTAAAAGACTTAGACATAAAAATTCTCAATCAATCTATAGGAACTACATTTGTAGGACAAGGCTTAAGTATAGAACAATTACAAAATTTCATACGTATCACTGAAGAAGATGACAATTTAAACAGTTTAGATATATTTAATCAACCAGAATACACTATACAACATAACCAAGACAACCCTATTATTGATAGTCTTAGTACAATAGACCCAAGCTTCAATCCTTCTCTGAATACTCCAAGCATAGAAAGATTTGAGCCTATAACAAATTACAAGACAGAATTAGATCATAAAATAAACACTGCTATACTAGAAATAGAACAGATTAGAATAGAACATAAGACTCTTTATGAACAAAACATTTTGCTAGAAACAGAAATGGAAACAATAATAGATTCTCTAGAAGATAACTTAGAACCTAAAGAATTAGAAGTAGATCTAGAACAATTAGAAACAAGTTCTATAGACACTCAAATCACAACAAACAATATTAAGTTTAATTTAATGAATGAAGTACCTTACTTCCTTATGGAAGAAGGTGAAAATTCAGGTACTACCAATAATAATGACGGAGGCAAATTTTACACTACACAACCTCATGTAAGACCACGTTATCCTTATGGTAACATACCTAGAAAAAGCGCAAACATAGAACATAATAGATCTGATAGACCAGATTATAAACCTAGAGGTAAACGTCATCCTTTAGAACAAAACTTTAAAATACAAAAGGCTTCAGAACCTTTTATTTTAAACATAACAGCTGTAGATCCACAACAAAGAAATAATTATATACAAGTATGGAAAGATGCCGTAGTTGCAAATTTCATCACCAAACAATCTGATAATTTAGATACAGGCGAAGAAATGATTAGGTATATGATGCAATTTCTAGGCCCCATTACTAAAGCTAATTTCGAAGAATGGCAAAAGACTTTTCCTGATGATTTAAAACAAATGGCAGATTTAGGACCAAACCCTTATAATTTTGTTAACACCATACAGTTAATTTTAACAGGAAGAAATCCTAATACAGGTGATACTTTAATACAAACAGAAGCAGCTAGAAAATTAGAACAAGTACATCTATATAGTTGGCACAATATAAAACCTTTCATGCAAGAATACTATTACTTTGCATCACAGAGTGGCAATATATATAAACCTGTAATAGTAGATAAATTTCTAAATAAATTACCAGGAGCTTTAGGAAGAGAAATTTACGAAACAATTAAAAAGTTATACCCAGACCCTACATGGACTCCCTCTTTAGGAGACATTTTTGAAAGAGTTATAGAAATATTAGTTTCCAAATGCACTAATATACAAATAGCTAGACAGTTAAAGAATGAAACCAGTTTCTGTAAAGAAATATACACACCACAACACTACGGTCAAGAGGAATCTAGGCCTAAGTACAATAAGAAAACTTATAAAAGACATAAACAACCTAGGAAAACTTATTATTTAAGAAAGAGTAAGGCTAGAAGACCTTTCCTCAATCCTAAACATGTTAGGAAATACGATACTAGAAGAATATATAAAAACAAAATCACCTGCTACTCATGCGGTGAACCAGACCACTTAAGTTCTAATTGTCCCAGAAGACATAACAATAGTAATTTTAAAGCAATGATAGTTAATAACACTAATGAAGATCTCCTAGAAGTAGATGAAACACTTAGTGATACAGAAAGTATATATAGTATTAAATCCATAGATGAATACATAGAAGATAACCTCTCTATTAGTAGTGATGAAGAAGATGAAAATCTTCCAGTCGAAACTACAGATAGACTAGATACTTTTATAAATTCATTAAGAAACACAGAAATATATAATTTTATGTTCAAACCATTAGCTGAAAAATTAACTTTAGAAGAAAACTGTATACATCAATGGCAAATAGAAAAAGGAATAGATACAACACCTTGTTATATATGCAATTGGTACCCTGCAATTAAAGTAAGATGTAAATGTGAATTATGTTATATAGAAGCATGCGTAAAATGCATTAAAATAAAATACAACATAGATATTATCAAACCTTTAGAAATAAAAACAAACAAAGACGTTTATTATGATAAAAATGTCAATAGAAGACTTGAATTCTTAGAACAAAAGGTTATTTTAATAGAAGAAACCTTAAAACAAAGGCATGAAGATGAATTTATCATTGGAAATAATAAACACTTAATCCAACAAATACAACAAGACTTTAAAATAGAAAAATTCTGCACTAAGGCAAGATTTAACAACCTTATAACTACTAGAGTACAAATTAGGCATTATAACAAGCTAATAGAAACAAATGCAATAATAGATACAGGTTGCACCATAACTGTTATAGATCCAAGCTTAGCTGATCTATCACACGTTAAAACCTTTGAAGACCCGTTGATAGGAATAGGATTCACAGGCAACCCAATAACTTATGATAAATATATTACAAATGCTTCTATTACCTTTCTCACACCATGCAATACACAGAGCAAACCTTATATACTTAAACAAGCCTTCTGTGCACCTATAGCACATTCAGAAGGGAAAATTATTCTTGGAATAAATTTCTTAATAAATGACAATAATACCTTAACTATTACTAAAGACTTTATTCAAATAGCACAGAATGTTACATATACACCTATTAATATAGACACTCCATCAGAATACGCTCAGAAGCGTGGTGGGGAATATACTAATATTAAAGGCAAAAATAAAATATGTGAAGACTGTAGTAATGGTAAGACAAATTGTTGCTTAACCAATATAGACATAGGAGATGAATATTTAAAAATAGAAGACGTAACAGAAGACGAAAACAACATAGATAATATAGATCTAGATATTTACAACCTAGATAGAATAAGTTATAATTTAATAAACTACTTTACAAATAAACAAGATATTCTTAGAGCTATAGACAGACTCCCATTTATAGGAGAAGATCCTATTAAACGATGGGATTTAAATCAAATATACTGTAAGCTAGATATTATAAATCCAGACTATATTGTTAAGACCGCTAATATAGAAGCAAGTAGTTTAGATACAGAAGATTTTAAAATGCACATTAAAGATTTAACAGAATTAAAAGTAATAAGACCAAGCAATAGTCCCCATAGATCTGCAGCCTTTATAGTTAGAAATCATGCAGAAATACTTAGAGGTAAAAGTAGAATGGTAATAAATTATAAAAGGCTTAATGACAATATAAAAGACGATAGTTATAATATACCTAACAAGACATTCCTTTTAAGCAAAATACAAGGCAAGAAAATATTTAGTAAATTTGACTGCAAATCAGGCTTTTATCAAATTAAGATGTGGCCAGAAGACATTAAATGGACAGCATTTACTACACCAGAAGGCTTATATGAATGGTTAGTTATGCCTTTTGGTCTTAAGACAGCACCTAGTATCTTCCAACGTAAGATGGATGATATTTTTAGACCTTATAATAATTTTATCTTAGTATACATAGACGACATATTAGTCTGTAGTAAAAATGAGACTGAACATTTGTCTCATTTAGACTTAGTTTTTAAACTTTTTGACAAACATGGTTTAATCCTTAGCAAAAAGAAAGTAGAATTATTTAAGACAAATATAAAGTTTTTAGGAATGGAAATAGGTAATGGCAGGATAAAATTACAAGAGCACATAGCTAAGAAGATCTTAGATTTTCCAGACAAATTAGAAGGATTAAAACAAATCCAGGCATTTTTAGGCTTAGTTAATCAAGCTAGAATGTATTTTAAAGATCTTAGTAAATTAATAGGTCCATTATACAATAAGACTAGGAAAAATGGACAAAGGCATTTTAACACAGAAGACATTAGATTAATTAAAACTATAAAAGAAAAAGTTAAACAATTACCAGACTTATATCTACCCCTAGACACAGACTATCTAATAGTACAGACAGACGGATGCAAAGACGGTTGGGGAGCAGTCTTACACTGTAAACCCAATAAATATAATAACAAAAAAGAAGAAAGAATATGTAGATATGCTAGTGGAAAATACAAAGAAAGCAATCAGTATTTGACAAGCTTAGATTATGAATTACTAGCTATAGTTTATGCATTAGAACATTTTAAAGCACTTTTAATTTCTAAACATGAATTTTGTATTAGAACAGACTGTGAGGCCATAGTTAGGTATAACAAAAATAAAGACACCAGATACACTAATAGGTGGTTAAAATTTATGACTTCTTTAAGCAATTATAGAATAGATAAAATAGAATGGCAACACATTAAAGGAGTCGATAACTCTATTGCTGATTTATTATCCAGAAAAATTCTATCTTAAGATAACTCTAGACAAATAGACAGACTTTTATCTTATACAATTTTATAGAACCAGACAATCTTTTATTATTTGCAGATGGCATCTTCTTCAGCATCTTCATCAGCACAGACAAGACAAAGTCAGGCTAACCAGGCAAACCCTGTTTTTCCAACCCAGTTTATCAGTTATGTTGATAATCTTGGCCGAAACAGGATTAATTATAATGGCAATAATTTAGAAGTTCTACATGCTGGTTCCCGTTTTCAGGTCAAAGACCACAAAATTGGTCCTTTCCCTGTTGACCAAAGAACAATTTTAGACAACTTATGGCAATCCTTTGTTAAAAAAGACAATGGGTGGTTTGTCAATACTGTAAACGCTTTGGCAAACTATTTTCATAAAATTAGAGACTCTAAAAAATATAATTTCTATTGTGTTTTTAAAGGCACTATTCCAGGCATTTATAAAAGTTATCCTGAGGCTATGGTAGGCGGAGTAGGAAATGTAAAAGATCCTTGGTACAAAGGAACTATAACATTTCAAGAAGCTACCACTCTTATGCAGACACATTATGGCCCTAATTATTATATTAGTCCAGATTGTCAAGACAGATCTCTTTCAGACACTTTAGCAGACTGTGATAATTGTTGTACTTTAATTAGACATCATAATATTTTAAATTCAAGAATAGACCATTTACTTTTAGAAAAATCGCAATTTGACAGACAAGTAGCTCAGCTTAAAGCACAAATACAAGTTTTAGAATTAGAGGCAAATGACTGGAAACAGAGGTACACTACTCTCCTTTCCTCCAAGCAACAGGCAACCAAACCCAGTGTTTCGGGTAATAAAGGAACACCTAGTCCAGATTCACAGGCTTCTGGTAAAGACAAATCAAGTCCTGTTACAGTTGGTAATTTACTTAAAATTACTGAAAAACCCATGTGCTCGGGAGAAAAGGCACCTAGTCCAGTATCACAGGCTAGTGGTAAAGACTCCTCAAGTCCTGATATAGTTGGTGTTTTACTCAAAAACACTGAAAATCCTTTGAATATGGGAGAACATATTCCTAGTCCAGTCCAACAGGTGACTGGTAAAGACTCATCAAATCCTGAGACCCCTGTCCATTTGGGAAAAATGGAATTAAGAAAATTAAAAAGTAAGAAGGCAAAAAGACAAGCCATGGCAATTCAAAATCAAGTGGCTAAAGTTTTGGCAGAACTCGTTAACAAGACACTGACAGGCAAGGCAGAGACATCTACGAGCAATTTTGAAGACTCTATCTTTCAAGATGCTCAGAGACAGAGCCCTAGCATCATTTCTTCCTCCAGTGATTCATCGGAAAAGACAGAAGACCAGACACAGGAAGATTCTAGTGAAAGGCCCCATAAAAAATAAACAGACAACTGTAAAAGGAGATTCCTTTAGAAGAAAGCAAAGGCACGGACTGCATTACTGACCGACAAGGCATCTCTCCTTTTAGACAAAGACAAAAGTGAGTCATGACTCCACCATTATTTTCAGGCCAAAGACTGCATTATTGGCAAGGCATCTATCTTCAAAGACGCATTATCAAGACAGCATGACCCACTCAGTTGAAAAATCTGCCCAAATCCATTTTCAGATCGATAACGTCGGCAGAACAAGACAAAGAAGACTTAACAGCTCAGCATCTTTTAGATTCATAGGCTACTTTTATTAAAAGTTCTTTATCATGTAGTCTAAGAAAGTTTATTTGTAATTTTGTACAGCTGTAAAGTATTAGTCCTTTAGGGTCCTGTAAGTTAGCTTTTCCCTGCCTATATAAACTAAGGCAGAGTTCATTTTATAGGTACGAGTTTGTAAGTACGAGTGCAAATCTTTTGAAGAGCAATACAATTTTCTCTTTGAAACTTCTCTACTTCATGCAATCTCACTTTTCCTTGTAAATCAAATCAGTTCTTCAACTCAAGTACGCAGCAATCCTTAGTTCAAGTAAGTTACTCTCTAAACTTGTTTAACATTCCGGGGTGAAAACGCTCAATGGCGAAACACATTCTATGAATTGAACAGGAACATTTCTAAGTCTGATATGACTAAAAACATCTTAATAATGTTTTGATTCGAAATCATATGGCATTTACTTGGGAAAGAGAGACTCTTTTAAAATTTTTTGTTTTGAAAAATGATTATGCTTACCACTGGTTTACCTAGATCTAAATCGATTATGCTTCTAAAAGAATTGTTAGAGTCTTCTTTATGGGTTTGAAACAATAGTGGGAGCGAGTCATTCAGGGTTATTGCCTAGTGATGGCGTTGAAAGCCCGCAGACTAACGCATGCCCTGAGTTTATAACCTTAAAAGAAAACTTTAATTGTTCAACCCAGCATCCTGAGATTTACTCTAGACTAGACCTACCAGGCATCCTGAAGTTTTGAAAAATGAAATCTTCTACATAGACTCTCTCTCTCCAAAAAATTTTTGCCCTATCTTTTTCGAATCTTTTCAATATTCCGCTGTGTTTTTATCTATATTATGCTTCGTCCTTAATGGATCACGGTCCAACCGGGGACCCTATCCCTTTTGAATGATTAATCTACGGATACCAGACGTCGGTATGCCTTTGGCAGGTCCGCAAGGATTGACGATTGGTTTAACGAAGTAGACTAAATCAGAAAATCTTGGGATTTGTTCTTTCCGGCCAAAAAGTACAACTTTGGTTGTTATGATAAAATTACTTGGACTATTAGCAACCGTTGTCAGTTTGGAAAGACTTCACTGTTTGGCGATAATTTAGTGGTGTAAAGGGAGACATGGTTCATATATTCTAGTGTTGTAGAACTTGTGATGTAAGAATATTGATATCTATGGTAATTTTATTGGTGGATTAAAGTGAATTAAAGTGACCAGTATGATGGGGGGATGGGATCGGACATAATCAAGAGCAGTAATATGAGAAACACCAAATTTTAAGGACGAAATTTCTTTAAGGGGTAGATAATGTAATACCCCGAACATAGGGTTAGTTTTATAGTAATTTCTAGCAGGTTACTTATTTAGCGACAGTGTAAGTAATATTATTTGGGATCTGTAGTGACCATTATTGCGAACTGTATTGTTGGGACATTTAGCGACAATTATTGACAACAATATTAGTTGCGACCTTGAACGATAAATTATAATAACCATAGGATGTAGATAACGAGACTGGGCACACTAGAAAACTAATGAAAGTTAGCGGATAACTAGGGAAGTTCTAATTAAATTAGGGTTTATTATG
>JAVXUO010001300.1:0-32815 GCA_033065855.1 Escallonia rubra
CTAGGTGGCTCCGCCCCATCACCCCATGCGAATCCACCTCCACAAACAACAAAGAATTGCTAAAAACAGTCGAAGTTAAAAATGGCGAGGTGAGTGAGGGGCTTGTAAAGTTAAAAATAAAGGCAGCAAGGTTGTGATGGCAGCAGCTGAGGGGTGCGGTACAATGGTTTCTTTCCTAATGCCAAATACTGGTGGAAGTAATATTTACTTGCGGCAGCAGCGTGAGAGAGGCGACAGCGGCAAAGAGGAGCAGCGGCACTTGAGGGATGTCAGCATGCGAGAGGGGCAGCATCTTGTGTGTGTGTGTGTGAGAGAGAGAGAGAATCCCACGGTTATGAGCCATGGGCTTTTACCCTGCTCATCAATTGTCTTGGATATAAGCCAATGGTATACTAATAACCATTGGCATACAAACATTTTGCTAAAAGGGCCCTTTTGTGCCGTTGGCTTTTTCATCACCACCACAGAGCTCATTTCGGTTAGTGTGAATCACGGGTAGTTAAACCTTGCTATTGGCAGTTTTTACGGGATTTTGGTGCGTAAACTCCAAAGCCACCAATAATATTTGCAATTCGCTGCAGGGATTTGAGGAAACCAGAAGACTAGCTGGAGGGGGATCTACGTTAAGCTTGCGCCATATGCTAGAGTAGTAGCAGCAGTCAGAGTATGCTCTTTGTTTTCTCGTGATAAGAGTTTAATTCTGAATAATGTTCTTTTGGTATCAATGCTTGTAGAAATTATATCCATTTTCTTGTTTTAGACGAGGGTACTCCGTGGTTTTCAATTTCGAAGTCGTATTTATGAAAAACATTCTTTGGTCATAGTGGTACATTATTGGATAGTCTCACTCATATTACTAATTCATTGTGTAGACACCTCATTTTTATAGGCCGTACTTTATTAGTGTTAGGCTTTGTTCTAATCGTTTAATCTAGGCTTAATATTGCTAGGCCTTATTTTAATTGTTTGAGTCTAGTTTAGGTGGCTCACTCTAGTTCGTCCAGTCCAGTTAGTTTGGACTTAGAACATTTCAAATTCTAATATGGCAGGAGGCCTAGTACGTGGTTTGGTTTAAAATAGATTTGATAAATACTTATAACTTTCAGATAGAGTATTAGAACGGATCGGATCATCCATATAATAATCAATAAAAATAAACTCCAAATATTTGATATCTTTCTCTTTAAATAAAAACTGACAAAATAGGAAATGAACTTTCAAATTTTTGGTTATTTTGTTAGTTGATCGTCCAATATGCTAACCCTGAATTCGTACTTATAACATGTGGTTTATCAGAATACATGGTCTTTTCCCTCTAGAGTTTATTTGAAAATACATTTATTTAGGGAGGAGAACCAGCCGGTTAACCAGTGGACTTAAATGAACTATCCGGTAAGGTCGACTTGGACTTTACAACCTATTTCAGTCTTATCTTTTAGAGGTGATAAGAATTATCAAGTGGTCTCCTTCTGCATTTCTACTACCCCAAACCTCTACAAGAAGGCCCTCTAGCTGCCCCAAAAGGGACAATTAGTTGGAGAGAGAAATCCCCCCTTAAAAAGCTGCTAAATTTATGTGGGAAGTAATTTAGCCCGGGTGGGGTGGGGGTGGAGATCTAATTTCATCCTTCGATAGTGGATAATTCAAAGTCAGCGGTCAGATAGTCCATGCCAAGAGGTACAATTCTTCTCGTCTTTTAGGTTAGAGTAGGGTAGTCATATATTTTTATTTCCCTTCCCTGCGACCAAGTTTCGATATGGATAAAAATCAGAAAAACGGTCTCTAAATCTGCCACTAAAAAGAACCGTTAGGATTAGAATTTTATTAAGAAAGATTATACTTTTGTCTCTATTAAAATTCTAACGCAATTAGAAGGGTTTGTCAGAAAGAGTTATAAAAACAATCAATTAGTGGGAATTCCATAGAGAAAATTCTGTAAGTAGGGATCTCAATTCATTATTTTCCCATTTATAGTTTTAGCTTGTCTTATAGGAGGTCCATGGATGTATCCTAATAAAAAGCACTCTTCCCCTCCTCCCCTCGTACAAGTGGCTGAGAGCCAAACCACCCAACCAATTGCCGACAATGTCATCACCAGTGAAGAGACTATTTTCATCTCTTAATATGTTAATTCAGTTTCTAACTTGTCATTAAAAAGTCAATACATGTCATTATTATAGATATAAAAAGGAGGGTCAAATAGCATATAAAGAAAAGTAAAGATGGATTTTTTTTTTTTTTTTTTTAATTATAGCCAGTTAATTTGGCGCAACATAATATAGGGAAGTGATAAGCCTGTGCAATACATGCACAAACACGAGCCCTTTTCACCTATCAAGGAAGCCAAAGAGAAAGGAAGCAGTCTTCCCCACATCTTTATTACCTCAAAGCCAACTTGACAATGCCAACTCTAATACTGTTCCTCGTATCCGCATAGCACCGACATAGTATACTAAATTTCGGCCATAATAAAATCATTGTTTCTGGACGTAGTACAGTTCCCCTGATCTCCAGCACAAACAAAAAAATAAAAAAGAAGAAGAAGAAGAAAACATTTGGGTAATGGCGAAAGAACCAAATTGTTCAGACCCACGTATTAGCCCATCAGCCTCATACCTTTAGGCAATATATGAACACAAGATCAAATTTTCCATGTTTCTCCGTAAAGAAAAGCCTCGAGCAGATGAAGGCAAATCACATTCTCTATAAGCCCTTGCCGCCAGGAAGGTCTATCCAATGCAATTGGAGTTCCACTTCACCACACTCCACATTTCTCAATCTAAGACACACATCCTGGACAACCCTGTTGTCTCTCCAGGTCACGCAGCTCTCTTCAGCCAAGCAGTTTGTCCTGCAAGGTTGTACCCTTGTGATTACAGTGCCATTTGGGAGGCCATCCAGTTTCATCTTCATGGCTTCCAGAAATGTTTTGACCTCGAATTCTGCATCTCCCATTTTATCATCCATACTGAAGGTGTCATGGTCATATACAGTCTGCAATTACACACCAATCACAACGATCGACCCATAATTAAAAAATCCATAATGCAAAGATGACATAAATGCTGTAGTGGAAGCAACAGATCAATTGAGTAAATGTAGATTGAACCAAGTTTCAACTTTAACACGAAAAGGCATCATCCTAAAAATTCAACTTGACAACTCTAATAAGTAATAACAAAGAAGTATCAAGCCAAATAACCAAAGCAAATCCGTAGAAAATTCATAGGAAATGGCTATCCTAGGAAGCAAGGACCTCATATGGGACGAAATGTATCATGCCCAACACCTCTAGGTGATGTTCAAAATTAGTTATTTATTTTCTGTTACCAGATAATGCGTCAGACACCTTATGCAGCAGTGTCCAATACGTGGATCAATATCCTCTAATGTACAGCAGAGGTGTTGTAGCGACAAAATATTATCATTTAAAGTATTTTGTCGCTGTTACTGAAATTTATAGTGACAATTTTTTGTCGCTAAAAAACATTTAGCGACATTTTGTGGGTACAGCAAGGACCTTGATCCCCAATACGTACGAGGCAAAAATGCCAATTTTTAAACTTAATTGGCGGAAATGATGGGGGTTTTCTTAAACTCTTACCATTAGGAAAAACCTTGCCTTTTAAAAACCGACTTCTGCCTAACCAAGAGGGAGACGATGCTTGTGGACGAAGGCAATCTGGTGAAGTAGACAAGGATTCTTTACCGGGGACTCCTGCCGGAGTTACTTTCACTTTTGTTTGGTCTTTTCCTTATTTGCTAAACAACTTTTCCTTTCGTGCTAAACAAAACTGGAAGAACCTCCGGCTGGAGAGGGGGATTCTCGAAGAAGGAAGCAAATGGCTATCCAAAGAATTTACAAACAAGTTCATTTGAAATGGCTGTCAGTTTCAAGACAATTGAAGTTCGCAATACCAAAATCAGGTAATTTTGTGCCTTCTACTAAACAACTTTTCCTTTTCTCAGTCAAGGTTACGTCCAACAGAAAAATGTGTGAAATACCCAAATCAGACGCTAGACACTTGGACATGGGTATGGGATGTGTTTGACACGTCTCATAGGATATGCCACTATGAACACTATCTTATAGCTTTTGAGAGAGACAAGTTCTCAACTAAAACCATGTGTGTCACATAAACACCATTTACCTTATAAATTACATATACAGTAACAATAAATAAAAATATTTTGCCGTGTCCCTGTGTCTTGTGTTCTAAAAATTAGACAAATCTGAGAATGGACACGTATCTGACCTGGACACTCGTACTAAATCCATGTAGCATGGGTTCAAATGCGAACTTAGAAATCAAAGTCGTCAACCAGCGTCTTCGGTCAAGAATGGATACCACAACCTCCATCAATAGACGCTTGGAGATGAGTCACAAGTGATAATGCTCATTTTGGATACATTGAGCTTCTATGGGAAGTATTAGTTTTATTTACAACAGCTCAATTACTGATAAACTGTAAAGCTTTTGACCCAACTTATTTTCTTGACAATAATGAAAAGCTCAATGAACATGAGTGAAGCAAAATGAGCCACATGCTATCGTTTTTCTTTGAAAAGAAAAATGAGATGGCAACCCATTTGCATATTTTTTTTTTTTAAATTCTGCGATCATTTGGCAGATCCACTCGGGCCATAATCAGATATGTGAAATACTTCCAGATATGACATATGCAGAAAGAGAATCTAAAGGCCTTGTTATCCATACACGTTGTTCATGTCCGGTTGGAAACTAGTGCCAACAAGCTTACCAGCTTTATTGGAAGGTTAGGATCCGAAACAGAAAGAGTTAAATCTTCATTCCACACGGGGTTGACATCCTTTTTGATGACACGAGTCTTCAGTTTCTACATAAGATTTCAACATCCACATTATTCAACGATGGGATAACGTGAAGTAGATGCAAAACATAATAAAGAAACATACTACTATATTGCAAAACCACGTCAACCAATCTATAAACGCACTCCCGAAGCTGGTTTGAATTTCTGATTTTTAATGCAAGAACTGTGCACGTAAAAATTATAGTCTGAGGAGGAGGATTCTCCAATCCTAGTGATGGTCGTACCCCAGAACCTCGCACCTGAACTTCCCAACTATCGTCCTATACCTACTACAATCGTGACGCTACCTGACCAGGAACCTTCTACCTGCCACTGCCCAGGCTAAAGTCAAATCAATTAAGTGTCGCAGGCGCCAAACTTGTCATCAAATCTGTCTAGTGCTTGCGAGACACTTTTCTGAATATATCTGATAAGTTACGTGACAAACTCGTAAGCTACATAATTTAGCGATAAAAAAATAATCCTTCACAGGAGTCATGAAGAAATATTGTAACATTGAGGAGATCAAGTGGTCAGAATGACAGGGAATTTCCAACTCAAGCAACTATGATATTTAAGAAGCATTTGTCATGTAGTGACAAACATTAACCTTTTACGCATGAGATCTTTCCCAACTATCAATCCTAGGTGACATTAGTAGGCTTTATGCCAGTGCTTGTTATACATTCAGAAGGAAAAACCAAGCAACCTCCTTTAAATGGAAGTGTGTAACTATCTGAACAATCTTTGATTCAATCTATTGATAGACCATGTCCACAGATTGATTAATAGCAAATTAATAATGACAGCACAGACAAATCAGCAGATTGGACAAATGCAGGAGACATAAAAATAAACGCTTCAACACAACATTAGTTACAATGGCACCAATTATCCAGGGCAGAAACTTCACTATTACAGCTCTGATTCAAGGATACTAAATAGCGCCGTGTTTAGCAATGTAGCACTTAAAGAGATTAAGCCAGTAGCCACTGATGCCGACCACCCCTGCTGCCTCTGCTCTGTTATGGCTGTAGTTCCTTCTGCTTCTTCTTCTCCTCTTCTACTTATTCTCCTACCTCTCTCCTCTCAGCCAGGAACCTAGGTGTGTGACCCTGCCTTGTCCAAACCGCTCCCAAGATTCGGAAATATAACTTGAAAGTTAAAGAGTTCTGGACACACACCCAGCCGCACCTGCATCCAATCTATAAACGGTGCTGGTACTACAACCAAAATAGCGCACCCATGTTTCATAGCATACCAGTAATATAGTTTTGCTATTGACAAGATGTCACTCACAAACTAATTTATAATCCTGCAGCTTCCGTGACACAATATCAAACATCTTCATTATTAATTTACCAAAAGACACTGCCCACCCAGATGAAATGTCAAACAATGTTTCATCATCAGGGATCTTTAACACTTGTTACCTAGGTATTGTTCACATAAAAACTTAAGGAGAAAATTGAAGCTAAATCCAAATAAAATCAGATGAAGCTGAAAAAGAACCATGGAAGCTTAACTAGACATTAATCATTTCACATGACTCCAATCAAGCTAACATACAATATCAGAGTAAATGAGGAGGGTGGGCAATAAATCAAGCAATGCCATAAGTACTTCGCATGTAAAGAACAATAGACCAAATCGAGAACCAGTAGAAATCATGTCCACCAAAATCACAAAAACCCACATCCAACAGCAAAAATCTTACACACAACATATGCAAAAAGTAAAATAGAAATGATACGAATCCAATAACGTATCTATACCTGCGAATTAGAACACCCAAAGTATTCAGTGAACATGTAGGAGAAGTTGAAATGACAATCCTCACCTGTTTACCCATCTTGACGACAACGTATGGATCGCTGCTACGGACATCCCGGACTGCGAGGTTGACACCTCTCTGGATGCGTACTCTGAGAAGACCCAACATATTGTCCATCAGAGACGACGGCGTTTTCGGTGAACTCATTCCTATTTAAATGTCAATCTCTCTCACTCTTTATCTTTCTCCTCCCCTTTCGCTTGTCTTGGGTATTCAGTGAACGTTCATTACCCTCCAACTTCAAGAAGTCCAGCCAAATCCAATCTCCTCTGAGAATTCGTCGACATAAACGCAGAAAATTCTTTTGATCAATAGCACCAGGAACAGAACCCCAATGTGAATATTCTATTATGGACTCACCTGTTTTGGATGCTTTCTGCACATCCTTTTTTGGTTGGAATGGAGGGAGAGAAAGTCAAAGACAGAACAGGGAAGAGGAGAGAGAAAGAGGACACAACAGGTTGGTTTGGTTTGTCGGGGAGATTCGTTTAGCCGGGACTTGCCTTTACAAATCAATGGCTAGTAGTTTTTTGAGGTTCTGATTGGTGGGCATTTCACTCACGCGGAGACATTCATGGCGTGAATGGCGACCGTCACCGTCAAATCTTGTTTAGTATGCATTTTGGTACCATCGTTCTGAATTTGAGATTGATTCTAAAAAGTAGAATTTTGATTAAATTTTAATCAGTTTTCAAAATCAGATTTCATCTACTTCAAAAAGAATCATTTTACTGTTTGGTAAAAATAGTTGTAAACTAACTTAAAGTTACAAAAGTGTTTTGATAAAAAGTGCTTAAATCAGTTCTAATATAACAAAATGACAATAAAGGACACTTAATAAATAAATTTCTTATATTTATTTAGAAAGGCGATGTTAAGATAACTTTTATTTGTAAATAACTATATTACACAAATAAATTATCAAAAAGTTATTTTCATCCAGTTACAAAAGTTGTTTATTTTTTACTTTAAATTAAAAATACCCACAATCTCACATTAGTACTTATAGTACAATAATTTTCGCAAACTAGTTAAAGGGTCTGAGATGTCCTTTTGTGATAAATATGAGGATAGTATGGTAAATTAGAAGGTCAAACCTGATTATCTTTTCAGGATTATGAATTTAATCAGTTTTGATCTTTTTGAGGCAGATTAAATCTCTTAATCTGTTTTGCCAAACACCCACAAATCTGATTTAATCTAGATTAACTCAGGTTTGACCATCCCAAAATCAATCACAAACACCCTCTCATTCCGTCTTGTAAGATAGGTTAATTATAGCAATGTGCTTGAAATTTGAGATAATTATATGTGTTTTCAATAGTTTAGGAAATTACAGCAGTGTTCTTGAGGTTTGAAGGTAGTTACAAGCTTGTCCTTTAATTTGAGAAATACACACTTATATACATTGACCAAACGAAATATTAATGAGTCAGTATTGAATTCATAATATCGTAGTATATATTGCATACTAATAATTGGATCGTTACAGTTGACTAAAGGAAAAGACTTTTCGGTTAGACTGGCTTAGCTTCAGATCCAGGTAAGGATTTCTATCTGAACACCGGGTAAGGACTTATGTCCGAACCCTTATTTTGATAACTCGTACTCGTAAATATTCTTTCGATTTACTTATGACTATTGTCGAACACTGAATTTTTCATTAATATCAGCGTGTTATTGGCAAGAAGACCCCAACATTGAACCTGAATCGGTTATTTGAAAATCTTATCGATGCTCGCCTTGTATCACATACTGAGCAAATTCGATAATTGCTTGTATTCGTTTTTCTGAATTCTTATGCCTAAATTCCAACATTGAACCTGCTATTTGTTTATGGTTATTCTGAAATTCAAAGTGATGAATTATATCAGCATGCTTAATTGTCATTGAAACCTTAATTGTTTCAGTTATTTGAATGCATGTGGATACTCATTTTATTGCACAATAAGCAATGGAGTTATTGAGAAGGTCTAGTTATCAAACATCATGCATTCGTACACTTTCTGTGCATTGCCTGAATGACATTGCATCTGCCCAGGATCAATATCTTTGAATTTGTTTATATTGTATCTTACAATGATTGTTTTGAGAATGATGTTCAAATGAATGTCTTGTTATCTGCTTGAAGGGGATTGAGTGAAACTCTTCCACTTATTGTGATCAAACTATTTGTAATTATCTAAAAAACCTTTCCCATATTATCTTTGAAATATTTGTGTTTGTTTTGAAATCCTTTGAAAAATCATCATCGCATTTTAAAATGATAACTTTGAAAATCATCTTCAAATTATCGTTTTAGTATTTGGTTATAATTGTTAATGTTCGTTTTGGAAACGAGGATGATTGTTAATGCTGTATTTGGTCATTTTTGGTCTGTGCGTATGACTGATTACGATCGTTTTAGAAATTATCAAACTGTTCATGATTGTTGTAATGTTTTGAGAAATTGTCCTTGGATAAGCTTTTGATTCGTTTTATAATTCTTTCGGTTGTACCTTGAACGACCTTTCTGAGCTCTCAAAAGCTCACCCTTCGCTTGACTCCCTCCTGCAGGTGATCAGCAGTAGAATGCTTGGGAATAGGCTTAGAGTCTGTGTGAGATTTCGGTGAGCTAACCATTACTGTGTAGCAAGACCCATGCGTGGGCCGGTACTGTTTACTCGTTCTATAAGAACTTAAGTTACAAGAACCTAAGTTTTAATAGTGTAAGTTTAGCAGTTTTGTAATTTTGTATTTTGAAGGGTTTGAGTTGATGTCTACTCCGATGCTTTGAAGTATGTGTCAGTAAACAGGATTTGACAGGTTTGATGTGAAGTGATAGGTTAGCGCTCCGGGAGTTTGGGGCGATGGAGCTCCGGATTTTCTGACTGTTACAGTTAGTATTAGAGCAATACGATCTTGTGTTTCTAGAGTACAGGTATGTGATTCTGTAGGCACAGAACCACAGAGTACATGTAACACGATTTTGTAGAAATCATATTTTGGTTAAAGAGAGTAGGGTAGGATGATGGTAGAGTTAAGAAGTCTGCCATTAACTTGCACTTGTACTGTTCTTTAGACCTGTGTTAAAATAACATTGATAACTGTTCATTGTGTCAGTATCGCTCGTATGCATAGCACTGGCAGTGGAGGTAGTACGAAGGGCCAGGAGGTCCCCGATAGAGAGGTACCTCAACCTAATAGGGAGGAATAGCAGAATCCAGAACTGATGGTTCTGAACACTATGAACCATATTCTGACCTTGATGGCACAAATTTTGGCTAACCAGCAGCAGAGAGTACAAAATTCGGTGCAACCACAGTACAACCTCAAGACGAGAGTACCTAGGGTGAATTTACAAAACAAAATACGACTAGCTTTAGGGGATTATTGGACCCTATGGTGGTAGAAAACTGAATTAACAAAATGAGAAAAATATTTTGAGCAATTCATTGTAGTGAAAACTAAAAGGGTGAATTTGCTAGCTATAAACTGAGAGATGAGGCTGATTAGTGGTGGAAAATGGTAGACATGAGTTTGACTCCTCAACAGTTGGATGGGATGACTTGGGAACAATTCAGGGAATTGTTCTTCAACTAGTATTTTTTGACGAGTTATCGTGAACATATATTAAGGGAGTTGGTTAATGTGAGGAAAGCAGATCAAGAGTCGGTAGACGAGTTTGAGATGAGGTTTTCTCATCTCGCTAGAATTGCAGTAAGGGTGTTACTGACTGAGGTAGATAGATGCCTAAAGTCTAAATGCGGGTTAGGCTTGGACTGAGAGATTGAGTGATCTCAGCTGGATTGACGAGCTATATGGAATGCCTTTACTTTGAGGTGTTTTGGAGCAGTCAAAGTCTGACAATAGAGGAAGGTATGAGCAAGCACATGGTGGATAAAGAGAGATAGGCAAGATTTTTCCCAAGACAGATATGTAGGAGCTGACAGGCATCCGCATTTTTTACAGTCGGCACAACAAGGAGCCCGAGGCCCCATGTAGTAGGGATTTAGGCCCACATCGGCTCAAGGATTTAGACCTGGGTAGAGTTCTGGAATTCAATCGGGCATGATATAAAATTAAAGGAGCGCAGGGTATAAGCGCTAGTTCAACTAAGGGTACTAGACTTAGAGCATCGCAGAGTTTCTGAGTTCGACCTATATAGGGTACTGGTCAGGGTAGCGGGTCAACTTTTCTGGCCACGCCATGCATCATGTGCAGGAGGTATCATGGCGATAGGCCATGCTACAGAGTTACCAAGGGTGTTTTAGGTGTGGTGGTAAGGAGTATCAGGTTCGAGACTGTCCAATTGTTAGAGATAATCAGTCAACTTTTTATCTTGCACCTTCAACTAGTGCAATAACGAGTAGTATTCCTTGTCAGGGAAGAGGACCAGGCCTACAAGGCCAGAATTAGCAAATGTCTGCCGGTGACGTTGTGTTAGGTACACTGCATGTTAAGCCATTAGATGCTCGTATATTGTTTGATTTTGTAGTGTCATATTCTTTTGTATCCCTTCTTGGCATATCGATTGAGGTTGAAAATCCCTCCTTTAGCAACTAATCTTGGGATAGGCACTCCATTGGGAGAGTATTTGATTTTTTTACGGTTCTCTATAATTGTATTATCCATGTAGGGGATAAAAATATTCATGTGGATCTCATCCCATTTGTTGTTCGAGACTTTGATATCATACTAGGTGTAGATTGGTGATTCTCTAATCACACATCCGTAGATTGTTAGGGGCAACCTTAGTAGTATTTGAAAGTTCGTAAGGTATGAGTAATGGTTAAGTTAGTGATTTGATTTATGAGTGAGAATGGTGCTTTTTGAGGAATGACTGGTGTTAAGTCTGAAAATTGGTTTACGATAAGAAGTGTGGGATCCTACCTTGTCATGTCATTCATTCTTTTGTATGTTGAATTCAATTGCGACTTAATTGAATGCCAACTTACTCTGAGACGTCGGAGAAGATGTCATTCATACTGAGTCGTCTTATTCCTTTTCTGGGATATTTATCTGTTTCTTTTGAATCTATTTGGACTTGATGGAATAGTAACTGACCCACTGGCAGTGGGAAAGCTACGAATCCTATCAAAGACCAATAACTCTTATTGATCCTATTTACCTTGAGTCATTGGGTTGACTTTGCCTCATCCTATCTACACCATTGCTTTTGTACTCGTCATATTTTGGAATGTCATAAAAGTGTATGATAAATCTCGAGAGCTAATAGGTATGATTTTATTAGAGATTTTTGTGTTTTGCTTGCCTGATTGTGATTATTGTAATCATTTGGTCCCTAAATGTTTGATTGAGATCATTGTTTGTTATGACTAACGTCAGATGCTTTGCTGTATAACCATCATCGTTACTTTGTGATTGGTGTTTGTTCAATATGTTCCAAGATGGTAACATATTATAATTGCAGCTTGTAGTTAATCTGATTATCAGAATTTTGATGTGTTCTGTTCCCAAATGATTTGAAAATTGGCAATATGTTATGTACGTGTATCTGCGACACCCCCAACCCTGGTGACGTCACCGGAGCTGGGTTGCCGGTCATAACTGCATCACAAACCCTGCTAGATAACAGAGCAACTCTGGATACACCCTTAAATATACATAAAGTTTCAAAAAGCCATCCTTACAAAAAATTTCACCATAAAGCTCAACATGAGCACAATGGAAGTTTTAAACAAAACATCTAAGTCCCAAAATACGGATGTCACCGTCTTACTTTTCTTTTTACAGATTAGGTCACTTTCTCTTTCCCTTTCCTTGACGTTTCTCCTACCTCGCCCTGACTACCTAAAACATCACAGGTAAGGAATGAGTGCAAATCGCTCAGTAAAGATAATACGAGGAGTACGCGTACAACGAAGTGACAATCTTGGGAGAAACAATAATCAACCCCAAAGATATCAAGAACCCAGAGTTCAATGGATAACACAACATCAATTTAACGAACGAGCAACACATATTTTTCTTTAACCAGATTGAGTGGCTTTAAGGCCCAACAAAACAACATTATCACCACATTTTGTACACTGGATTGACTGAACCGACTAACTGACCGACTATGCACATGAACATTAAATCTGAACCGCCAAATTAAACATCGATAAAATACAAGTCGACTATGCACAGATGCCGACCCAACTGACTAGACTCGATTGACACAATCGACTCGACTTGCGCGCCCTATATCTTTTTTGTCTATGATTACATTTCACTGGCCCTCCTTTCACATAATGTCCCGTACTCCGGGATGTTCATCTCACTCTCAGATAACTAAAAGAGACATCAAGAACAAGAAAGGAAACTCATGAAGACTATTCGTCCCCGATCCACGCTATTGCCAAAACAAAAAAATCACAGCAACTGGACGGACTAAGGGAACTGGGTTCACCTTATGTCCTCGGTCAATCAACTACTCAACAAAAAATTTGGGTCACGATAATTCAAAATCACCCCAACAATATGCACAAAGTGGACTAGGGAACAAGCTAGTTGCAAACCTCAACAATATTTCAAGCTAAGAGAGACATCGGCACAACAACCGCTGACATCTCATATCCACCATACAAAATTCACCATATCACACACTATGAACATTAGGTATGCCACGAGAAGCAATTCATAGCATACAGAGTGTCGTATTGCCCTTACCTGATTGGCTTTTAGCCGACGAGCCCAACAGCTTCAAACCACCACGAGCAGAGTCACCTAATCAATTAATACCTTGCTCGTAGGCACCAACCATCATATATACACAATTATTCTACTCTGTTTTTATCAATTATTTACAGTATTTTACAGTGGTCGGTTACTCCGACTCGACAGCCGGGTCTTTAACCCAGCCTAGTACCGCACCAGTGCTGATACCCCTCGTTTAGGGGTATTGACCCCATTCCCCACTTCTTGTTACTCAAAATGCTCAATTTAATGTATTCCCCAAAGTTCAGAGTAGACATGGTAAAATTATCAAAACACCCTCCCTAAGGGTGATAAATTATCAAAATGCCCCTGTTGGTCACTACCACTCTTACTACCCCAAATCTGCTTCAAAATAACCCTTTGGATGTTTTACACCCCTTCTTGGAATAAAAATTCGTTCGAAATTTTTTAAGGAAAAATTACCAAAATACCCCCCTTTGGTGGAATTACCAAAATACCCCCTGGGGGTCTCCGGCTCCAAAAAAATCTCGAAAACAACTTAAAACCCTGTTAAGTATCATGAATCATTTTTGAGCTAAAAAGTATTTTAGAAAATTTTTGCCCGAAAATTCCGAACTACTGTCCGTAGGGCTGCAATTTGGGTTGGGTTAGAATGGGCTTTAACCAACCCAGCTCAGATATAGACATGTTTTAACCCATCAAACCCAACCAATTTAAAAGTGGGTTGGTCTGAGCTGGGTTAATGTTTATATGAATTAAATGGGTCAAGCCCATTAAAACCAGGCTAACCCATCTTAACCCAAAAGACCAAGTCAACGAATTTTGCCCAGAAAAGGCCGGCGCAGGCGCGCAGCAGCCCCAAAAAGGGCCGGCGCAAATAAGTAGAAACGACTGGGGAGAGGGGGGAAGGGAAGGGGAAGAGGGGACGGCTGGGGAAGAAGCAAAATGCCAGCGCCGGACAGTGAACCCGTAACAGATTCTGGCTAGATCTCGGTCAGATCCCGGCCAAACTTCCAGAAACGGTAACGAACGCCGTGACAGCTCCGGACACAGACCACAGTAAAAACGACAACAGCACCGGAGGAGGCCGGAAAGACGAAACCCAGATCTGTCGGAGGAACGTCCTCACCTGCCAAGCCCACTCCCGGAACAGAACTAGCCGAACAAATAAAAAAGGCACCACCATCGCACGACAGCGGAGCAACCAAATTTCGGCCACCTCACGGCCTACAACCTCTCACTCTCTCTAAAACTCCTATGACCAGAGACGATCATCACTCTCTCTCTATAAAGGAACTCAGATTTCGGCCACCTCACAGCCAAAAATGGGTACCTCCGACCAGAAACAACCACCAGCCGCAAGCTGAGCGGCCGCCGACCGCCGTACTCAGGCAACAACACCGAAAACAGTTGCAACTACACACACTCTCTCTCTCTCTCTAAGAAGTCACTCGCACTCTCTAACGGTCACTTTGCCCCCCTCAAAAAATAAAAATATGTGGCGGATTTAATAATGTTAGTTACATTTGGGTTTTTTTGGGTTAAAACCCGGCTCGTAGTATTTTTACTTGGGTTGGGTTGGGTTGGTTTTTTTTTTGCAAAAAGTCCAAATTGGGCTGGGTTGAGATGAACTTTTAAAATGTTGGATTTTCTCAGGTTGGGTTAAAACTCAACCCAACCCGTCTAAGTTGCACCCCTAACTGTCTGGACCGAACGCTTAAAAGCATGTTCAGCCAAAAATAGCAAATGACTTCGAAAAAACCCAAAATTTTAGGAAATGGAACTTCTCAGCATCCAAGGTGCAGGAAACCGCGCTAGTTTGATATTTTAAATTTCACTGTAAAGTTTCAAAATTCCCGCGTTGATTAACTCCCTTCCGGACCTCAGAAAAATTCGAAATTTTTTCACAATGTAAGTCTCCTAAAAATAACTAGGGTCTTTTTTTTTTGTAGTTTGGCTAAATCTGACCCTAACTATTTTTAGATTAGAACTATTCATTAAATTTTCAATTTTAGCAATGTTTACAGTTACTGTTCAAATCACTACACGCTGTTTCACCTCAGCTTCACACACTTTCTTCTTCCATCAAGCTGCCGCACACCAGGGTACACACTCCTCACATTCACGTATGGATTTCTCATTAAACCCATCTTAGATCACTTAAACACATTATAATACACCAATTCATGCCCTAAACACATTTTCATGCACCTAACTTACACAATTAAACTCACACAATCCATATCGAATCTCAAACCCGAACAACACACACTAAACACCTCCAATTCATAACTGTGGTAGTTACCAGAGTTACGCATCAGAAGCGTAGTGCCTAGACATTATGAGTAATAGGAAATTGGAGATCAAATTTCGAGGACAAAATTTTTGTAAGGTGGGGAGAATGTAATATCCTACACTTTTCGAGCGATTTTAAATGACCATCTGTGACCCAAAAATAAACGGGCTATAATTTTGAACAATGCTCGCAGATTAGTAGAGCATGAAATGTTAAAAAGATTTTGGGACAAAAATATAATTTTTAAAACTTTCGGGGTCATTCTGTAATTTTGAAAAACTTTGGGGCCATTTTGCAAAATTTGAAAGTTAGGCACTGTGCATCAAACTTAGGAGAATTGGTCATATTATGGAGCCACCTCTTACCAGGTTTTAGGATGACTAATGACATTTAATAATAAACTAATGGATTGCGGTTATTGTAAATTAAATAATTTAAACCAAAAGGAAATAGAAAGGAAATTCGTGTGAACAGTAAAGAAGAAAAAGAAAAGAAAGAACAAGAAATAGAGAGAAACAATGAAAAAAAAATTTGAGCAGGCCGCGGGACGAAGAAAACAGGGAGAAAGAGAGGGAATTCAGGCCATCTTCTCAAGAGGTAATCCCTCAAATCTCTAGCATATGTGTCCTAGTATGTGTTTGTGGGTTAAGTGTGTGTTTTTAGTTATTCTGTAGTGTGTGCGTGAGCCATAAACATGCGATACATTGGGGTATTTTATGGGTATTTGATGCTTCGGGCGGGGATTGAGGTTATGGCTTTGTGTAATTTTGGTTTATAGGTTAGTGTTTAATAAGTTTGTATGCTTGTAGGGGGCAAGGAAGAGGAAACCGTAGATGTATAGTGGGTGTAATAATGTTTACAATGTGTATTGTTGAGTATATATGGGTTCGGGTGTGGTAATTTATGGGTAATTATGGGTGTTAATGTGAATTTTGTGGTGATATGGTGTGTTTAGGAGAGAATGGAAGTGATTGGGATAGTGTTTGGGTGAATTATCGAGAGTATGTGGGGGGATAGTGTGTGTTCTTGGTATTGACAGTGTGTGCATGGAGTGACAATGGGTGTGTGTTTGAATGTGAATTGTGTGAGATGTGTGTGTAATTTGATGTTAATAGGTGTTTTAATATGTGTTAGTATGTGTAGTTAGGTGTAGTCAGTGTGTTTATGGGTGGTAGTACGTGTGTGCGTGAGAATTGTGTGCATCAGTGTGTGTTTTCTAGCAGTGCAGTGAGGGAAAAGGTGAGGTGCAGGTGTTTTAGGTGATATAGTATGTGTGATGATGTGAATAGTGATTGTAATTATTACTTTGGGGGGGGGGGGGGGGGTGTTAGGTTAGGCAGTTTTGTGCAAATTTTTTTATACATAGTTTGGATCAAAATTTGACAACGCTCAAAACTGTAAACCCTATTATTTTCACGAGAGGTGTGCTACGGAATTTTCGGTACCCGTGAAGGATGCTAAATTAGGGTATCGATTAAAAGTAAATCTTGATTTATTTTGCATACCAAACTAAATTATTTTAATCTGAAAATTTTAGGGAAACCTTATTTTACTGAGATGTTCAATTTTATAATTTTTTGTGCAATTCTAAGGCTGATAGTTACTTTTAGCAGAATCGGCTTATAAATTTGGATTAAATGCACATAAAACCCCATACTTTGGGGCCTTTTACACGGAACACCCTAAGGTTTAATTTTTGGTTCTCACCACCCCATACTTTCAGTAATGTGCTCCACGCACCATTTTGACGGTCAAAGTCACCTTTGACCAAACGTCGGTTAGTTTTTTAGGGATAAAATAGTCCATTTGTTATTGTCCCCTATAAAACCAAAACCAAAACCTAAAACTGAATCAAGAACTTCCACCACCACCACCAAACTATGCCACCTCCACCATGTGCATTGGCATCACCACCACACCACCGCACCACCACACCAATCTCATCACCGATGACCACCACACCACCTCCTATCTCAATTGTCATCGCCATCGCAGTGTAGTTACCGGCCCAGCCCACACCGGTTGCCACCCCCGCAGTCCACACCGACCGCCACACCCCAGCAGCCACAACCCTTTACATAGCTGCCACCAACACACCAAATCCCTTCATCACCGACCTCCACTCCACTCTCTATCTCCCCCTCCCCCCGATGGTCACCACTATTGTAACCCACATCGATCGCTCACCGCGAGAGCCTGTAAAACCTTTGAAATCTCAGATGAAATGGGCGTCGTCTTTTGGTGTTGTTCGCGGATCTGGGCTCCATATCGGGTGCCATCACAGATCTGGACTCCAGTAATTTAGGGTTCAACAATCAGAAGATGTGTCGTCCGGCTATGTCGTCGCCGGTGGGTGATGGTTCTTCCATGGCAGTGATTTCAGGCTGCTTCGATTTTCGTAAGAGATATGTATTGTAGATCGCGTCGCTGGAAGATGGAGGAGGTGGATGTACTGTTGTCGTGTCGTTGGCGGGAGGTGGAGGGTGTGGATGAGTCCTCTCATCCAGCAGATGAAATGAGAGAGAGAGGGGGGGAGAGAGAGAGAGAGAGAGTCTGACTTGGAGAGAGAATATTAGGTCGGCAGTGTGTTTATGGAGGAAGTTACATTTATGCCCTTTGGCTTCTAACAGACATCCCAAAAAATTGACTAAAAAATGTCAAATGGTGCTATGTGCACCAAAATTGAAAGTTTGGAGTGGTGGGAATCAAAATTCAAACCCTAGGGTGTTTCGTGTAAATGACCCCAAAGTATGGTGTTTCCTGTGCATTTAATCCTATAAATTTTTGTACAATTCTAGACACTAGTTTGGAAATTTTGGGCAAAAAAATTTTAAAATACTTTTTAGCCCAAAAATGACTCCAGGGATGCTTAAAAGAGTATTTTAGAGTGTTTTTTTATATTTTTTTGGGAGCCGAAAAACCCCAAGGGATATTTTGGTAATTTGCCACCCAAATGGAGTATTTTGGTAATTTTACCAATAAAATGTATTTTTGCATAAATTCATACACGGTAGGGATATTTTAGTGATTTTACTTACATGAATGTTGTTTGGTGATTTAAGCATGAGATGGGTGTTTTTGGTAATTTTACATATGAGGGGCATTTTGATAATTTTACATACTCGGTGAGGGGGCTGTTCTGGGACTGTGTGAGTCAGTATTCAATTCATAATATCGTAGTATATATTGTATATTAATAATTAGATTGTTACGTTTAGGTTAAAGCAACAGACTTTCCGATTAGACTAGCTTAGCTTAGTTTCGGATCCAGGTAAGGGTTTCTATCTGAACTCTCGGGTAAGGATTTATGTCTAAATCCTTATTTCGATAACTCGTACTCATAAGTATTCTTTCGATGTACTTATGGCTATTGTCGAACACTGAATTATCCATTGATATCACTACAAGGAAAAACAGATTTAGCGACGGACTATATTCCGTCGCTAAAACATCTTTGAGCGGCGGATTTCCCCGTCGACAAAAAACCATCGATAAAAATATTTAAGGACTGAATATTCTTCGGTCAAAGTATTTGCCAACGAATTGTTACAGACTAACTTTTACAGACGGATAGTACCGTCGCTAAATATTTTATAAAATTTTATAATTTTTGATGATTTTTAAAAAATATATATGCGACGAAATTATTCCGTCGGTAAAAATTCCGTCGGCGAAAGCAGGACTGACAGACTTTTACCGACGACCTAGTCCCGTCGCTAAAAGCCTTATCTAAAATATCACATCCCCTTTTCTTTCTCCCGTTTCTCTCTCTCTCTCTCTCTTAATTATCTCTCACCGGCGATATTTACTCCGGCGACCTTCACATCTACGTCAACCCACCCCCCCGACGACGCGCCACCTCCCCCAAACAGCCACCTCCGTCTCTGTCATCCACGACAACCCACCCCTCGACAGAATTGAACTTGCCACCGTCGCGAATTTCTGCCGCCATTAGCTACACCGTTGGTATGTCCACGAGTTTTATAATTTACCTTATGCAACAATTTTAGGTTTATGTGAAGTTTGTCTAGCAATGTGAATTTTGTGCTTGTTTATGCTTGTTTACTCTTATTTTGTGAAGCTTTTTTCTGTGAAGTTGAAATTGCAATGTGAATCCTGATGAACCCCTTTTCCCAAAGTTGTTTACTTTTGTCTAAACTTAGGTATGTTAATATGGTTTACATGTCATAATCATGTTCACCCTAAGAGGAAATAGTCCATTTTAGACTTGATTCCATCAATTATTGCCTATATACTTGATAGTGGGTAGAAGCTTTGCTTCTGTAAATCTTACTTTTAGGTTGTCCGAATTAATCAAAGCGACGTTAGGGTTACTAAATATATTTCAGTTCTAACTAGTTTGCTTGGGCACTAACTTTTGCTTGCGAACGGCTATAAAGTCACACCGGTGGATGTGATTATGACAAGCTGGCATGAGCCAGCCTTTGGTAGGTGTGTTCGCTACATAGGCAGCTATAGGGGGGTGTGGGATGTATGTTTGGGTTCCTGGTGAGGCCGTGTGAAAATGGTTAATTTTAAGGCTAGGGTTTAGTCCTCCCCTTTCCCCCTAGCTCAGTGTCCTTTATGGTTTAGTTTGTCGTATGTGGTTGGTTTAGTTTTTAGGAGCGGGTGTAATTTTAGGCTAGTATTTTGTCATCCCCCATCCCCCAACTTAGTGCTTATGTTAGTGTCACTACAAGAAAACATGCTTTTAGCGACGGGGAAATCCGTCGCTAAAAGCCCAAAATCCGTCGCTAAAAGAATTAGCGACGGATTCATCGTCGCTAAAAATCCCTCGTATAAAAGCCCGTCACTAATAGTTTAGCAACGGAATTTTTAAATCCGTCGCTAAATATGTGATTTTTACCGACGGATTTATTTTTCATTAGCGACGGATATTCCGTCGCTAATTATATTTTTAGAATTTTAATTTATTTTCTTTTTCGTCTAATTAGCGACGGATTAAATATTTAGCGACAAAATATTCCGTCGCTAAAAATCTTATTTAGCGACGGAATATTCCGTCGCTAAAAATCTTATTTAGCGACGGAATATTCCGTCGCTAAATAACTGATTGAAAGGACTACTTTAGCGACGGAATAAGTCCGTCGCCAAAAGTCAATTTTTTTTTTGAATTTTTTTTTATTTTTCAATTACCTAAACCTGTAATACAATGTTCAATTCTCAACAACAACGCACAATAATCAATACAGAAAGAAATATATATAATCAATTATAAAAAATATTTATTATAAAAAAAACTCATACCCGTACAAGCCGGGAAACAGATATAGCCGGTTAGGAGAGGGGAGAAGAGTACAAGCCGGGCGCGGGGGGGGGGGGAAGCTAGGAACGGGCACGGGAAGGGGCTCATCAGGCGTTCCCGAGTCCTGGATCTGGATCCCGCGGGGCGGCCGGTCCAGCAGTGCCCTGCTCCCTCATCATCCGGCACACCACTGTAGCAATGCGCTCGATATCCTCCTCGTTCAACTGAGGCCGAGGAGCCGGTGTCTGTGGAGGGGCAGCAGGGGGTGAGGACGCTCCTATCACGGCACGAGGAGTCGTGCTAGGCAGGCCGCGTATGCGGCCTTTCGGCCGATTCACGACCTCCGGCGTATCCAGCCATCGCTTCAACCCCCCAGTACTCGCAGCCGTACTAGTGGACGCTGATGGCTGTCCGGACTGCTGCTCGGACCCCCTTAGCTGTTCATACGAGGCCTGCAAAAATAGTGGTTTAACGATATGTTAGGGCATTAATTAACGAAACAGACATTGAGGATAGAAAGAAAAAACATTAACTTAAATAAATTGACTCACATCGATCCGCCGGGCAATATCTGAAATATAGTCGCCCGCCTGGTGCGTCTCGTCCTTGTCCTTCTTCCGCACGTGCGTCTGAGTATAGGTCAGAGCTATGACCTCATCCTCCTCTAGATCCGGGTGCTCGACCGCGTTCATGTGTCGGACGATGTCGTGTGGCACCGACCCCCCCGTGTGCGTCGGATCTCTGTTCTGTCTGTTCTCAGCCCCGCTCTTACTCTTGGCGTCCCAACCTGGATCCGCAGCCCACCGATCTATCATCTCCCCCCATACACGGTGAGATATCCAATGTGGGGGATATTTCGTCATGTCCGTCATCGGGGCACCCGCGGGCAGCGCCTTCTTCGCCCGGTCCCGTGCATCGTGGAGCCATCGGCGGTAATTCTTGCCGATGTAGGCAAAGAAAGCCTGCTGCCCCAGTACCTGCTGCTCAGGCGTGTCAAACGTGAACCCCTCCTGTAATGCATTCAATAACACAAATTAACAACATAAAACAAACTGTAATTTAACATTTACTAACGCTGAAAAAAATACTTCACCGTACCAGCCACTCCTCCCATAGGGCCTCCCTCGCAGCGGCATCCCAGTCCTTCCAGTACAGGCGTGGCTCGAAGAATCGGCCCTTCACAAGAACGCCGATCTTCGTCCTCGCCATATTCTCCAGGATCCTGCCAAAGAAGTAATTAAATTAATTAATACAGTTCAAATATAAATTAACACCCAAAATTTTTAAACATAAGGCATGAGGTGATATTTTTAGTACTTACAGGCCCTCCTGCGTGAGCGTAACTCTCTGTTTACGCTGGGGGTCGATGCGTACCCCGCGTGTCGGACCACGGCCTCGTCGAGATCCTACAAAACACAGACATTAATACAGTTCAAATATAAGGCTAGCGAAAATGTACGAAACACCGTTATCAACTATACCTGAGGTAGAACCCACGGAAGATGGAGACGGCTGGGGCGACGGCGATGGCTGGGGCGACGGCGATGGCGATGGCTGGGGCGACGGTGACGGCGACAGCTGGGGCTGGGCCCCCGATGGCTGTCCGCGATCACTCTGTGCCTCGTCATCAGTAGGCAATGACGAGGTGGGACTAACCGGGGAGGAAGCAGCTCGGCGTCCAGCCCGGCCACGAATAGCCCGTATCCTATCCATATCTGACTTCATATAGATTATATACAAAGACATTAACACGTGAAAAACAATAATTTAGGCATAAATCATCATCGGCACTATATATATATATATGAACGGATGTGCAAAAACACATCAATAAACACCAAGTTCTAAAATGTTACTACATTTTTCCCGTGATGTTACAACATTACAAGTCAATCATTTTCAGTTTGCGAATCATCTTCATCACTATCCTCGTCGCCCTCTTCTTCGTGGGACTCGTCGTCCTCTTCATCTTCTAATTCATCCTCTTCATCAGTAGACTCGGTCACATCATCTCCAACACTTTCAACATCTTCCGCGTCATCATCTACGACTTCTTCTCCCACAAGAAGTGTTGTTGGAAGAGGAAGATCGTCCTCCTCGTTGTTGACCTCAACAGGGAACAAGACACGTGGTTGGTCGGCTTGAAAGGAGTCTAGCTCACTGTCATATGTCACGGGCAATTTCTTGGACTTGATAGTTGTATACCAATGAGATTTGGGATTGGCGACGTCCTCCGCGTAAAAGACTTGTACAGCTTGACTAGCAAACACAAAGGGCTCGTCTGATGCAAGTCTTGACTTGACATTGACATCTACAATCCCTTGAGAGCTAACACGGATTCCTCTGCTGCATGTGACATCGAACCACGTACACTTGAACATTACCAGGCGGTTTTGGGAACCCAGATATGTTAGCTCAACAATCTCATCTAGCTCTCCGTAAAAATCCATGCAATTCTCGGCATAACAGTCGCCGTTGACCAAGACTCCACTGTTTTGGGTTTGTTTTGTTCGGTCATCATCTTTTACGTTAAACCTAAACCCGTTGATGATATAGCCTCCGTAACAGGATGTTTGTTTGTTAGGGCCTTCGGCTAGTAATTTCAAGCAGGAGGCCACTGGTCTATCCATTGACTGAACCTATTGTAGATGACGGTAAAAATTAAGGATAAATCAGTATACTAATTGGCCACAGAACTGTATATAACACATAATATAATTTCGTTAAATAATCTTACACGGATTTTGAACCACTGTACAAATTGTGATTTCCGGTGAGATTCAAGTCCAGCGGGATCAGTGATTAAAGATTCCGCATCGAACTCACTGCAAACCAATATGCATTTAACTCGCTTAACACACTTTCAATTATGTACAGCAATGTAAGTGAATTAAGACTTTAACTTACTCAACGAATGCCGAAACTTCATCGCAATTTAGAAGGGCATATATTGTTGCAGCACTGTACTCTTCATCTGTTAGCCATCGAGTATACGTTCGGCCGAACGGACTACCTGACTGCTTGAATATTGACAATTGCCCTTCCAAATTTGTGCTTGCTCCGGGATCATTTCGGCCTAGTTGATTTAACCTTGTACCAACATCCGAACCGAAATATTGACTACAAAAGTTTACAAGTTCTTCCATTACGTAAGCCTCCGCAATTGAGCCCTCAACCCGAGCCTTATTACGGACTTTTTTCTTTAAATGGAACATGAACCTAGAAGTTTAGGGAATCGAGTTAGGTGGAATATCAATGATAACAGATGTCGCATTAAGTGTAAACGAACAACTGTAACAATTTAAGGATTACCTCTCGAAGGGATACATCCACCGATATTGCACGGGTCCACCCATCTTAGCTTCATATGCCAAGTGAACAGGCAGATGCTCCATTGAATCAAAGAACGAAGGTGGGAAGATTTTCTCCAGCTTGCAAATCGTCACCACAATGTTCTTCTCAAGCACTTCCATGTTACTCACCCGGATCGTAGAAGAGCATATATCTCGAAAGAAATGAGATAATTCAGTCAAAGTCTCGCAAACAACCCGTGGCAACAGTCCCCGGAAGGCAATAGGAATGAATCTCTCCATGAATACGTGGCAGTCGTGACTCTTCATCCCTTGGAACTTGCATTCCGATACATTGCAACAACGAGATATGTTGGACGCAAACCCATCCGGAAGCTTCAAATTCTTAACCCACTGACAGACCTTCTCCACTTGTTTCTTGTCTAGACAGTAAGGTGCTTTCGGAAGTATGGTCCTCCCACTGACTGTCCGAGGATGCAATTCACGGCGTACACCCAACTGTTGTAGATCCCTTCTCGCTTTAAGGTGATCTTTCGATTTGCCCTTGAAATTCATCACTGTGTTGAACACATTATCAAAAACGTTCTTCTCAATATGCATCACATCCATGTTGTTTCGGATAACGAGCGTCCTCCAGTAGGCTAACTCCCAGAAGATACAAAATTTTCTCCAGTTGTGCTCTTTCCCGAACCCTGCAATCTTCTGATCCGGCACACCCTTACCGTGTGGTATGTCAGTATCAAGTGCCTCCAGGTGTGAGAGTACTTCTTCACCAGATGGGTAGTCCAGCGTGACAACCTCACGCTCGATTGTCCCGTCAAATTTATCCTTCTGCCTACGAAACTGATGGCCCGGTGGCAAAAGCTTACGGTGACATCCGAACCACGAGGCCTTTCCGCCGTGCTTTAACGTATGACCGGGGTTCACGCCCATACAAGCAGGGCATGCTAGCTTCCCATGTGTGCTCCAGCCACACGTCATTCCCAATGCGGGGAAATCATGTATAGTCCACATCAAAGCAGCCCTCATCTGAAAATTTTGTTTAAGGGATGCATCATATGTTTCGACTCCATGATTCCATAATTGTTTTAACTCATCAATCAACGGCCTTAAATACACATCTATGTCCTTACCGGGACTCTTCGGCCCCGGAATAAGCAACGACAAGAACATATACGGCTTCTTCATGCACATGCCTGGTGGAAGGTTGTAAGGGACAATAATAACAGGCCAACAGGAGTAAGGCGTGGTAGACTGACCGAAAGGGTTGAACCCATCGGTTGCCAGACCAAGTCTAACATTCCGAACTTCCTGAGCAAAAACTGGATGCCTGCGGTCAAACTCCTTCCACGCCTCTCCATCAGCTGGGTGTGTCAGCACATCGGCATCGTTGCTGCGAGTCTCACGGTGAGCCCTCATATGTTCAGCCGTACTGGAGGAGTAGTACATTCTCTGAAGCCGTGGTGTGACCGGGAAATATCGCAATATCTTCCATGCAATGTTTTTCTTCTTCCCTTTGTCCGGTTTGTACCTCGAATGATCACACACTGGACATAATGACAAATCCTTATTCTCTTTCCAGAATAATACACAATCGTTATTGCACGCATCTATCCGGTCGTAGCTCAACCCAAGTTTCCTCATCATCTTCTTCGCGTCATAGTACGACGGCGGTAGCTTTTCACTTTCGGGCAGTATTTCTTTGATGAAGGTAACAAACTCGTTAAAACCTTTCTCACTCAGCCCGTGGTCTGATTTCAACTGTAATAACCTACTAACCGCAGACAGCCGTGTGTGTTTCGGAGCTCCATCCCACAGCGGCTCTTCCGCAGCTCTCAACAACTCATAAAACTGATGAGCCCCCTCGTTCGGCGGTTGTGGCCTGTCGTTACCCCAGTCAACATTAGCATGCCCAGCATCCATAATCATATCTCGGAAATCATATCGTGCCTCCTCCCTAACTTCAGTTTGACTAGCCAGGTTGGACGACAATACTATCGTTTCCCCGTGCTGCGTCCACCTTGTGTATCCACCCATAAAACCGTACCGACGAAGATGCCATTTTACTTCAATTCTTTTTCTCCAGTGCAACAACTCACATCTACCGCACGGGCACCTTATCTTAGCAAGGTCAACATGTGCAGGATGCGCATAAGCGAAGTCGAGAAATTCGTCAACGCGACACTCAAAATCTTCAGCATTCTTCCTTTTCATCCAACTTCGATCGACTGACATGACGACTGAATTATCGTACTGTATACCACCTTCAATAATGACCAGTGTTTAGGCATTGCCGATGTAAATATCAATGCATGAATGTTACAACATGTCTACATATTTCCCCTCCACTCTTGAACAGGTAGTGGTCCTATCCCATTCAGAAAAGCACATGTTTATAAAACAGTGAATAACTCATGCTTAGTCCGATGTCTGTGGAAAATTCGGCAGCACCTCCCCGCATTTCTCCAAGTACACCACATCGATTAGGTGTTCTAACATTCATCTAACCTTGCTCAGGAAGGTTTGACGGATGTTAGAACACCAGATCTGTATGCACCCGGAGAAACACACGAGAACGTGTACCAAATATCCACGACATAGAACATAAAGCATGAGTCAAAATACTGTTTTATAAACAATTAGCTTTTCCAAACTGTCCAAACTGGACATCCAAAGGCTCATTACAAGGCATTACTTTGTAATGAGTACCTTTGAACGGGAACTAAGGGTTTCTATGCATGCATGTGTTCAGAAATTGATAAGATATGCAAGAATCTTTCCGAAATATCAAAACTGCAGAATGATCGTTGCATATGTTATCAATTCCACATTAAATAGAACTCGTTGACAACGAGTTGAACCATCTCGTTGCCAATGGACTTCTCAAAACAACAATTAATATAAAGAAGGCAGGGTTTGTAAACAACGAGTAATTGAACCATCTCTGGGCAACATGGAGTAATTATGGGATGTACAAGGGCTAATTAGGGCTAACTGGGTTATTAGGGTTAATTACGATTATTAATTATAGCTGATTAGAGTTGATTAGGACTAATTAGGGTTATTTAGTCCTAATTAGGGTTTAATTGTGCCGAGTAGTGATGATTAGTCCTAATTAGGGCTAATTGGGCTTAATTGGGTTATGTTAGGGCTAATTAATGTTAATGAGGGATAGTTTCGGATGATTATAGCTGACTAGGGTTGATTAGGACTAATTAGAGTTATGTAGTCCTAATTAGGGTTTAATTGTGCCGAGTAGTGCTGATTAGTCCTAATTAGGGCTAATTAGGCTTAATTGGGTTATGTTATGGCTAATTAATGTTAATGAGGGCTAGTTTCGGATAATTATAGCTAATTAGGGTTGATTATGACTAATTAGAGTTATGTAGTCCTAATTAGGGTTTAATTGTGCCGAGTAGTGCTGATTAGTCCTAATTAGGGCTAATTAGGCTTAATTGGGTTATGTTATGGCTAATTAATGTTAATGAGGGCTAGTTTCGGATAATTATAGCTAATTAGGGTTGATTATGACTAATTAGGGTTTAATTGTGCCGAGTAGTGATGATTAGTCCTAATTAGGGCTAATTAGGCTTAATTGGGTTATGTTAGAGCTAATTAATGTTAATGAGGGCTAGTTTCGAATAATTATAGCTAATTAGGGTTGATTAGGACTAATTAGGGTTATTTAGTCCTAATTAGGGTTTTGATGGTGCCGAGTAGTGTTGATTAGTCCTAACTAGCGCTAATTAGGCGTAATTGGGTTATGTTAGTGCAAATTATGACTAATTAGGCTAACTACAATCAATATGCGCATAATTGGGTTCATTTGGGCTAATTTGAGGTAATTACAGCTAATTTGAATTTCATCAGGTTCTTAGGGTTAATTAAAACTAATTAGGCTCGTTAGAGCTAATTAGGGTTAATTGATTTACTAAAATATTGTTAATCAGGACTAATTAGGGCTAATTATAGCCAGCGCTGGAGCCACGATTAGATTCCAGGGGGTGCATGCTAAAAATGTCGCATTAACCTAACTAACCTAAATTTAATGCACATTCAACAACCTCAATTCCGACACCTCATATAGGGTGTCGATATGGTGTCCGATACGTGTCTGACACCTCCGGACACGTGTCCGACACATACCGACACGTGTCCGACACATACCGACACGTGTCCGACGCCTACACACGTGTCCGACGCCTCCGGACACGTGTCCGACGCCCACACGACACACACCACCAGACAAAAACCACACACTCAATCCAATTGGGTCCCATCCTCCGTCAACAATCTCAATTCTCAATTCTCAAATGCTCAATGCAATAAAAATTAACAAAAATCACACATTCAATCCAATTGGGTCCCATCCTCCGTCAATAATCTCAATATCTCAAATGCTCAATGCACAATTAACAATCTAAAATCATTAATTAACAACCTAAAATCATCAATTCATAATCGCAATTACTTCAAATACACAGCTAATAACCTAAAATCATCGATCAATAATCACAATTCTAAAACGCACAATTAACAACCTAAAATTATCAAACAAATGATCAATGTTCAAATGGGAAAAAAATGTTCAAAATTCACATATCCGATGCGCTTGAATTATTTCAATTTAGGGTTCGATTGTATTAGGGCATTCAATTTAGGGTTCAATTAGTTTCATTTAGGGTTCGGTTCGATTAGGGCATTCAATTTAGGGTTCAATTACTTCAATTTAGGGTTCAATTAGGGGGTTCTATTGATTCAATTTAGGGTTCAGTTGATTTGAGGCATTAAATTTAGGATTCAATTAGTTCAATTTAGGGTTCGGTTCAATTAAGGAGTTCAATTGGGGTTCAATTTAGGGTTCGGTTATATTGGGGCAATCAATTTAGGGTTTAATTAGGGGTTCAATTAGTTTAATTTAGGATTCGATTCAATTAGGGCATTCAATTTAGGGTTCAATTAAGGGTTCAATTAGGGGGTTCTATTGATTCAATTTAGGGTTCAGTTGATTTGAGGCATTCAATTTAGGGTTCAATTAGTTCGATTTAGGCATTCAATTTGGGGTTCAATTAGGGTTTAGGGTTCAATTAGGGTTTAGGGTTTAATTAGTTCAATTTAGGGTTCGGTTGATTTGGGGCATTCAATTTAGGGTTCAATTAGTTCAATTTTGGGTTCGGTTGGATTAGGGCATTCAATTTAGGGTTCAATTAGTTTAATTTAGGGCTCAATTCGATTAGGGCATTCAATTTAGGATTTAATTAGGGTTCAATTACATCAATTTAGGGTTCAATTTAGGGTTCGGTTGATTTGGGGCATTCAATTTAGGGTTCAAGTAGGGGGTTCAATTAATTCAATTTAGGGTTCGGTTGGATTAGGGCATTCAATTAGGGGTTCAATTAGTTTAATTTAGGGTTCAATTCGATTAGGGCATTCAATTTAGGGTTTAATTAGGATTCAATTATTTCAATTTAGGGTTCTATTAATTCAATTTAGGATTCGGTTGATTTGGGGCATTCAATTTTGGGTTCAATTAGTTTAATTTAGGGTTCGATTCGATTAGGGCATTCAATTTAGGGTTTAATTAGGGTTCAATTACTTCAATTTAGGGTTCAATTAGGGGGTTCTATTAGTTCAATTTAGGGTTCGGTTGATTTGGGGCATTCAATTTAGGGTTCGGTTGGATTAGGGCATTCAATTTAGGGTTCAATTAGGGGTTCAATTAGTAGCGTTTCTCCTAAGGTTAGTTGCAGCGGGTGAAGGAAGCGAGAGCTTAGCGTACCCAGGTGCCAAAGTGCAAGGCACATCACAAAGCGGGAAGCTAATTTAGGTACAGGTTTACCCTCACGGCGTTTACCCGAATCCCTCTGTTTTGATGCATTGTTTTTAGTTAAATTTAGGTACATGATACTGCTTAATGTTTTTAGTTAAATTTACGAGTATGTATTGTTTTTATGTTTTTGCTTATCGCACCTTTTCTGAAATATCAACGCTGCACCACCCCCCAACCCATCGCACCACCCCTGTTTTATAAACACAGTCCCCCAACCTACAAACCGAAAGTCTTTCAATCACTGTCACCAACGGATGGGTCATGGGGATACTCTTCTGATGCAACAAACTTAGAAAAAACAAACTTAGGAAACTTTATCTAAAGCTTACGGTGAATTGAAACCTAAGATACATATTTCAGTGACTACATATTCACCATGTTTAGGTCCTCCCTTCAAAGCAAGTAAGAGATCCCACATATTCTTTAACTAATTCCACTGACATGTGGTCCAAATTTGTTGAGATTAACCCAATTTGGAATCGTTTGAGCCACAGCTCCAACTTCGTTATGAAGTGGGCATTCCTAAACACTCACTAGAACTCTTGGGGTGGACCGAAGGTTGGAAAATCAGTTCACCAACTACAACTCATGCCTCCCTTTTCCAGTGTACCACCAACTACAATTTCTATTTTCATAGCGGCATCACGTCCTCTACAGTTTCTATTAACCAAACAACTACTCAGTAGAAACAATCCATTAACCAAACAACTACGAATTTTGCTCAAGCCAATTACTGAAACCTTTGATGCAAAACTAATGAAGGAAGAAGCACAAAAAACAGCAAGGTCAAAGAATAATCCAACAAATTTCTTCTTTATTGCAAGTTTTCCCACTTTTTCTCAATAACCAAGCAGATTATCAGTACGCATAATCAATTAAAAGAACCATTATGCGTTTGCTAAAGCCAATTACAGTAACGCTAGATAGAAAATTAGTAAAGGAATTCGTGAAATTCACTTCGCTGAATCACAGCAAGGAGCGTACCGGATTTAGAAATTCACTTCGCCAGAATCTGGTGACGGCGGCGGAAACGACGGCGGGATCCTCCGGCGACCAGTTTGGGTTAGGTCACCTGATTCGTTCTCTTTCCTAGCAGACTCACCGTCGGGGGTGGGTTGCCGTCGATGACAGAGACCAAGGTGGCTGTTTGGCAGTGGTGGCGAGGCGTCGAAGGTGGGTTGCCGTCGATGACAGAGACCAAGGTGGCTGTTTGGCAGTGGTGGCGCGGCGTCGAAGGTGGGTTGCCGCAGATGTGAAGGTCGTCGATGCACCGGTGAGAGAGAGAGAGAGAGACGAGAGAAAGGAAAAGAGAAAGGGGTATTTTATAAAAGACTTTTAGCGACGGACTAATTCCGTCGGTAAACGTCCGTCGGTAAATCAGAACATTCAACGACGGAATTTTTACTGACGGAATTATTCCGTCGCTTATATATTTTTTAAAAATTATCGAAAATTATAAAATTGTATAAAATATTTAGCGACGGTACTATCCGTCGACAAAAGTGTGTCTGTAATAGTCCGTTGGCAAAGGCTTTTAGCGACGGAATATTCCGTCGCTGAAAATATTTACAGACAGTTGTTTAGCGACGGCTTATTCCGTCGCTGAAAGATGCTTTTAGCGACGGAATTCATTCCGTCGCTAAAAGTCCGTCGCTAAATCTCTGTTTTCTTGTAGTGTGTGTTTGAGTTTGTTTGGTGGTGGCAATGAGTTCCCGCTGTCTCGTGTGGCGGTGTGATTGGGTAAAGCAACCTCCTTTATTAGTGAAGGTCATAAGAGAATCCGGTTTCATTGCTTATTTTTTTTTTCAACATTTTTTTTATTATGGAATTGACCGATAGAATCCCACTATAGCAATCTAAGAGGACGGTTTCAGCTGTTTCTATCTTAATGTATAACCTTTTAGGCCATGCCCTTGTTACTTGAACTAATAGAACCCCCTAATTGAACTAATAGTACCCCCTAATTGAACCCTAAATTGAACAAATTGAACCCCTAATTGAACCCTAAATTGAAGTTATTGAACCCTAATTAAACCCTAAATTGAATGCCCTGATCGAATCGAACCCTAAATTAAACTAATTGAACCCTAAATTGAATGCCCTAATCCAATCGAACCGTAAATTGAACTAATTGAACCCCCTAATTGAACCCTAAATTGAATGTCTCAATTCAACTGAACCCTAAATTGAACTAATAGAACCCCCTAATTAAACCATAAATTGAAGTAACTGAACCCTAATTAAACCCTAAATTGAATGCCTTAATTGAATCGAACCCTAATTTAAACTGATTGAACCCTAAATTGAATGCCCTAATCCAACTGAAACCTAAATTGAACTAAATGAACCCTAAATTGAATGCCCCAAATCAACTGAACCCTAAATTGAATCAATAGAACCCCCTAATTGAACCCTAAATTGATGTAATTGAACCTTAATTAAACCCTAAATTGAATGCCCTAATCGAACTGAACCCTAAATTAAACTAATTGAACCCTAAATTGAATGCCCTAATACAATCGAATCTTAAATTGAAATAATTCAAGCACATCAGATATGTGCATTTTGAACAATTTTTTCGCATTTGAACATTGATAATTTGTTTGATAATTTTAGGTTGTTAATTGTGCATTTGAGAATTGTAATTATTGATCTGTGATTTTAGGTTGTTAATTGCAGATTTTAGGTTATTAGCTGTTCATTTGAAGTAATTGCGATTATTAATTGATGATTTTAGGTTGTTAATTGATGATTTTAGATTGTTAATTGTGCATTGAGCATT
>JAVXUO010002065.1:0-243906 GCA_033065855.1 Escallonia rubra
ACACACTTTCAATTATGTACAGCAATGTAAGTGAATTAAGACTTTAACTTACTCAACGAATGCCGAAACTTCATCGCAATTTAGAAGGGCATATATTGTTGCAGCACTGTACTCTTCATCTGTTAGCCATCGAGTATACGTTCGGCCGAACGGACTACCTGACTGCTTGAATATTGACAATTGCCCTTCCAAATTTGTGCTTGCTCCGGGGTCATTTCGGCCTAGTTGATTTAACCTTGTACCAACATCAGGCCCGAAATATTGACTACAAAAGTTTACAAGTTCTTCCATTACGTAAGCCTCCGCAATTGAGCCCTCAACCCGAGCCTTATTACGGACTTTTTTCTTTAAATGGAACATGAACCTAGAAGTTTAGCGAATCGAGTTAGGTGGAATATCAATGATAACAGATGTCGCATTAAGTGTAAACGAACAACTGTAACAATTTAAGGATTACCTCTCGAAGGGATACATCCACCGATATTGCACGGGTCCACCCATCTTAGCTTCATATGCCAAGTGAACAGGCAGATGCTCCATTGAATCAAAGAACGAAGGTGGGAAGATTTTCTCCAGCTTGCAAATCGTCACCACAATGTTCTTCTCAAGCACTTCCATGTTACTCACCCGGATCGTAGAAGAGCATATATCTCGAAAGAAATGAGATAATTCAGTCAAAGTCTCGCAAACAACCCGTGGCAACAGTCCCCGGAAGGCAATAGGAATGAATCTCTCCATGAATACGTGGCAGTCGTGACTCTTCATCCCTTGGAACTTGCATTCCGATACATTGCAACAACGAGATATGTTGGACGCAAACCCATCCGGAAGCTTCAAATTCTTAACCCACTGACAGACCTTCTCCACTTGTTTCTTGTCTAGACAGTAAGGTGCTTTCGGAAGTATGGTCCTCCCACTGACTGTCCGAGGATGCAATTCACGGCGTACACCCAACTGTTGTAGATCCCTTCTCGCTTTAAGGTGATCTTTCGATTTGCCCTTGACATTCATCACTGTGTTGAACACATTATCAAAAACGTTCTTCTCAATATGCATCACATCCATGTTGTTTCGGATAACGAGCGTCCTCCAGTAGGCTAACTCCCAGAAGATACAAAATTTTCTCCAGTTGTGCTCTTTCCCGAACCCTGCAATCTTCTGATCCGGCACACCCTTACCGTGTGGTATGTCAGTATCAAGTGCCTCCAGGTGTGAGAGTACTTCTTCACCAGATGGGTAGTCCAGTGTGACAACCTCACGCTCGATTGTCCCGTCAAATTTATCCTTCTGCCTACGAAACTGATGGCCCGGTGGCAAAAGCTTACGGTGACATCCGAACCACGAGGCCTTTCCGCCGTGCTTTAACGTATGACCGGGGTTCACGCCCATACAAGCAGGGCATGCTAGCTTCCCATGTGTGCTCCAGCCACACGTCATTCCCAATGCGGGGAAATCATGTATAGTCCACATCAAAGCAGCCCTCATCTGAAAATTTTGTTTAAGGGATGCATCATATGTTTCGACTCCATGATTCCATAACTGTTTTAACTCATCAATCAACGGCCTTAAATACACATCTATGTCCTTACCGGGACTCTTCGGCCCCGGAATAAGCAACGACAAGAACATATACGGCTTCTTCATGCACATGCCTGGTGGAAGGTTGTAAGGGACAATAATAACAGGCCAACAGGAGTAAGGCGTGGTAGACTGACCGAAAGGGTTGAACCCATCGGTTGCCAGACCAAGTCTAACATTCCGAACTTCCTGAGCAAAGACTGGATGCCTGCGGTCAAACTCCTTCCACGCCTCTCCATCAGCTGGGTGTGTCAGCACATCGGCATCGTTGCTGCGAGTCTCACGGTGAGCCCTCATATGTTCAGCCGTACTGGAGGAGTAGTACATTCTCTGAAGCCGTGGTGTGACCGGGAAATATCGCAATATCTTCCATGCAATGTTTTTCTTCTTCCCTTTGTCCGGTTTGTACCTCGAATGATCACATACTGGACATAATGACAAATCCTTATTCTCTTTCCAGAATAATACACAATCGTTATTGCACGCATCTATCCGGTCGTAGCTCAACCCAAGTTTCCTCATCATCTTCTTCGCGTCATAGTACGACGGCGGTAGCTTTTCACTTTCGGGCAGTATTTCTTTGATGAAGGTAACAAACTCGTTAAAACCTTTCTCACTCAGCCCGTGGTCTGATTTCAACTGTAATAACCTACTAACCGCAGACAGCCGTGTGTGTTTCGGAGCTCCATCCCACAGCGGCTCTTCCGCAGCTCTCAACAACTCATAAAACTGATGAGCCCCCTCGTTCGGCGGTTGTGGCCTGTCGTTACCCCAGTCAACATTAGCATGCCCAGCATCCATAATCATATCTCGGAAATCATATCGTGCCTCCTCCCTAACTTCAGTTTGACTAGCCAGGTTGGACGACAATACTATCGTTTCCCCGTGCTGCGTCCACCTTGTGTATCCACCCATAAAACCGTACCGACGAAGATGCCATTTTACTTCAATTCTTTTTCTCCAGTGCAACAACTCACATCTACCGCACGGGCACCTTATGCAAGGTCAACATGTGCAGGATGCGCATAAGCGAAGTCGAGAAATTCGTCAACGCGACACTCAAAATCTTCAGCATTCTTCCTTTTCATCCAACTTCGATCGACTGACATGACGACTGAATTATCGTACTGTATACCACCTTCAATAATGACCAGTGTTTAGGCATTGCCGATGTAAATATCAATGCATGAATGTTACAACATGTCTACATATTTCCCCTCCACTCTTGAACAGGTAGTGGTCCTATCCCATTCAGAAAAGCACATGTTTATAAAACAGTGAATAACTCATGCTTAGTCCGATGTCTGTGGAAAATTCGGCAGCACCTCCCCGCATTTCTCCAAGTACACCACATCGATTAGGTGTTCTAACATTCATCTAACCTTGCTCAGGAAGGTTTGACGGATGTTAGAACACCAGATCTATGCACCCGGAGAAACACACGAGAACGTGTACCAAATATCCACGACATAGAACATAAAGCATGAGTCAAAATACTGTTTTATAAACAATTAGCTTTTCCAAACTGTCCAAACTGGACATCCAAAGGCTCATTACAAGGCATTACTTTGTAATGAGTACCTTTGAACGGGAACTAAGGGTTTCTATGCATGCATGTGTTCAGAAATTGATAAGATATGCAAGAATCTTTCCGAAATATCAAAACTGCAGAATGATCGTTGCATATGTTATCAATTCCACATTAAATAGAACTCGTTGACAACGAGTTGAACCATCTCGTTGCCAATGGACTTCTCAAAACAACAATTAATATAAAGAAGGCAGGGTTTGTAAACAACGAGTAATTGAACCATCTCTGGGCAACATGGAGTAATTATGGGATGTACAAGGGCTAATTAGGGCTAACTGGGTTATTAGGGTTAATTACGATTATTAATTATAGCTGATTAGAGTTGATTAGGACTAATTAGGGTTATTTAGTCCTAATTAGGGTTTAATTGTGCCGAGTAGTGATGATTAGTCCTAATTAGGGCTAATTGGGCTTAATTGGGTTATGTTAGGGCTAATTAATGTTAATGAGGGATAGTTTCGGATGATTATAGCTGACTAGGGTTGATTAGGACTAATTAGAGTTATGTAGTCCTAATTAGGGTTTAATTGTGCCGAGTAGTGCTGATTAGTCCTAATTAGGGCTAATTAGGCTTAATTGGGTTATGTTATGGCTAATTAATGTTAATGAGGGCTAGTTTCGGATAATTATAGCTAATTAGGGTTGATTATGACTAATTAGAGTTATGTAGTCCTAATTAGGGTTTAATTGTGCCGAGTAGTGCTGATTAGTCCTAATTAGGGCTAATTAGGCTTAATTGGGTTATGTTATGGCTAATTAATGTTAATGAGGGCTAGTTTCGGATAATTATAGCTAATTAGGGTTGATTATGACTAATTAGGGTTAATTGTGCCGAGTAGTGATGATTAGTCCTAATTAGGGCTAATTAGGCTTAATTGGGTTATGTTAGAGCTAATTAATGTTAATGAGGGCTAGTTTCGAATAATTATAGCTAATTAGGGTTGATTAGGACTAATTAGGGTTATTTAGTCCTAATTAGGGTTTTGATGGTGCCGAGTAGTGTTGATTAGTCCTAACTAGCGCTAATTAGGCGTAATTGGGTTATGTTAGTGCAAATTATGACTAATTAGGCTAACTACAATCAATATGCGCATAATTGGGTTCATTTGGGCTAATTTGAGGTAATTACAGCTAATTTGAATTTCATCAGGTTCTTAGGGTTAATTAAAACTAATTAGGCTCGTTAGAGCTAATTAGGGTTAATTGATTTACTAACATATTGTTAATCAGGACTAATTAGGGCTAATTATAGCCAGCGCTGGAGCCACGATTAGATTCCAGGGGGTGCATGCTAAAAATGTCGCATTAACCTAACTAACCTAAATTTAATGCACATTCAACAACCTCAATTCCGACACCTCATATAGGGTGTCGATATGGTGTCCGATACGTGTCTGACACCTCCGGACACGTGTCCGACACATACCGACACGTGTCCGACACATACCGACACGTGTTCGACGCCTTTGGACACGTGTCCGACGCCTCCAGACACGTGTCCGACGCCCATCGACACGCACCTCCAGACAAAAATCACACATTCAATCCAATTGGGTCCCATCCTCCGTCAACAATCTCAATTCTCAATTCTCAAATGCTCAATGCAATAAAAATTAACAAAAATCACACATTCAATCCAATTGGGTCCCATCCTCCGTCAATAATCTCAATATCTCAAATGCTCAATGCACAATTAACAATCTAAAATCATTAATTAACAACCTAAAATCATCAATTCATAATCGCAATTACTTCAAATACACAGCTAATAACCTAAAATCATCGATCAATAATCACAATTCTAAAACGCACAATTAACAACCTAAAATTATCAAACAAATGATCAATGTTCAAATGGGAAAAAAATGTTCAAAATTCACATATCCGATGCGCTTGAATTATTTCAATTTAGGGTTCGATTGTATTAGGGCATTCAATTTAGGGTTCAATTAGTTTCATTTAGGGTTCGGTTCGATTAGGGCATTCAATTTAGGGTTCAATTACTTCAATTTAGGGTTCAATTAGGGGGTTCTATTGATTCAATTTAGGGTTCAGTTGATTTGAGGCATTAAATTTAGGATTCAATTAGTTCAATTTAGGGTTCGGTTCAATTAGGAGGTTCTATTGATTCAATTTAGGGTTCAGTTGATTTGAGGCATTAAATTTAGGGTTCAATTAGTTCAATTTAGGGTTCGGTTGGATTAGGGCATTCAATTTGGGGTTCAATTAGGGTTCGGTTAGATTGGGGCAATCAATTTAGGGTTTAATTAGGGGTTCAATTAGTTTAATTTATGATTCGATTCAATTAGGGCATTCAATTTAGGGTTCAATTACTTCAATTAGGGGGTTCTATTGATTCAATTTAGGGTTCGGTTGATTTGAGGCATTCAATTTAGGGTTCAATTAGTTCGATTTAGGGTTCGGTTGGATTAAGGCATTCAATTTGGGGTTCAATTAGGGTTTAGGGTTTAGGGTTTAATTAGGGTTCAATTACTTCAATTTAGGGTTCAATTAGAGGGTTCAATTAGTTCAATTTAGGGTTCAGTTGATTTGGGGCATTCAATTTAGGGTTCAATTAGTTCAATTTTGGGTTCGGTTGGATTAGGGCATTCAATTTAGGGTTCAATTAGTTTAATTTAGGGCTCAATTCGATTAGGGCATTCAATTTATGATTTAATTAGGGTTCAATTACATCAATTTAGGGTTCAATTAAGGGGTTCTATTGATTCAATTTATGGTTCGGTTGATTTGGGGCATTCAATTTAGGGTTCAAGTAGGGGGTTCAATTAATTCAATTTAGGGTTCGGTTGGATTAGGGCATTCAATTAGGGGTTCAATTAGTTTAATTTAGGGTTCAATTCGATTAGGGCATTCAATTTAGGGTTTAATTAGGATTCAATTATTTCAATTTAGGGTTCTATTAGGGGGTTCTATTAATTCAATTTAGGGTTCGGTTGATTTGGGGCATTCAATTTTGGGTTCAATTAGTTTAATTTAGGGTTCGATTCGATTAGGGCATTCAATTTAGGGTTTAATTAGGGTTCAATTACTTCAATTTAGGGTTCAATTAGGGGGTTCTATTAGTTCAATTTAGGGTTCGGTTGATTTGGGGCATTCAATTTAGGGTTCGGTTGGATTAGGGCATTCAATTTAGGGTTCAATTAGGGGTTCAATTAGTAGCGTTTCTCCTAAGGTTAGTTGCAGCGGGTGAAGGAAGCGAGAGCTTAGCGTACCCAGGTGCCAAAGTGCAAGGCACATCACAAAGCGGGAAGCTAATTTAGGTACAGGTTTACCCTCACGGCGTTTACCCGAATCCCTCTGTTTTGATGCATTGTTTTTAGTTAAATTTAGGTACATGATATTGCTTAATGTTTTTGGTTAAATTTACGAGTATGTATTGTTTTTATGTTTTTGCTTATCGCACCTTTTCTGAAATATCAACGCTGCACCACCCCCCAACCCATCGCACCACCCCTATTTTATAAACACAGTCCCCCAACCTACAAACCGAAAGTCTTTCAATCACTGTCACCAACGGATGGGTCATGGGGATACTCTTCTGATGCAACAAACTTAGAAAAAACAAACTTAGGAAACTTTATCTAAAGCTTACGGTGAATTGAAACCTAAGATACATATTTCAGTGACTACATATTCACCATGTTTAGGTCCTCCCTTCAAAGCAAGTAAGAGATCCCACATATTCTTTAACTAATTCCACTGACATGTGGTCCAAATTTGTTGAGATTAACCCAATTTGGAATCGTTTGAGCCACAGCTCCAACTTGGTTATGAAGTGGGCATTCCTAAACACTCACTAGAACTCTTGGGGTGGACCGAAGGTTGGAAAATCAGTTCACCAACTACAACTCATGCCTCCCTTTTCCAGTGTACCACCAACTACAATTTCTATTTTCATAGCGGCATCACGTCCTCTACAGTTTCTATTAACCAAACAACTACTCAGTAGAAACAATCCATTAACCAAACAACTACAAATTTTGCTCAAGCCAATTACTGAAACCTTTGATGCAAAACTAATGAAGGAAGAAGCACAAAAAACAGCAAGGTCAAAGAATAATCCAACAAATTTCTTCTTTATTGCAAGTTTTCCCACTTTCTCTCAATAACCAAGCAGATTATCAGTACGCATAATCAATTAAAATAACCATTATGCGTTTGCTAAAGCCAATTACAGTAACGCTAGATAGAAAATTAGTAAAGGAATTCGTGAAATTCACTTCGCTGAATCACAGCAAGGAGCGTACCGGATTTAGAAATTCACTTCGCCAGAATCTGGTGACGGCGGCGGAAACGACGGCGGGATCCTCCGGCGACCAGTTTGGGTTAGGTCACCTGCTTCGTTCTCTTTCCTTGATGACGCAAGAAGCAGACTCACCGTCGGGGGTGGGTTGCCGTCGATGACAGAGACCAAGGTGGCTGTTTGGCAGTGGTGGCGAGGCGTCGAAGGTGGGTTGCCGTCGATGACAGAGACCAAGGTGGCTGTTTGGCAGTGGTGGCGCGGCGTCGAAGGTGGGTTGCCGCAGATGTGAAGGTCGTCGATGCACCGGTGAGAGAGAGAGAGAGAGACGAGAGAAAGGAAAAGAGAAAGGGGTATTTTATAAAAGACTTTTAGAGACGGACTAATTTGTCGGTAAACGTCCGTCGGTAAATCAGAACATTCAACGACGGAATTTTTACTGACGGAATTATTCCGTCGCTTATATATTTTTTAAAAATTATCGAAAATTATAAAATTGTATAAAATATTTAGCGACGGTACTATCCGTCGACAAAAGTGTGTCTGTAATAGTCCGTTGGCAAAGGCTTCTAGCGACGGAATATTCCGTCGCTGAAAATATTTACAGACAGTTGTTTAGCGACGGCTTATTCCGTCGCTGACAGATGCTTTTAGCTACGGAATCATTCCGTCGCTAAAAGTCCGTCGCTAAATCTGTGTTTTCTTGTAGTGTTGTCAACATCCTACGTTTTGATGAGCATTCTTGCCAAGGGGGTTAGAAGAATTTACTGTGCTCCCCATTTTCCAACTGGCGCCCACTCTCACCTAAACATGATGTGATCAATATGTGTAACTGTAACTTTTTGTCTGTGTAACCATGCTTGGGATTTTTATGTATCCGTTAAAAAATATTATTAGCGGGTTGCCAGTAAACACTCATATGTGTGTAAGACAGTTGCTGGAACAACGTTATTTGCATGGCGTAATATTGATGGCATCATTGTTGCGTTTACTAATACCGTAGGTCGTTTGCGCGATGCATACGACATTTGCGAATGGCATTTAATCGACGTTGTTGTGGTTTAGCAGACACAGAAAGTGCTAATGTTGTCATTTTCTTCATGGGTTGTTGAAGGCACGCAAGGTCCAACATCGTTTTCACCATCTTGAGAATCACCAACATTAGGCACATGTCCACACTGCATGAAACTAACAAATCAAGAGAACGTATGAAATCAAATATGAAGAGTTTGGTTCGGATAAAAATCCCTTAATACGATCCAGGTTATGCGCTCGCTGTTATTCAACATTGTTCAAACCTCGAATTAACCTAAATGAAAAAATTAATTATTAGAATTCAGCCTAGCCTCACAAATTATTAATATAATGCTTAATCTTAATCATTGCTCACTCTGACACTCTTAAAGTAAACGAAAACGAACCGGATTGCTCGAGCAGCTAAACTTAGCTAACCGATAACCTTGCACAGTCTGTAACGTATTAAGACACTCTAGAATGATAATAAATTCTTATAAAATTCTTTTGTACATTAAAACAGCATAACAAGTTACAATATAAATTTTCTGAAATTTTGAATATTTTCAAATTCAAAACGATTTTCTTAAATACCAGAAAAAACCCAAAAAGAGCAATTAATGCTTCTAGCCCAAATCAAAGTCCCATAATTTTCATGATAGCTTCAAAATATATAAGAAAAATAGTGAAATAGAAATTAGGATTTAAAAAGTAACGAAACCATTTTAAAATCATCCGTTTTGCTAAATCAAATACGATATGAAATTAGTATCAAATCAACTCTAAAAATTACGAAACTTAAAAAGAAACTTATTTACATCATAAAATCATTACAGTAATTGTTCCAGAATTTATTAACCATTGTAAGGGCTCCAAACTAATTTTAGAGTAACTAAACTTTCAAAAAATATTGAAAATATTAAACGATATCAGAAAAATCTGAAATTTTAACAGTAATTCTAGAATTGTCCTAAGAATATTCCTGTAAAGTTTCAGCATTTTATGAGAATTGCACGATGCCCCATAGCTACGTGGTACAACTGTGCAAGCACAGTGTACCACTCCCACTGCACAGAATTGTTAACCTTTTACCCATCTTCTTCTTCTCTACACCTTCTGTCCAAACCCAGAACACACTCATACACAGCACGGCTGTCCCTCCTCTTCTCCTTTATACACACTATCACACAAACACACACAAGCAATATACAAACCCACTTCATGAAATCTCACAAACCCATTTCACATATATCATTTCCCACACAGCAGTCCCACTATTCTCACCCCACACACACAGGATCACACATTTCAGCATATATTCTCATTGCCTTTCACACACCCACTGCCAAGGAGGGAGCAAATCAGGCGTGGGGAAGGGACTATAACAGGAGGTCATTCTTTTAGGGGCAGGGGTAATTTGGGAAGAGCAAATTAAAGGAGTTAAGAAAACCCATTTTTTCCTAACCTCTCCCCTTGTTCAGAAATTTTAAAAAGTTGCCCCACTTTTTCACAAGTTTTCAAAACAAACCCATCATCCCCAAAAATTTTACCCAAAAACCCACTTTATCCTAATTTTCCCTTCTATGTAAAATCGAATTCACGTACCTTCAAGTCACTTAAAGGGGCTAAACCTACTCTGCCAATTTTTTGTTAGGTGCATTATATAGTCTAATATAATATTACTACTAAAATACTCCTAACACCTTAATACTATAACTATAGCAACTGCTTTTACGACCATAACGCAATACACAACAATACCCAGCCATTTCTTGTCAATAAATGACAATAATTATAAAAATAAATCTTACAGCTGGCACAAACATTAACCACCTTTCTCAAGCTTGTTTAATTTGAGCTACCAAGAGTTTGACTTACCATTAAGGCATTAATCTTGTGGCAACGAGAATTGCAAGTACAAGAGGTTATTACATCACTTTGACACTTCAAATTGAATCTGTCAGACTAAACTCTAAATTGAGTGGGGGTTTGTTTATCTTAATATGCCCGTATATATATATTTCTTTAGTATTGGATTAGATGTTATTTTCTTATTACATGTTGTCAGTTAGTTGATCAGGTTTTTGACATGTTAAAATCTGTTATTCATGAAGTTTATGTTAAAAATAAATAAATAAAGCAACACTAACAACTACCACGTAAACAACTGTAACTGCCATAATTACCGGTGCCATGCACATCATTGCTACAACCTTTATGGTCACCGTATACCACTACCACCACATCTACCGCTTACATCTTGCTAGTACAATCACCATAACTACCGTCGTTGGCCCCCGCAAGCTAACCCCAAAACATGCCCTTACAATTCTTGTCGTGCTTTTAGTTGTCAATTAAGGGTAAGATAATTTGTATCTCTTGTCTACCTTTTCATTTTTTTTATTATCAAAATTCATTTTCAAACTTATAAGTAATTTAATCTCTAATCATTTCTAATTTTTTTTTTGCGATCCAGCTTTAGAGATAATTGGTTCAAACCGTGTGTAACATGACTTTTAGAATGTTGGTGCACTACAATGGATGAAAAATAAAAGTTATGAAAATAGTAAGATTCTTTGAAAATTTAACTTTAAGAATCTCAACGAGATTGGTTCAAAGTGAAACTAAGTATATATGAAGGTGATGCCAAGGAAAGTGGGTTTGTACTTACGTGGAGGTGCCACAAAGGCTGCAGTCCGAGTCAGCTTCCAAGTATGTTGATGTGAGACACAACAAGGGTGGAACAAGGGCAGAGACCAAGGGCTTCCCAGACAGAGCTTGAGGGTGGCAGTGCTGCGAGGGCGATAGCGCAAGATGAATATACGACGACAGTCACAGTCCGATGCTTAGGTCCAAAGTCAGGGTCCTGTATGTTTCTCTCTCTAGGATTCTAGAGTGAGAAAGTGAGAAAGTGAAAATGTGAGAGTGAAGAAGAAGTCCAACCGTTATGTTCTCTCCAAATGAATTCTCAAGACCTCTAATTATAGAGATTGAGATGATGATGTCATAAACCGACACGTGGCGCTCCCCGGGAGTGACACGTCACCGGGGGGTCCACGGGTGCCGGTGCTCCACGGACTGTCAGATCGCATATTCACCCGGCCTGCCCCGCACAGCGTCGCTCTGTCTGTCAAGAAAGACTGGCTCCCACCACATCGGTGTGGCCAGAGAACCCCCTTGATCTAGCCTCCAATCCAAGCCCTTGCGGAGTCCCACAGGCCTGGCAGCGGTGGGGAAGACCCGACGCCCAACTGCCAGGTGAACTAGGCGCGATGCCCTCCGAAGACCTGCTCCCGTCTCGGAGTGACCCGGGGGTCATAGTCCCTAGGGGTGCCGACGCAAGCCCCCAGTGCCGGAGCACGTAGGCCAGTCACGCAGGCACCCTGACGGAGATAGTGTCCCGGAGGAGTCGCCTATTCCGCAGGCCGAGGTAGCATCCCGGAGGAGCCGTCTACCTGACCGGCCAAGGTAGCATCCCGGAGGAGCCGTCTACCTGGCAGAAGGGGAGTCTTCGTGCCGGAGCACTTGGAGCTCCCTGGCAGAGATAGTGTCCCGGAGGAGTCGCCTATCCCCGCAGGTGAGTCCTTGTGCCGGAGCACTCGGAGCATGTCAAGGTAGCATCCCGGAGGAGCCGTCTACCCGACTGGCCGAGGTAGCATCCCGGAGGAGCCGTCTACCTGGCGGAAGGGGAGTTGAAGAGCTCCCTGGCAGAGATAGTGTCCCGGAGGAGTCGCCTATCCCCGCGGGTGAGTCCTTATGCCGGAGCACTCGGAGCGAGTCAAGGTAGCATCCCGGAGGAGCCGTCTACCCGACTGGCCGAGGTAGCATCCCGGAGGAGCCGTCTACCTGGCGGAAGGGGAGTTGAAGAGCTCCCTGGCAGAGATAGTGTCCCGGAGGAGTCGCCTATCCCCGCGGGTGAGTCCTTGTGCCGGAGCACTCGGAGCATGTCAAGGTAGCATCCCGGAGGAGCCGTCTACCCGACTGGCCGAGGTAGCATCCCGGAGGAGCCGTCTACCTGGCGGAATGGGAGTTGAAGAGCTCCCTGGCAGAGATAGTGTCCCGGAGGAGTCGCCTATCCCCGCGGGTGATGTACACTCCGGAGAGTGGGTTGAAGCATGTTCCATGACCAAGGCAAGGTGCACATGGTGTGATGAATGAGTGTGGTGCCCGGGGGCATGATGACATGATTGTGGCGCATGGGCGCGATGAAGTGAGTAAGGTGCCGGGAGCACGTCTATGTCAATGGCGCAGCGCATGGGCGCGACGGAGTGCGTAAGGTGCCGGGGGCATGTTTGTGTCAATGGTGGCGCATGGGCGCGACAGAGTGCGTAAGGTGCCGGTGCACGTTGGTGTCAATGGTGGCGCATGGGCACGACATAGTGCGTATAGTGCCGGGGGCACGATAGTGTGACAGAGAGCCTGGGGGCACGGCTGTATCAGTGGCGCGGTGCACGGGCGCGGCGAAGTGTTGGAGTGTGACGCCCGAACGTCGGTGACGGGGGTCACGGAGACGACATCCGGGCGACGGACGATGAGCGTCATGGAGTTGTGTCCGGGCGACAGGGTCGCGGAGTTGTGTCCGGGCGACGGGGGTCGCGGAGTTGTGTATGGTCTCTTGAAGAGAAGTGAAGGTGCTAAGGATGGAGGCCAAAGGCCAACCCTTGGGGGAAGGCCGAGGCCAACCCATAGGGGGAGGCCGAGGCCGACCCCAAGGGGGAGGCCAAGGCCAACCTCCTTGGGCAAGTGCCATGGCGCGTCGACGGGCGACGGGCGAAGTGCGACGGTCGAAGTGTCATGAGGCTTGGTCACGTTACTTGAGCGTGCATGCTTTGACCGGTTGTGAGCGTTGAAAATGTATGTTGCTTGTGCGGACGTGTCATGCAAAATGGGGCCACAGTGGACCTTTTGGGTGCGACCAGAATAGGTTGGGAACAGAAGGTTACACACCAAAACTTATAAGTAATTTAATCTCTAATTATTTCTAATTTTCTTTTGCGATCTAGCTGTAGAGATAATTGGTTCATATCGTGTGTAACATGACTTTTATAATGTTGGTGCACTCTAGTGGATGAAAAATAAAAGTTATGAAAATAGTAAGATTCCTTTAAATTTTAACTTTGAGAATCTCAATGAGATTGGTTCAAAAAATATATGAAGGTTACACACCAAAAACATATATTTACCAAGTTGGTTCAAAGTGAAACTAAGTACATTTATTGAAAAAAAAATGTTATCCAGATTAATTTGGAGGTCACGTTACTTTTTTATCATTTTGCAACAATACTTATCATATCATTAAAGTGGGCCATTTATCAACTCTACTAGACAAACCTCCTTGTAATGCTATCAAATGATTAATCAAATTGTTCAATTATTTATTTAGTTGCGTGTTATCTATCATATATCGAATAACATTGTGTTCTAATCACCATAAGCTAAAATGTCATAGTATCTCGTGTAAAATTATGACGTTATTCAACTTTTTTATGGATGATTATTTGTAGAAAAAATAGCATTGCGAGAAAATTTCAGTTGAGTGCAAATAATTCTTAAAATAAAGTGTGTGTAAATGAGATGAGTGCCTTACACAAAAGTCTATTCGAAGCTCTGGATTGTTCTCCAGTTATCCGAGATTTAGTGAATCGTTTTGGTTATGGCATGCTTTTGTAAATTAACATAATGATTCCATCTTTCCAAAATTTTAAAGTTTCAGAAAGATTGTTGCATATATTACCAATTTTTAAATGCATGCATGCATAAAAACCCTTACTCTCGTTCAAAGGTACTCATATAAAGTAATGCTTTCTAATGAGCCTTTGGATGTCCAGTTTGGACAATTAGAAAGGCTAAGTGTTTATAAAACAGTGTATCGACTCATGCTCCGAGTTCTATGTCGTGGATATTTGGTACACGTTCTCCGGTGTTTCTCCGGGTGTATATAGATCTGGTGTTCTAACATTCGTTTAGTCTTACAAGGCAAGAATAGATGAATGTTAGAACACCTAATCGATGTTGTGTAGTTGGAGAAATACGGGAAGGTGCTGCCGATTTTTCCGTAGACGTAGGACTAAGCATGAGTTGGTAACTGTTTTATAGATATGTGTTTTCTGAATGGGATAGGACCACTACCAATTAGATAATGGAAGAAGTATAGACATATTGTCACATGCGTGCATTCATTTTTATATCGACCCTACCTAATTAATGGATTTAATTTAAGGTGGTATATAGTAATCTCGGTCGTCATGTCGGTCGATTGAAGTTGGATGAAAAGGAAAAATGATGATGATTTTGAGGATCACGTCGATGAATTTCTCAACTTTGCTTACCCGCATCTTGCATATGTTGACTTTGAGGCGATAAGGTATCCGTGCAGTAAAAATGAGTTGTTACATTGGAGAAGGAGAATTGTGGTAAAATGACATCTTCTCCGGACCGGTTTTATGGGTGGATAAACAAGGTGGACGCAGCACGGCGAAACAGTAATACTGTCATTCAACCCAGCTAGTCAAGCTGAAGTTAGGGTGGAAGCGCAGTACGATTATCGAGATACGATTATAGATGCTGGGCATGCTAATGCTGACGGGGGCGACTGCTGCGGCCATGACAATCCCCAACAACCGAACGAGGGAGCTCATTAATTTTATAATTTGTTGAAAGACGCCAAAGAGCCGTTGTGGGACGGAATTAGGAAACACGCACGGTTGTCTGCGGTTAGTAGGTTATTACAGTTGAAATCGGACCACGGGCTGAGTGAGAAAGGATTTAACGAGTTTGTTACTTTTATCAAGGAAATTTTGCCACAGAGTGTAACATCCCCGAATTTTTCAGAATGTTAACACTCACTCGATCATTTACACTAAGATAATAATACCCTCAAACTCAACAAATTTAATACCGTCAGCCAATCGTAGCAACTAAACCATCGAATAAGAAAATACTCTAAATATACTGTCATACTTGAAACATCAATTCTAAGTCAAAAATTCTAAATAGCAACACTGACCCACGAAGGGTTCTAATAACCAAGACTAAAACTTAAATTTTATTTCCTTCGCTCGGTTGTAATCCATACTCAATGCAATCTATTATTGGTTATTACCTGCAAAAGGGAAAAGAAAAGGGGAGTGAGCTTTTGAGAGCTCAGTAAAGTCGCTTAAAATTCAGAAAAGGGAATACAATAATTATCATATTCACTTCCAAAAACGATAGGAAAGAGATTCAACAAAATCCCTTAAATCAGACATCAATAACAACAATTTCAATTACACTGAAACGATGCAGATGATATTGAACATGAGTAAATTTGCAAAGCCACACAGGCAGTGCAGGGAAACACTTAGCAAAGCCACACAAGCAGTGCAGGGTAATCACTTAGCAAAGCCACAAAGGCGATGCTTAATAACAATGTGATTACATATGCATATGAACACTAGCTAGACCCTTAAGGTACTAGCATCTCCCGACAATAACAAACCATCCTTATATCACCCCCGATACAGACCATCATTATAACTCCTCAATATACTAATATATCAATATGCAGAATAAAATAATCGATAATGCAATGATTATATCGATGCACAACAAGAAATAAATACAGAGCATCAAATAGGATTTTCAATAAATGCTTAAGGCTCAAAGCAGAGTATTAATAGCAATTGATGCAATTTCATCACAATTATAATTGAGTCCAATGGAAGCATCAATAACAATTTAGAAAGAATATTTACGATGTCAAATTGATAAAATAGGGTTTCGGAAGAAATCTCTTACCTCGATCCAAGCGAAACGAAACTACAACGCCCACAATCAAAATCCTACGAATTAACCTAGGTTGACAAATCACTTATCAGAACACTATCCACACTAATATATTATAAACCTAATATAACTACCCATAGCGTACTCATTTTTCTACCCGGAACGACGAAATCCCAAACAGGTCCCACACACCGCCAACCTAACCCGAAAACTTGTCACAATCCTTGAGGCTCAAAAATACCCCAGAAATGTTTTTAATTCTTATTAAGCAGTCATTATAGCTTAATACAGCATAAGGACTAAAAATATAATTTTTGAATATTTTTGAATTAAAAATAATTTCTTTAAATACACTAAAAACCCATAAATTACCATAATTTCTTCTAGTTGGAAATGAAGATTCATCATTTTTATAAAAGTCTTATTATATGTATAAAAATTATAGAAATTGAAATTAGACTTTAAAAGGCACTAAAACGATTTCTTTATTTTTCATTTTGCTAAATTCAATGCGATACGGAAAATGATAATAAATCAACTCCAAAAATCACCAAATTTATACTGAGTCTTTCTTTCTTATAGTATAAAAAACATTACTATAATTTTTTCATGAGTTTAAAGGCTTAAAAGAATTTTATAATTCTGAACTTACAAAAAATATAACAAATACATACGTTATCAGGAAAATATGAAACTTTAATAGAAATTCTAATATTACTCTACAACTTTTCCTGTAAAGTTTCAACATTTTTAGATAATTTCACAATACCAAACATCCACGTGGTTCAATTGTGCATAAACCCTATTTCCCAGCTGCAACTCAAGTTATATATACTCAACCCAAATACATATATATCACACACAGAGACCCACGCTACACCTTTCCTTCACACACACACACACACACACACACACACATATATATATATATATATATATATATATATGGGAGCTGATCCGTTAATAGCGCTAGCAAGTTGCTAGTGTTGTTTGGCCGTCCGCTACATAATGTAGCAGACGATAATTTACCGTCCGCTACATTATGTAGCGGACGGTGAAAAAATTCGCTGTTGTGGCGTGCGATCTGACCGTCCATTCTCGCCCGTGGACGGCCAGATCGCGCTAGCAACTTGGCTTAAGTTTCTAGCGCTATCATTTTATCAGCTCCCTATATATATATATATATATATATATATATATATATATATATATATATCACCACTCACACACTCATTTCATAACTCACCTCCACATTGCACATATAATTCCATACCTATTTTCATACTTGCACCCAAATAACACTACACTTCAGCCACACTGCATACACACACAATACACATAACTATCACAAACCACTTCCATCCTCACTCACACAGGTTAACACAAAAATCCCTATTCTTGCGCACATCCCTCACACAGCATGTCGTGGTCTTCTCTCCATCTCCTCTCTTTTCCAACACACTTATACATTTCACCCACTCTCGCAAACCCATTGACACTCTTTTCAACTCACTCCCTCTCAACCACGGCCAGAAACCCACAAGCTTCCATGGGTTTCACACTATAACAGAGACATACCACTGCACTACTTAAATACAACCACACTCACATCCAAGTATATACACCAGTAGGCGTACAAACACACACAGCTACACTTTCCTCACTTCATGTTATATACACTCAAAACGTACACAAAAACACAACACTTCACTCACAATTTACCCACTTGCACACACCATTCGTAGCATGCACACAGGTTCACACACGAACTCTCACACCCCCTCCTCTCTCTTTTCACCACTACACACACTTGTTCACACACCAAAACCCACATATTGTACCTACTGTTTACACACACTCGGCAGTCCCCATGGCTGTCCGAACTACACACATTCCACTCACCAAGATGTACACTGCACACATGGGTTTTTTCACGCACTCATGGCACCAACAATCTCTCTATGTCATTGCTGTTACCCCTTTCCCTTTCACCATTTCACAGTTCCACATCCACACCCATCTCAGCCCTTAAACACCCAAAAACAATGAATTAATTTGAAGAGGAAAAATAGAAGTCTTACCGGAATATCGCACTTCGCCGCCTGTTTTTGGGCCGCCGGAATTCCGTATTGGCAGATCCCTCTCTTCCTTTCTCACGAGTCCAAACAGACTTGTCTTCTTCTCTTTTCCTTTCTATCTTCCCCTCGCTTTATTGTAACCGTCATTTTCTCTCTCTCTCTCTCTCTCTCTCTCTCTTTTTCTCTTCTGCCTGTTGTAAGCGAGAGAGTTCTTTTTTCTGTAGAACTCTCTCTTTTTCTCTTGTTGTAACCCCCGAAATGGGATTAATATCCCAAATGCATTTTACTTAAGCTGTGATTCCTCTCCCTTGCTCCCTCTTTAATTTAGTTTTCTAAAAATAAATAGTTGACAATATTTTTTTTTCAAATAAATTCAGATTCTGTAATCTTTTATTTATCCAATAGTCCCAACTTAAATCTTATTTCTTTTAAGTAATCCCTTCTTTCTTTTATTAATTGCTTATTGCACTCCGCTTCCAAAAATTGTCACCAAAGGCTGTTGATAAAATATCATTTACGTAAACCGATGTTACAAATTGCGTATAAAAATTGTCGCTAAAGAAATAAATTAACCGTTTAGAAAGTACCAACGCTCGGGTGTTACACAGAGTGTAAAGCTGCCCCCTCGTATTATGATGCGAAGAAGATGATGATGAAACTTGGTTTGGGCCATGAACGGAAAGATGCATGCAATAACGACTATGTACTTTTCTTAAAAGAGAATAATGACTTGAAAATTGTCTAGTATGTGATCATCCCAGGTATAAATCGGACAAAAGGAAGAAGAAAAACTTTGCATGGAATGTATTCCGGTTACCCCAAGGCTTCAGTGGATGTACTACTCCTCCAATATGACTGAATATATGAGGGCTCACTGTGAGACTCGTAGCAATGATGCCAATGTGCTGACACACCCCGCTGATCGAGAGGCGTGGAAGGAGTTTGATCGCAGGCATCCATGCTTTGCTCAGGAAGTTCGGAATGTTAGACTTGGTTTGGCAACCGATGGTTTCAATCCTTTCGGATAGTCTAGCACGCCTTACTCCACATGGCCTGTTATTATAATCTCGTACAACCTTCCACTAGGCATGTGCATGAAGAAGCCGTACATATATTTGTCGTTGCTTATTCCGAAGTCGAAGAGTCTTGGTAAGGACATAGATGTGTATTTAAGGCCGCTGATTGATGAACTCAAACTGCTATGGGATCATGGAGTCTTAACTTATAATGCATCCCTTACACGATTTTCCCGCATTGGAAATGACGTATGACTGGAGCACACATAAAAAGTTAGCATGCCCTATTTGTATGGGCGTGAACCCCAGTCATACATTCAAGTACGGCAGAAAGCCCTCGTGGTTCGGATGTCACCGAAAGCTTTTGCCACCAGACCATTAGTTTCATAGGCAGAATGATAAATTTGACGGGACAACGTTGTCACACTGGACTATCCATCTGGTGAAGAAGTGATGTCACACCTGGAGGCACTTGATACCGACATACCATCCGGCAAGGGTGTGCCGGATCAGAAGATTCTAGGATACGGAAAAGAGTAAAACTGGAGGAAACAGTGTATTTTATGAAAGTTAGACTACTGGAGGACACTCATTATTCGAAACAACATGATGTGATGCACATTGAGAAGAATATTATCGACAATGTGCTCAACACAGTGATGAATGTAAAGGGGAAATCGAAAGATGACCTTAAAACGAGAAAGGATCTACAGCAATTCTGTTAGTGGGTTAATAATTTGAAGCTTCCAGATGGTTATGCGTCCAACATATCTCGTTGCTGCAATGTATCGGAATGCAAGTTCCAAGGAATAAAGAGTCATGATTGTCACGTATTTATGGAAAGATTCATTTCTATTGCCTTCCGTGGACTATTGTCAAGGGTTACATGCAAGACTTTAACTAAATTATCTCATTTCAGTTACCGGCGTTGGGGCGGCAGGCTTTTTTTGCCTACATCGGCAAAAATTATCGGTGATGGTTGCATGACTCACGGGAGCGGGCGAGGAAGATGACTCCCGAGGGTGCCCTGATGAAGGAGTGGAATAAATCTCCCTTGATTGGATATCTCCAACTGTATGGCAATAGATGGTTGATCAGTGGAGAATTGATCCATCCTAGGAGGCCAAGAGTAAGAGTGGGAGCGAGAACAGACACGAGAAAGATCCCACCCACACGGGGGCGTCGGTGGCCTACGACGTCCTCTGACACAAGAATGCAGTTGAGCACCCTAACCTGGCGGCGGATGAGATCATAGCACTGAAGTGCTATCAGACGCTCGTGAGGAAGAAGGATAAGGATGATGCAAACGGGGTGGGGGACATTGTTTCAGATATTTTCAAGCAGATCAACGTAAGTTACGAATTAATTTTTTTAATATATTAAAATGTTGCCTTTGTATTCAATGTTTGTCGTCTTAATGTTTTCAATGTTAAATCACTATTTTTCAGGCCTTGTATGAATAGATTAGGGGTTCTGGGCAGCAGTCCGGACAGCCATCAGCGCCCACGAGTACGGACACGAGTAATGGGGGATTGAAGCGATGGCTGGATACACCGGGCCAGGGTCGTCAATAGGCTGAAAGGCCGCGTACGTGGCCTACCCGATACGACTGCACGTACCGTGATAGGAGTGTGTAATATCCCGATCTTAAGTTTGAACTTTTAGGTAATTTACAATAATTTTACTTCTTTTTTTAGCGGCAAATTTACGAGTAGGAATATTTGCGTCTTTTAGCGACGAACAACTTTGGTTTATTAGTCTTGGGCGGCTTACAGCGACAAAATTTGGGGAACATATAATTACGATCATAGCAACAAATTTGAAATCATAAAATATAAGATATTATAACAATTATAGACAACACTGATTGAGGTATTAGTAGCAATTAGTGAATCAATAACTTATGACATTTAGCGACGAAATTCTTTTGTTAGCATTGATACTTCTACATGACATTTTTTAAGTGACAAGTAGTAAAGCGGGTTTAGCGTAACAGTCTTTAATAAATTTGCTAACATATGGTTTGTCGTAAGTATTCTATTCTTTGGCCCATTTTTCGTAATAATAAGTTGGGTTAGAAGTTTTAGCGACAAATGGGTTTATAGGGTTTCTTTGCAATTCTAACTAGGGTTTCATCTCACAAACTTATATATAAGACACAAGTTTGGGCAGCCACCCTTCTAGCCGTAAGACTCAATCGGGCTCCTGATAGAAGGAGATAGCAGGAGAAAGAAGAGACGCTGCCAACCATTTTACGTGAAAATTTTGGAAGAAAGGAGAGAGAGAGAGGAGGAAAGCTTTAGGGCTGAAAATCCCAGGTATGATCCCTTGCCCTTTTAGCCATCAAAATGAATAATTTAAATGGGTTTTTATGCTATTTTGAAAGGGGATTCGTGGGTGTTTGATTGCTGTGTTTTTCTGAGTCTAATGCGTATGTATTCGACAGGATATATAGGTATTTTTGGCTATGTAGGGGGGGCTGCAATGGTGAGATTAAATTGTGCAATGTGTTTATGTGTGAAGAAGAAGGGGATGAGTAGCAGCACATGTCCCTGTACGTGATGGGGCTGTGTTGTTGGCGAAGTGCGGGTAACGGCATGGGAAAAAGAGGACTGGCGAGGACAGCCATGTGAAGGCTGGTTCGGCAGTGCATAGGGGTGTTTGTATGCAGTAAAGGGGTGCAAAAGAAGAGGGAAAACAACAAAAAAAAGGGGTTGCTACAGCTGCTGTGATTTTGGGTGTGCGCAAGGTGGAAAGGAGAGAAGAAACGGGTGCCGTGAGGACTGCCAGGTAAGGGACTGTTGGTGTGGCTGGTGTAATGGCGCGTTAGGGATGGCTGAAGTGTGGAGAGAAAAGGGGGTTGGGAAGGGCTGCCATGGGGCAGTCGTAGTGTGATAGTATGTGCATGACCGTGAGTGCAAATGAGGGAGAAAGTGGAGAGGGAAGGGCTGCCGTAGGGCAGCCGTGAGGAGTGATGTGTGGTGTGTGAATGGTTGTGTGAGCGCGGGTGAGAGGGGAAAGGTGACGGTGCAGTGTGCAAAGATGGGGTGTGCTGTGTGCTTGAAAGGGGCGAAGGAAAAGGGAAGCAACAGTTAAGAGGCTGCCATAGCTGTATGCATGTGGTGTGTGTGAAATGGGTTTAAGGAAAGGAAAAATAAAGGTGAAGGAAAGGGATAGCAGGTGTAGGCTGTGCCCATGAATGATTTGAGAAAAGAATGAGTCACGGCGGTAGCTTGGGAAAGACTCACTGGAGAATGAAGGCAAGAGATATGCCTTGTGTGAGCATATACATATGAGAGAGTGTGTGTGTGTGTGTGTGTATTGTGAGTGAGTGTGTGGTTGTTTATATAAAGTGAGTGATGAAGTGCAAGTGTGTGCAATGGAATGCACTGTTAGGCAGCGTAAAAGAATGGTGAAGGGGAAGACCCACTGCCATGGTAGTGGGTGTGAGGAAGAAATGGATATGTTAACGTATATATATATATGTATAAGTGTAGTGCATAAATGTTTTGACAAGGCTATTTGAATTTGCAGGAGTGTGAGTAGTAAGTGTGAAGTGGTGTCTTATGGAGTGTTACAGAGGAAGGAGAAGGAGGTGAAAATTAAGCTGCGTGAACAGTAACTTCTGGGTTTGGACAGAGGTGTGAGGAGTGAGGGAGAAGAAAGGAAGTGGGTTTTGAGTATGCAATTAGTGGTTATCGGATTAGCGTTAAGTATGATACATCCATGAGATAGCGTACAGTGATCGTAATTGCGTAAAATGTTACAGTATAATACGTTAGACTATATTGGAATTTCCTGCAAAATTTCATATTTTTCTGAAATCACATGTATTGTTTAGTATTTTCTATAATTTCAGAATTGTAAAATTATTTTGGAGCCTTTAAACCCTGAAAATGTTCTGGAAAAAATTATAGTAATTTCTTCATGGTATAAATAAGACTCAGTTTGAATTTTATGATTTTTGGAGTTGATTTTGTATGGTTTCAGTATCACATTGCTTTTAGCAAAATAAACAATAAAGAAATAGTTTTAGCACCTTTTAAATTCTGATTTTTATTTTCATAATTTTTATACATATTTAAGGCTGTTAGAAAAATTATGGGACTTTATTTTCAGCTAGAAGAAATTATGGCCATTTATGGGCTTTTCTTGCATTAAAAGAAATTATTTTAATTCGAAAATATTAAAAAATTCAGAAAATTCATATTTTGACCTTTTATAATTTTTTGAGTTATAAAAGTTTTTATTGTAATTTATAATTACTTTGGAATATTGTTGCGCATTAAGGAGTGTACGGGACTTTCGTTTAGGTTGCCCGTGTGCGAGTTCTGCTTTGAGTTGAGTGATTTCGGAGTTAGAAGTGAGCACGTGGTGGGTAGCTGATATTAGGTTATTAGTTTTGTAGCATAGATTGTGTTCTAACTAATAAATTGTCAATCTAAGTTAATTCAAGGATTTTTGGATCGAGGAAATGTGTCAGCAACATGTAAGTGACTCTTTGATTCAACTAGTATTTTTATATGCAACGTATATGTTTATCTACTATTAAAAATGTGTTGCTTATTAGTATTGACCGTTTTAAGTACGTTTAACTGCTCTGGCTTAAATACCAAAAAGGTTTTAGTGTTTTATTGTCGTCAAAGAAAAATCGGACCAGCATGTAAATGATGTTTTGCCTAGAAACTGAAATGGAACTCGGATTTGAAATGTTTTGTATTGACGTTATTGTGAATATTGAACATCTTGATGACTTTTCAAGGGGTGTGAGGATGGTTGAGAATCAATTGATGAGTGATTTTGTTAACAATGAACCCAAAGGGGTTTTTGGTTTACTCGATTGATGTGCCCTATATTCACGGGGAAAAGTTGGATTTCGGGCCCTGGTCAACGGGGCTTATACGTTGATGCACAGTACTGTGGCTGGTGGTGCGCCCTTGCGTCCACAAAATTTTATCCCGGATGGGGGAGGGATTTCTGGCCCTAGTCAGTGGGGCCGGTATGCTGACCGCAACATATCGTTTGAGCTAATGTTGGGATCGAACTGGTTGTCATGAGTTTTGTGCTAATGATTTTATACTTCAAATTTTGGTTTAATGTACTCTATTTTGTTTTACCTGGTGATTACCAACTTTATGATTTTATATGTATTAATGTGGCAATATTATAAAGTAAGTTATTTTCTGCATGCTTTGGTCCACCTAGTTGAATCATTCGTTACTTACTGAGCATGTAGAAGCTCATCCCTTACTTATCATTTCAGGTTGAAAGTAAGGTGATGTTGAGGAGCATATGAGGAGAAAATTTGGTGTGGAGCTTCGGAGTCTGCTTGAAATGAGTCGCTAAATATTAGATTTTCTGTTTAGCTTCAGTTGTTGACAATCAGGTTTATGAAAAGTTTTAGTATAAATGATGTATTCAAATTAAAATATGATAGTGTAATTAATGTTTTGGAGAAGTTTTAATTTCCGCTGCAGCATATGTTGGTTTTAGCGTGTAAGGCCTGGCAGAGCCCTCGGTTGGAGTCTATTAGGTCTGCGCCCAGTCACATTCCTAGCTCCCGGGCCTGTCCGTGGGTTCGGGTCGTGACAGAGAGTCCCTACCCCTCACTGCCCCCTCCATAGACGTAGGCACCGACTGTGAAGCGACCGTCGTTATACGAGGACGAGATTCGTCACATTGCTGCGGAGGTGTATAGGATGATCACGGCACAAAATCAGGTACAACCACTATATATGTTTAGTGAACACTATATACGATTGCTATCGAGATTAATGCGTCCATGCCTTTACATGCAGGGCATTGTTGCTAGACATGCCAACCTGGATCACAATGCCCCTGTGGACGAGGACGATCAGCAGGATCCAGATCTGGGACTCGTCGATCCCTGATCAACCCTTCCCCTTCGAGCTATTTGTATCCTGCTCTCGTGCCCCCTGCCCCCCCCCCATCGCGACTTGTACTCCGCTCCGCTCCCCTCCCCTACTCTATTGTACCCCGCTCCCGTGCCCTTCTGAACTTTGTATAAATATTATTTTTCGATTAGTATAAAATCCATTCTTTATATATATATATATATATATATATATATATATATATATATAGGGAGCTGATCCGTTGAGAGCGTGTGCAAAATAGGAGATCTTGCAAACGCGATCTGACCGTCCATCCCGAAATATGGACGGGCCAGATCGCGCCTTTTTCGAAAGCTGTCAGTCGTTCGCCATACTGTATGGCGGACGGGTTTTTTTACATTTTTACCCCTCCGCCCGTCCGCTACATTGTATCGCGGATTGTCCAAATATTTTTTTTACGTTTTTTTTAAGTTCGTCCGCTACATAATGTAGCGGACGATTTTTTGACAAAAATACGGTCATGTTCCATCCGCTACATTATGTAGCGGACTAATCTCATGACTTTTTTCTCTTTCTCTCTCATTTTCCTCATTTAATGTTCTGACATTTTTTCTTTCTCTCTCCTCTCTCTCATCATCATTTTCTCTTTCTCTAATTAACTCTCTGACTCTCTCTCTCTCTCTCTCTCTCTCGTCCATGCTAGAAACCGAAGGGAAAAGGAAGCCTCTTGGCGCGCGACGACAGAGGAAGGCAGCTCCGCTTCCGGCGACGACGGAGGAAGGCAGCTCCGCTTCCGGCGACGACCGAGGAAAGCAGCTCCGCTTCCGGTGACGGCCGAGGAAGGCAGCTCCGCTTTCGGCGACGGCTGAGGAAGGCAGCTATGCTTTCGACGACGGCCGAGGAAGGCAGCTCCACTTCCGGCGACGACCGAGGACGGCAGCTCCGCTTCTGGCGACGACGGAGGAAGGCAGCTCCGCTTCCATACATAGGACCGAGGACGGCAGCTCCGCTTCCGGCAGCAATCCACCTGCTGTGGCAACCCCATTTTGGGTTTTCGAAAACTAAGACCCAATTAAAATTTTGAGACCCATTTGAAAGTTTGAGACCCAATTGAAACCCAGATCATTTTTTGTGATCTGAGTTTTGTTGGTGGCCGTTGTAGGCCGTGGGTCTGCGATTGACCGATTGACGGAGGTGTGGTCGTGGGAGAGCGACTGGCAAACGTGATGGTGCGATTGGATGAGTTTCACGTGAGGTGTAGCCTGACAAGGAGCCCGTCTAGTTGGTTCTCGGATCACTTCTTCGTCACTCTCATCCTGAAGAGCGAAACTTTGAGCATGAAACACTTGCCGAGGCTTGCGAGATGATTGAAAGCAAGAAGTTTGGACAGATGTGTGAAACACTTTTACTTTCATGTCCATCATCCGCTACATTATGTAGCGGATGGGTATTTAAGAGGAGAGAGAGAGAGAGTCAGAAATTGATGGGAGAGAAAGAGTGTGTCAGAACATTAAAGTACGTCCGCTATACTATATAGCGGACAGTCAAGCAGAAAGAAGCATCCCCAATTTTTTTTTCGGCCCTATGTACGTCCGCTATACTATATGGCGGACAGTCAAGCAGAAAGAAGCATCCCCAACACTTAGGTTTTTTTTCGGCCCTATGTACGTCCGCTATACTATATGGCGGACAGTCAAGCAGAAGGAAGCCTTCATGCTTCTTTCTGCTTGACTGTCCGCCATATAGTATAGCGGACGTACATAGGGCCGAAAAAAAACCTAAGTGTTGGGGATGCTTCTTCTGCTTGACTGTCCGCCATATAGTATAGCGGACGTACATAGGGCCGAAAAAAAAAACTTTAAGTGTTGGGGCAAAAATGTGTCAGCCTAAGGACAGGTGTCAGCCTAGGGACGTCCGGTACACAGTATCGCGGACGTCTTTTTGGCTGTCTCCCATCAGAACTTTAATGTCCTCCGCCATACAGTTTAGCGGACGGGCGGAGGGGTAAAAATGTAAAAAAATCTGTCCGCCATACTGTATGGCGGACGACTGACAGCTTTCGAAAAAGGTGCGATCTGGGCCGTCCATATTTCGGGATGGACGGTCAGATCGCGTTTGCAAGATCTCCTATTTTGCCCACGCTCTCAACGGATCAGCTCCCATATATATATATATATATATATATATATATATGTGTGTGTGTGTGTGTGTGTGTGTGTGTGTGTGTGTGTGTGTGTATTGTGTCTATTTTAGGGTTAAATAATTGCTGATTATCAGCAATTATTTATTTTACCCTAATGTGCATTGAGAAATATTTGCTGGATTGAGAATGGTTGTTGAGAATTTGTAATTACAGGCTTGGGTATTAAACAAATAAAAAAATATTTTAAAAATTAGTTTTACTTTTAGCGACGGATTTCAACATTTAGTTAAAACAACATACTTTTATCGACATATATTCTGTCACTAAAACTCATTACTTTTGAATATTTTTTAGCGACGGATGTTCCGTCTGTAAATTTCTTTCGCAAAAACTTTTGGCGACAAATTTTTCCGTCACTAAATATTTTAGGTTATAAATTATTTTTGAAAAAGAAAAATAAATTAAAATACGGAATATATATTTAGCGACGAAAATTCCGTCGCTAATTGTATTAATACGTCGGTCGCTGAAAGTTAATTTTTAGGCGACGGATTTCAAAATTTCGTCGCAAAACTTGTAACAACAGGGTTATAGGCAACGAACTTTTAGCGATTGGGTGTCCGCCGCTAAAAGTCTTTAGCGATAGATAGATTATGGGCTTTTAGCGACATAAATGTTCTTCGCCAAAAGTGCTTTTTCTTGTAGTGAGTCAGACACTGAGTGTCCGTCTTGAAGCACATGAGGGTTAGCTACCAGAGCAATAAGGATTGGCCTTTGCAGCCTACTTGGCCTGTTGGAGGGTTTGTGCCGTGAGATCATTGGAAGATTGACTAGTCTAGTCCCTTGGATGGTGCCAATATGTTACGGAAGAAATCTAAGGGACCTTCTAACACTCGGATGTATCTACGCAACCCAAGACAAACAACGGTTACCACTCCGGAGGGGTGTCCAGCGGAGGGTCTCTGATGCTTGAGTCAGTTTCTGAATGACGGACAAAACTGAATAGCAGAGTAAAACGGGTGTTTAGAGTATGAGAGCTTAGATTCACACGGGCCTCATAGAGATATTTATATGGGGAGAACAAGGTGGTTACCTTCTTATGATTGGATTTCATTACCATATGGTAATAACCAATATAGGATGATATTACCCGATCCATAGCCACTTAGGTTTATAGCCCAAGTCTAGACCTGGCAAACGGGTATACCCGGGTAAAAACGGGTCGGGTATATTTTACTCGTTTTTTCTTGGGTAGACTTTTCTTCAATCCGTACCCTACCCATGTGGGTAGGGTATTATTACCGGTGGGTAAAGCATTAGTTTTTTAAAAAAATTAAGAAATATTCCTTAAATATTTTTTCTCCTTTCTTCCTTATTTTATTATTTTATTACACTAACACAAACAGGACTTGAACATTCCCAATTACAATAATCTCTCCAAAGATCTATTACACACAACAACCATATAAATTAATCAAGATCAGGCTTCTTGAATAAACAAAATAAAGCCAAAAAAGTTCAAAATTAGTAGATTTGCTCGACGATCAACACAACAATCCCAATTACAATAATCATTCTCCAAAGATCTATTACAATAACACAACCACCATAATATCAAGATCAGGCTTCTTGAATAAACAAAATACAACCAAAAATCGAGATCAGTAGATCTGGTCCACGGTTAACTCAACAACCATAAAATCAAGATCAGGTTTCTTTAATAAACAAAATACAACAAAAAAAAATTCGAGATCAGTAGATCTGATCCGCGGTCAACAAAACCACCATAAAATCAAGATCAAGTGGCGAAGGTCAACAGATCTGGTGGTGACGCACACTACAAGGAATAAGGCCTTTAGCGACGGGAAAATCCGTCGCTAAAAGCCTATATTCCGTCGCTAAAACTTTTAGCGATGGAATTATCGTCGCTAAAAGTCTCTCGTATAAAAGGCCGTTACTAAAAGTTTTGCGACGAAATTATAAAATCTGTCGTCTAATATAGAACATTTGGCGACGGATTTATTTCTAAATTAACGACGGAATATCCGTCGCTAATTCAGTTTTACGTACTTTAATTTATTTTCTTTTTTAGTAAATTAGCGACGGGATAAAATATTTAGCGACGGGATAAAATATTTAGCGACGGAATTAATCTGTCGCTTAATATTTTTTAAAAAAACCATCGAAAATCATAAAATCTCTAAAAAAAATGTAGCGACGGTTTAGTCCGTCGTTAAAATTTTGTCGGTAACAGTCCGTCGGCATAATTACCGACGGAATGGTCCGTCGCTAAAAGTTTTTAATGACGGACTTTTACCGACGGTGAAACCCGTCGCTGAAAGCTCTTTTAGCGACGGAATTTCTTCCGTCACTAAAAGTCCGTCGCAAAATCCTTCTTTTGTTGTAGTGGCAAATCTGGTGGCGACGGCAATAGATCGACGATGGAGGATGGAACGACGATCGGCGTCGGTCAGTCACTTACTCGATCGGTTGCTACGGTGACAGATTGACGACGGGTGGAGTCGCGTTAGATTCGTGAGAATGAGGGGGAAGACGGAGTGACGGGTGGCCCCATGGCGGTAGATCTCGAGTGAGGGGCGACGGGGAAGAACAGGGCGGCGGCAACGGCGGGGAAGAATATGTGAGAACTGAGAAGAAGGGTCTGAGAAATGAGATCTAACGAAGAAAAATGAAAATGAAGGGTTAGGGCACAGATTGTTGTTTTGTTTATATGTACTTCGAAAAACTAGTAAACCGGGTAACCCGTCACTCGACCCGGACCGACCCCAGAAATTTCTGTTCGGTTCGAGTACGGGTCTATTTTTAGCAGGTAGCATATATATGTACCCGTACCCGGGATTTTTTACCGGGTACGCATCGACCCGCGGGTACGGGCAATAAATTGCCAGGTCTACCCAAGTCCATAATGGATATGGATTGCGTAACATAATATCCCGGGGTAATATAATCTAGAGTCCTCGTTCCACTCAAAGAGGGGACTGTAGTAGTCTCTCTAACCCTAGCCGACCTAAGTCACTGTTCACGCACTCCCGTTCTCACACGCATTGTTGTTTTCTTAAGGCTCAACTTTACCTGTTCGAACATAAGCATTGGAGTGTTATAAGTGGGTCTTGTTCGAAGCTCACCCAGTTTTTTCTTTCAGATTGCCTCGACCTAATATCTTCCATAATCTAGCACATCTCGATTCACTCCACAATAAATTGAGAAGTGTCTCTTCTTTTTATTTTTCTCCTCCAACCTGTTGTGGAGTGAATCTACACGGTTTAGAGATTGTAGAAAGTTACGCGATTAAGGTAACTTCTGAGATCACTGACATTGTAGTTTACACTAGTTTAGTATAGCTTAGGAGTAAATTAGTTGCATATTTGGAAGTTTTTCAATTTAAGTAAGACAGACAAATGAACTCAAAATTTACTCGTCGCACGATTTTCTATTTATTAGCAAGGTTGTGTTTAAGATCACTTGATGTGAGACTCTGACACACTTGCAAACATTGACATCAGTCTAGTGAATTACAGCCAAGCAGAATATTAACAAAAATGAAATTCCTGGAGAAGATTATTTTGGAGATTCTTACTCGTTTGGAAATGGGTTTTATTTCTATATATATATTTTTTTATTTTTTATAATATTCTTGAGATTCCATTCATTACGGAGACTCTACAGAAGTCAATGAGTTAGCGGACATTTTTAATCTTCTAAGCGGAACACCTTCTAAGCGAGGTTATATCTGGACCTAACGTTCTCTATAAGCATAAGGAATCTTATTATTATACATCTCCATTCCAAGATTCAAACGCCTCTATTTATTCACTGAGACTACTTTAATTGAAATCCCATTATTGACATGGTACGTACTGCGGATTTACTAGTCTATAATGGACTGAAGATTTTACGTCAAGTCTTCTCATTACATTTTGGACCATATTTATTCAAGTCAGATTTAACACTTATGATGTTTTCAGTTCAAACCTATCTGGACTATACTGCTACACATGCTAATCAAGCCATGATTTTTGGCACCTCTGAATAAATGAAATAGTGTTTCCCTAGAATAATAACAAGTATCAGGAAAATCCTGTTTTACTTCTTTATACGTTTATCCACTCTCTTGTCGTTAAAAATTTATTCAACTGATAGTTATAAACTTTTTAGCGACAAATGTTACAGTGAAATAGTAATTAAGAGAAAAAAATAACGTCTCCCATTTTTATGTTTTTAGTTTGACTTTGGGCACGTTGGGGAGAGCCTTCTAAAGAGAGGCATCTCTAGACAAGCTAAATGACCGGAGATATCCGCTACATTTCTTCGTACTTAGAAAGAACACCTACTATTAAGCAAAAGATAGTTAGATGAATAAAATCTTAACACGATTTTTACCAGAAGTTAAACCTAAAGAAAAAGATTGGTATAGATAGACAAATCCTAATTGATTTGGGACAAAAGTTTGTACGATGATTTCGAGCCGCTTATTTTGTTCTTGGTACCACTATTCAAAGTCAAGCTAGTCTCTAAGACCTTGTGACGCGATCTTTACCGAAAGTCCCAATTTGTATTGGATCACCGCTTGAAGCAACGGGCTAATCATTGGTCAAATCTATAAGAATGATACATGTATATACATATACAGTACAGTTATATATAGAAGTGGAAGAACACAAATTTAACAGGAAAATGGATAAGTTTTACTGCTCATACTTTTCTACACATGACTTACAATCAGTGCTCGGCTCATTATACAGAGCAAAGACCAACGAATAAATGCATAATAGCAAGCACAAAGGACTCGGTAAAAACATTTCAGCACTAGTTTACTAAAAAGAAATTCATATCATTACTCCTGTAAACTAGAACCCGGATAAAATAATAAGGACTTGGTCAAATATAAGACCACGCGACTCAACAAAGAGTGTAACTTTTTTTGAGAGCTTAGTTTGAATGAATTCAAAACACATCAACAGTGAAATTATTCGGAACCAAGGATTTTACGTACATAAAATAACTGCCTCAATATAGTCCATCCGTTTGAAAACAATTTACGGCACCCAAATTACTTCATAATTGTCACTGTCACGTTATTTGAAAATTAATCTGTTGAAACTATGGTTACAAACATCATCGTTACTAGAAACATACATCCATGCGCCTCCATGCTCTTAATTTTACTATATCAACTCCTTTCTACCAATCTAAAATTTTGAAATTGCGACATTATTTATGTGGTTATCCAGCCGGTGCCCAAATAATTTTTGGAATTGTTGCTGAAAGTGAAATCTAGCAGCTTAAGTGTCACGATATTGGCGTAGGAGAAAAGTGCCGCTAAATATCACTCGCCAACTTGCTTTTCTCAACATAAGATTCATTGAACAAAAGAAAATGTTTGCACCAGAAAATATATTTTCTTCACTAATGAGTTCACTTTGATTAAATGCCACTAAATGACATTTACTTTTTATTATTTCTGAAGAGATAATGGAAGATTCAAGAAGTGAAAGAAACCAACTTCTGAAATGTGTCCCTATTGATAAGGGATAAGTGTGATTAGTTACTTATTAGTGGGTAGTTATTTTCTAAGTGGGTATTTTCTTGTAATGGTAGTTATTTTCTACAAAGCTTCTAGTATATATAGTGGGTCAAAGAAGAAGACAAGGACATCAATCAACAATCATCAACCAGACTTAGTCTTAGTCTTTTTCTTTTTTTAGTTTAGAGGCTTTTGCTGCCATCGATAGGAAGTTCAGTTTCCAAACTTGAAAACGTTACTGTGTAAACATTTGCAATCAATCGAAGCTCTCTTTGTCATTTATGGTCGCGCAATTATTATGCTTTCTGCATTTCATTTTTATTTTCAGTTTTCAGAGAAGTCCTCAGGCCCGAGAGGCAAAAAAGATCCCATGCTGTTCATCGGTTGCGTCATCGGCGCGCGATCGATAGTGAGTTTGCCCAGCAGCGCAAACATTGGCACGCCCGGTGGGACCCTTGTATCTGAAAAGGGAAAATGCCAAGTACGAGAAGTCATGTTAGGAATGACTTTATTAATTCAAAGTGTTTGGAGGCCTCCTTACAACTCTTCTTAAAATATACGCGTGAATTAGGCAAGAAAGTTGTGAAGTCATTACTTCAATTGGCTGAAACTTACACCAAAATTTGTGCAAGTGCTTTGTATCAATTCAATGAAATGCCAAAAATGGCAAAAAAGTTGGATAATGTATCCTTTGTTGAGAAAAGTGCAAACGATAATAATATTTCTGACCATGAAATGGTCTTTACACCAAAAGAAAATGGAAATGGTGTTACTGGGGGGCATATCAATGGTTCACAAGATCATCAAATAGTTTCTACACCAAAAGAAAAAATTAATGGTGATATTGGGCATAATGATGCCCTAAAAATGGCCAAAGAGCAATTGTTTCTTTTTAAAGAAGATGATGATAAATCACTAGAGTTCTAAACCAACGGTCTATCTTATCATCATGTGAAAAATGGCCAAAGCAAGATGATGACATGGCTGATAAATGTTTTGAAAAGCCATTTGTCGTGGAAGATCACTCCAATTTTTATGGATACCAAGATACAAATGGGTTTGAAAAAATCGTGAATTCATTAGATTTTGGTATGCAACACCAATTTTGGATTTGCGGTTCCCACCAGTGTTTTATTTTGGTTATATGGCTTATAAATCAGCATGATTTATATGTTGTTTGAACCAGAAATTTCGTTAGATTAATCAATCGATTGGCTTATTAGTAGCCATTCTATATATTGATTTGGTTAGTGGCTTGACTAAAAATAGTTATAGTTTGTTTAGTGGCTTGGCCAAATGTGCTCATTGACACAAGAATATGGAGAGCTAAAGTCAATCGATGGCTAATCGATAGCAAAAGTACTTGCACTTTGAAGAATGCAAGGCTATCGATGATAGTGAATGGTTTATCGATTGCGAAGGTTGTCTTGATACTGTTGTATGAAAAATAAAGATGGTGCAGTTTAAGCCAATAGATGGTTTATCGATCGTGAAAGGCTATCAATAGTAAAAAAAATATGCTTTCTCTTTGAAAGATATAACTATTCACAATCGATAGTAAAAAATAAAAGCTTATCGATCGTGAAAGGCTATCGATAGTGAGAAAATTGACTCTTCACAATCGATAGTGAAAGATACAAGCCTATCGATCGTGAAATGCTATATATCGATCGTGAAAGTCTATCGATAGTGAAAAAATTGACTCTTCACAATCGATTGTGAAAAATATAAGCCTATCGATAGTGAGAGATTATCAATCGTGAAAGGCTACCGATCATGAAAGGCTATCGATCGTGAGAGGCTATATATCGATCGTAAAAGTCTATTGATATAGTGAGAAATTGCTTTCCTTTCGAAAGATGACTCTTCGCAATTTACAAGTATTCAATTGCTTGAGCCAGGGGGCAATGTTTGCACCAGAAAATATATTTTCTTCACTAATGAGTTCACTTTGATTAAATGTCATTAAATGACATTTACTTTTTATTATTTCTGAAGAGATAATGGAAGATTCAAGAAGTGAAAAAAACAAACTTCTGAAATGTTTCCCTATTGATAAGGGATAAGTGTGGTTAGTTACTTATTAGTGGATAGTTATTTTCTAAGTGGGTAGTTTCTTGTAATGGTAGTTATTTTCTACAAAGCTTCTAGTATATATAGTGGGTCAAAGAAGAAGACAAGGACATCAATCAACAATCATCAACCAGACTTTAGTCTTAGTCTTTTTCTTTCTTTAGTTTAGAGGCTTTTGCTGCCATCGATAGAAAATTCAGTTTCCAAACTTGGAAACGTTACTGTGTAAACATTTGCAATCAATCGAAGCTCTCTTTGTCATTTATGGGCGCGCAATCATCCTGCTTTTTGCATTTCATTTTCATTTTCCGTTTTCAGAGAAGTCCTCAGGCCCGAGAGGCAAAAAAGATCTCACGCTGTTCATCGGTTGCGTCATCGGAGCGCGATCGATAGTGAGTTTGCCCAACAACGCAAACAGAAAAAAAATGACCAAACAGCGCACTTTACTAAGACTCTTGTGATGACGTGCTTTGCAACTTTCGGGTGGGACTAACGCAGATGATAAATGTAAAGAATGTTTGGACAGTTGGATGTGATTCTTCTAACAACCGAAATACAGTTTTTATAATTGTAAATACTTGTGAGGTTCTTCCTTTCTTTCTGTCCCTTTCTTGTGAATAGTCTCTCTTTTTTTTTTTTTTGTTGAACGTTTCAATATTATACGACTATCAAAGTAGTCAGATCTCCTGTTGCATTTACATGACTGCCCCCTCCAGTTGGCTATAAGAGAGACGACTAAAGGTTTCAGAACATATAATAGATAGCCTGAGTTTTAATTAGAGGGAGAAGAAGAGATCGAACTCAGAAGCCATGGACGCAACCTGCAAGCCTCATGCTATTTGCGTGCCTTTCCCACTGTCCACCCACATAAACTCTATGCTTAAATTCGCAAAGCTCCTCCACCACAATGGCTTCCATGTAACTTTCGTCAACGCCGAGTTCCAGCACAAAAGCATACTCTCGGCTAAAGGACCTAATGCCCTGGACGGCTTGCCCGACTTCCGTTTCGAGTCCATAGCCATCGACGTTCCTTCATCCAAGCCTGGCTCTCCTGACTACTTCGTCTCGGTTCGCGAGGCCATCCGGAAAGGCTTCCTGTCCCAATTCCGCAGCCTTGTAACCAAGCTGAACGAGACTGAGCGTCCAGTTACGTGCCTAGTGTCGGATGGCGCATCGACGCACACCGTCACGCTTGCCGAGGAGCTTGGCATCCCCGCCGTGCTTTTCTGGGCTGTTGGTGCAAATGGAGTCCTGAGTATTAATCGTCATCAGGAGCTTGTGAGGCGATGCTTCGCACCGAAAGGTATGTCCAAAACTGACGGGTTAACAATTTTGTTGGTATAAACAGTGAACGAATTTGAGAGAACAATCTATTTATGTTATAATAACTTGACGGAGAGCTCGTCGTCTTGACTTTTAGGACGCACAAAAAAGGAAACCGAGGTGGATATATAGCCTATTCCTAAGGGCCATTTCCTCGGCTTTTTAAAAGTACTAAAACAGAGAGGAATAGAATGTTTTAAGGTGCTTGGCGTTGGATGTTTTACTGAAATTATTTCTATCCATCCCAAATATTAGTGTTGTTTCAGACGTAAGTATTGTACATGGCATCTGGAAATTAAAGAAAAAATCTGGACAACATATGGGAAACTGGGGCTTATGTTTAGCATTTTTATTTTTTGTTTTAATTTTCATAATTTTCGTATTCATCAGTTAGAACATACGCTCTTGTACTTTTATCATTTTTCACCAAATTTTTTTTAACTAAGTTTGAGTGGAAAAAACAGAAAGGTGCTTTCAGTTTTTTGTCACTGCTTGTGTAATTTTTATCCAAAACAAAAACAGAAAATGATAAGAGTAAAAAAAAAACTTTTATTTTTTTATCATCATCATTGCAAAAAAAGGGAAATGAAAATGATAAGAGTTGAACTTTTTCAGCAGTAATTAAAAACAAAAAGAAGAGTTGGCTTTTCCTTAAAAAGACGTCAACGCTACTTTTGTTTCGGAAATTTCGTATTTGGCTTCTTAGAGTGTGTTTGGAATCATGGAATTGATGGGATTTCATTTCAAATCCTTAAAATTTGTTGTTTGGAACATTAAAAAAAAGAATTGGAATTGGATTCCATGGGATTTGACTGGATTTGTTTCTATAGTGTGAAATCCGATGAAAAATGGTCGGATTTCATGGGATTTCGATTTACTTGAATTAAAATTAATTATTTACCTATCTTACCCTTTTTTCTAGATCTCTCCAACAATGAACCCACCACCACCATCTTCATTGCCACTACTACCACCGCCACCACTACTGTTGTCACCACCACCGTCGTCGCCGCCACTACTACCACCATTGCCACCACCACCACTGCCACCACCACCACTACCACCACCACCACCACCATCGCCACACTACCACCGTCGCCACCACTACCACTGTCGTTGCAGCCACAACCAATGCGAACACTACCGCCACCACCACCACCGCCACTGCATCCATCACCTCTACCCCACCGCCACCGCCACCAACAGTACTGCTACTACTATCGCCACCACCACCACCATTGCCACCCCTACTGCCACCACCATCGCCACTGCATCCCCCACCACTACCGCCACCGCCAGTACAGCCACAACTACCACCGTCGCCACCACTACTGCCACCACCACCGCCACCACAACCACCACCCCCACTATCCCGCCACCGCCACCAATAATGCCACAACCACCACCGTCGCCACCACCACAGTCGCCACCACCACCACCACCACTATTGTCACCACCGCCACTACTGCCTTCACCCCCACCACTACTGCCGCCACCACCACCATCACCGCCGCCACCACTATTGCCACCACCGTTACTGCCACCAGTGCTGCCGCCGTTACTGCCACCACTGCTGCCGCCATTACTGCCTTCACCCCCACCACCATCACTGTTGCCGCCACCACCACCATCACCGCCACCACCACTACTGCCACCACAACCGTCGCCATCACTATTGTCGCCTCCGCCGCCACCACTACTGCTACCACCACCACCACTACTGCCACCGACATCACTATTGGCGTCAGTTGACGACCTCCAGTTACACCTTGTTACACCTCAATACCACGACTACCATCATTATCATCACTTGACCACCCAACCACCGTCGATGTTGCTACACCGTGCAGTGCTGCCGCCACCGCCGCCACCACCACCATGTGCTGGCACTAGCACTCTTGAAACCATTTACCGTAATTTGTTTTTCATCGTAAATGAAGGATATAATTGTCTAAAAAATTATTACCTTTCTATTTTCTCTATTCTCCAAACACAAAATTGAAATTTTGTTATTTGAATTCCCTTTCGTTCCAAACAAAAAGAAGTGAATTGAATTCCAAATCTAATTCCAAATCTGAAATCCAAATCCCAAAAGAATTGGTTCCAAACGGACCCTAAGGGTGGGAAAGATTTATAAAAGGGAAAGACTGAAGAATGAGAGAACGTGTAAATAGCTGTCTAAGACACGTTCTGCAGTTTGTTTAATTGAGCAGTTAAATTTTCTATTGGCATTGATGAAAAAAATAAAAAAAAAATTCGTCATAGTTGTAAGATCCAAATCAGAAAAGGGGAACAGCTCATATCCGGCATGGAAAGCTTTGTTCAATATCCCTGCTGTTACCCTGTGACACATACTTGATATGTAGCGATCTAAGTTAGTCAATTATGCCTCATTTATGGAATTGGGACCAAGAGACCGTAATCTTTTGAAATACAAATGATGGGTCTAAGACCTCATGCCGGAAGAAAAGTTTGCGATTGTATTCAAGCTATATATTCACTCACTGAGAGACTCTGACTTTGTTTTCCATAGATGAGAGCAAGGCCAACGACGATTTGGACGCCACCACAGATTTCTTTGCGGGAAGGAAAGGCATCCGAATGAGGGACGTCCCAAGTATCATCCAAACCAAATACTCACAGGAGTACATCCTCGACGTGACCGTGAAAGAAGCAGAAAGGACTTCAAAAGCATCCGCAATAGTCATCCATACGTTTGAAGCCTTGGAAAAACATGCCATGGACGAACTCGCTTCTACTTTTCGTCGTGTCTACAGCATTGGCCCTCTTCCATTGCTTCTTAATCAGGTAACAGACCGCAGCTCGAAGAATCTAGTTGGAGGAAACATATGGCAAGAAGAAGAAACATGTGTCCAGTGGCTCAATTCTAAGAAACCTAACTCGGTGATTTACGTGAGCTTTGGTAGCACCGCAGTCACCACACCCGAACAGATAACCGAGTTCGCATGGGGACTCGCAAACAGCAACGTCCCCTTTTTGTGGATAATCCGAACGGATGTGATGGCGGGTGAGTTGTCGAGTATTTTGCCACCCGAGTTTATAGAAGAAACGAAAGAGCGAGGCTTGATCGCGAGCTGGTGTGTACAGGAGCAAGTCCTTAACCATCCAGCCACAGGAGGGTTTCTCACGCACTGCGGGTGGAACTCGGTGCTCGAAAGCATCTGTGCAGGTGTTCCGATGATTTGCTGGCCATATTTTGCGGAGCAGATGACAAACTGTAGAGATGTGTGCAACGAGTGGGGCTTAGGGATCGAGATAGATAAGGATGTGAAAAGATCTCAAGTGGAAGAAGCTATTGTAGAGCTTCTGCAGGGAGACAGAGGAAAGAAGATCCAAGAGAAGGCTGGCTATTGGAAGAAAGTTGCGCAAGAGGCTACTGAACCCCACGGTTTATCTTCAAACAATCTTGACAGTCTGGTAAATGAAGTGCTACTGTCCAAACCCTAAGTTCCCCGTTCAGCCAGAGAATTCAGAAGCACAATGACATCCAACAAAAAAGCATAGGACTGTAACTCTTTTTTGTCCAAAAAGTATATTACAGTGCGTACAGATCATCACTTGACAATACTTTGTAGTAAATAAGGGAGGCGCGAGATTCAAATCCTTTTTTTCTTTTTCTTTCCTTTTTCTATTTTTTGGTCAGAATTGGCACCCTTTTCCGCATGTATCCCATATATGGAGCTAAAAGAGCTAAAGGTATTGGTTGATTCCTCACACGTCAGTTGAAGTTTTCTGTTGTATTTGAATACATACAAGTGAGTAAATTCAAAGCTAGATCTTTACAAGATTGGTATTCTCCTCAAACTAGTAGATTACAAAATGTATTGTCGTTCTTCTTGTGCTGGTGCGTGTAACATGTCATGTCGTAGTTTTGGCAATGAATTGTCACTAGTACTCCTGTTGGCTACTGTTTGCGCTCCTGGGCAAACTCACTATAGATTTGTGCACCTGCGGCACAATTGATCAATTAAAAGCGTGGAATCTTTTTTACTCCTAGGGCCTGTGGACTTCTCTGAAAGTGAGAAACTTTGACGAATACATGAGATGGCATAGCAACTTCTGCAGCTAAGTTCCCGATTTATTGAGAGACCCTGCCAATGGAGAGGCATGGAAGGAATTTGATCGCAAACACCCATCCTTTGCTGCAGAGGTTCGAAATGTGCGGCTTGGATGCGCTGCCGATGGTTTTAATCCTTTTGGGCACTCTAGCACACCTTACTCTACATGGCCGGTAATCATTGTCTCGTATAACCTTTCATGCCAAGGAAAGTGGGTTCGTACCTACGCGGAGGTGCCACAAAGGCTGCAGTCCGCGTCAGCTTCCAAGTATGTTGATGTAGGACACAGCAAGGGTGGAACAAGGGCAGAGACCAAGGGCTTCCCAGACAGAGCTTGAGGGTGGCAGTGCTGCGATGGCGATGGCGCAAGGTGAGTCACAGTCCGTCCAGGGTATTGTATGTTTCTCTCTCTAGGATTCTAGAGTGAGAAAGTGAAAATGTGAGAGAGTGAAGAAGAAGTCCTATAAATGAATTCTCAAGACCTCAATTTATAGAGATTGAGATAATGATGTCATTAACCGACATGTGGCGCTCCACGGGAGTGACACGTCACTGGGGGGTCCACAGGTGCCGGTGCTCTACGGACTGTCGAATCGCATATTCACCCGGCCTGCCCCGCACAGCGTCGCTCTGTCTGTCTGGAAAGACTAACTCCCACAACGTCGGTGTGGCCAGAGAACCCCCTTGATCTAGCCTCCAATCCAAGCCCTTGCAGAGTCCCACAGGCCTGGCAACGGTGGGGAAGACCCGACACCCAACTGCCAGGTGAACTAGGCGCGATACCCTCCGAAGACCTGCTCCCGTCTCGGAGTGACCCGGGGGTATATAGTCCCTAGGGGTGCCGATGCAAGCCCCCAGTGCCGGAGCACGTAGGCCAGTCACGCAGGCACCCTGACGGAGATAGTGTCCCGGAGGAGTCGCCTATTCCGCAGGCCGAGGTAGCATCCCGGAGGAGCCGTCTACCTGGCAGAAGGGGAGTCTTTGTGCCGGAGCACTTAGAGCTCCCTGGCAAAGATAGTGTCCCGGAGGAGTCGCCTATCCCCGCGGGTGAGTCCTTGTGCCGGAGCACTTGGAGCGAGTCAAGGTAGCATCCCGGAGGAGCCGTCAACCTGGCGGAAGGGGAGTTGAAGAGCTCTCTGGCAGAGATAGTGTCCCGGAGGAATCGCATATCCCCGCGGATGATGTACACTCCGGAGAGTGGGTTGAAGCATGTTCCATGACCAAGGCAAGGTGCACATGGTGTGATGAATGAGTGTGGTGCCCGGGGGCATGTAACATGATTGTGGCGCATGGGCGCGATGAAGTGCGTAAGGTGCCGGGGGCACGTCTGTGTTAGTGGCGCGGCGCATGGGCGCAACATAGTGTGTAAGGTGCCGGGGGCACGTTTATGTCAATGGCGGCGCATGGGCGCGACATAGTGCGTATGGTGCTGGGGGCACGGTAGTGTGACAGAGAGCCTGGGGGCACGGCTGTATCAGCGGCGCACGGGCGGTGCGGAGTGTCGAAGTGCGGCGCCCGGACGCCGGCGACGGAGGTCGTGGAGTTGTGTCCGGGCGACGGGGGTCGCGGAGTTATGTCCGGGCGACGGGGGTCGCGGAGTTGTGTCCGGGCGACGGCGTCGCGGAGTTGTGTCCGGGCGACGGACGACGGCCAACCTCAAGGGGAGGCTGAGGCCGACCCCAAGGGGGAGGCCAAGGCCAAGCTTCTTCGGCTAGCACCAAGTTGCGCCGACAGACGACGGGCGATGTGCGACGGTCGGAGCGTGATGAGCAGTCGCGCAAGGATGAGTTTCTTCGTGACGAAATCACGTAACGAAAGTGAGAAGTGGACGTGACTTGAGCGTGCATGCTTTGACCGGTTGTGAGCGTTGAAAATGACTATTTCTTGTGCGGATGTGTCATGGAAAATGGGACCCCAGTGGGCCTTTGGGTGCGACCAGAATAGGTTGGGAACAACCTTCTTCCAGATATGTGTACGAAGAAGCAGTTCATGTTTTTATCATTACTCATTCCTGGACCTTCGAGCCCATGTAAAAATATAGACGTGTACTTGTGGCCGTTGATCAATGAGTTAAGAATGTTGTGGGAAGTTGGAGCCCCTGCATTTGATGCATCTCTTAAACAAAACTTCAAATTGAGGGCAGTACTATGTGGACTATCAATGACTTACCTGCATATGATATGTTGTGGGGGTGGAGTACACATGGTAGGTTAGCATGTCCTTATTGTATATAAATGAGTAAGGCTTTCACCTTAATGCACGGGAGAAAGGCTTCTTTTTAGAGGTGTCATAGAGAATTCTTACCGCCTAATCATCCAATTCAAAAACAAAAAGATAAGTTTGATAAAATTATGGAGCGTCATGTTCAAACACGTGACAGATTGTCTGGGGATGAAGTGTATAGGTGCAGAAAGGACCTTTACATGAATGTTGTACCTTCTGAAAAATGTGCTGCCAGTTTAAAACTTCCTGGGTTTGGAAAACACACAACTGGAAGAAAATATGTATCTTTTGGGAGTTGTCTTATTGGCCGACCCTCCTCCTCCACAACAATCTTGATGTTATGCACATTGAAAAAAATATATTTTTTTCAAAAATATGTTTAAAACAGTCATGAATGTTAAGGGCAAATCAAAAGATCACCTAAAAGCACGAAAAGATATGCAGATGGTGGGTATACGTCGTGAATTACATCCATGAATGGTTAATGGTAAGATGGTGTTACCCAAAGCAACGTATACATTGGATAAAAAACAGATACAACAAGTGTGTAAGTGGTTAAATATTTGAAGTTGCTATATCACTATGCATCTAACATATCACGTTGCTGCAACTTTGGTGATTGTAAGTTTTATCATTTAAAGAGTTAAGATTGTCATGTATTCATGGAAAGATCTATATCAATTGTCTTTCGTGACCTCTTGCCCAAGCCAATAGATGAAGCACTTACTGAACTTTGTCATTTCTTCAGCGACTTGTGCTCCAAGGTGCTCGAGAGAGTGACGCAAAAAAATTGAATGTTACTTGTTACCATTTTACATATGTAGTTATTTAACATCAAATCATATTTTTCCTTAATAAGTAGTATGAATATAAATATAGATATTGTATTACTAAATTCATGTTTGCGCACGCATCACATGTGTGCCACGATAACTCGTCTTGACAAGGCAATAATAGTCCATGGAGTGTCAATGAACTATCGTAGAATGGACTCAACTACGATTGCATACCCGTGCTTAGCACGGAGATTTTGAATTGGAGAAACATTCTAAAGATTACCGAAATTTGAAAGTGACCATGAAAGAGGGAAATTTGAGCAGTAACGAAGAGGAAAAATGGCGTTGGCTTTTTAGGGTTTCATTAGTAATTGCTAGAAGCGTTTTGCGTCTGCTCTCTTCATCCGCTTCGACTACTTCTTTACCGACTAGATTGATTCAAAAGCCCAGTTCAAAAGTCAAAGCAACACTTGATTCTTTTGAGGACAGCAATTCAACCCTAAAAAACATGGCATTTCGATGTTAGGAGGATCTCTTTACTGCTCTTAGGTCCTGTTCTGCTCCTCAGAAAGCTCAGCTGGTGATACCCATCTCCATTTTTCAATTGGTAGGATAGAATCTTGATTTTGATTTTTTTTCTTTTTAACGACATGAACACCCAGTTTAGTTTGAAATCACTTCCAGTTTTGTTTTTCTATTTCCAAAAAAAAAAAAAAAAACCAGTTTAGTTTTTATTTTTTACAAAAATAAATTGGTATTTGATTACCCAGTTTTTTCTTTTGAGTTTTTATTTTGAATTTTTTCTTTGGCGGTGGTTGCGGTGGCGGTGGTGGGGTGTTGCGGTAGCCGACCGGTGCCGGCAACCGGCAGTGGTGGCCGGTGGCCGGTAGCCGGCGGCGGGCGGTGGATGTGGCGATGGGGGTTGGTAGTGGTGGTCTCAAAACAAATATAAAAAATGGAAACCCAAAACTCCAAAATGTGAGTTTTTAAAAACAGCCATGTTTAAAAAACTAGCTTTTAAAACTGAAGAAAAAAACGAAAACTTTGTGGCAAACGCGTTTTTTTTGTAAACTAGAGAAAAAAATTAAAAACCAAACAGGACCGAAGTAACCAGTTTTGATTTTGTTAGTTTCAATTAATAGTTTTTGTAGTAATTTGATGAACCAATTGGTGTTTTGTCTATTAGGTATGCAAAATTATAGCTTAGTCCCCCTCCTTCTGACTCCTCCTTATTGTAAATATAAACAACTTGCTTAGATTTTGGAATGATTCGTAGTAACTAAATTTCATGTGTCGTTCAAGGTTAATTTCGCATTGTTATTGTCTACACAAACGCGCGCACACACACGCTCTGGGCACACCTAAAGCTAAAGCCATAGAATATGAAGTTTATTGAAATCAAGATGTTGTGAATTGAAGAGTAATCTGGCCGTTTTAAGTTAGACTGTAACACTAAGAAGGATTGAAGATGTTGTGAATTGCAAGCCGCGTGAAGGATCGAAGATGTTGTGAATTGCAAGCCACAAATGATGGTGGCTGGCGCGGCTTGCAAGTTCTCTATCTTTTGTTGTTGTATTATAATGGGCCAATTTTTAAGATGCGAAAATGGGTAGTTAATATTTGGAAGACTAAAATCATAAATTTAGATTGCTTGTGACAACTAATATTTGTTTTTATGATAATATAAAAAATAAAAAAAACATTGGATAGCTATCAATATATCCAAATATAAGCTTAGTGTAAAACCTTAAGAGAATATCCTGTGGTTAGCAACATTTATAAAAGTATCCTCCAAGTAATCAAGGTGGGAACGGGTCTGTGTGTGTAACTTTAATGTGTTGTGCACGGGTCTGTGTGTGTGGGTTGTGGGTGTTCGCGTCTTGAGGTTGTGGGTTTTGTGTTGGAGGGCGAAAACCAGCTTGCTGCAGACCCATTTTGACATTCCCCATGACGTTTAAATCAATCTTTTTATTAGTTACTAAACCAACTAACAACGATTCCTGTTCTGCCTTACATTAGAGTTCTTATTTTACTTATAAACGTTGGTTTCTTTAATTTGTGAGTGTACTGGTCTCAGACAAAGGTGCTATGCTTCTTGATTAATGTACTAAAGTGTGGAAGTAGCAAAAAACCTTTGTGCTGTACAGTAAGCAGCATTACGCACTTCTTGGTTTCTCTCATACCTTAATTCTAATCAGAATACAAGTTATGCAAAGGAGTACATAATTACAATAATCCTCTACTGCTGAATTTCATGTATTTCAAACTTCACTAGTTTCTAAGTTGGAATTAGTTTTTGTGATATTTTAAGTGCACATTTGATGGCATTTGATATAAATGCTAGACTCTGTAGCGACAATTGGTTGCTACTTAGTTATAGTGACGTTCTTTTTGCAATGTCGATCAACTGCATTTTCAGTAGGAAGAAGTTCATTCACCTTGACAAACAGCTTTCAAACTATTTTTTCGTCCTTATTAACTTTCAAAACCTGCAATCAGTTTGCAATAGAGAAATAAATTGGGTCCCTTTTGTCCGATAACGTCATTCTCGGATCGCGTACAGAAACATAAGATGAAGAATAAACATTTGGCAGCCTTAAAGCTTGATACGAGCAAGGGTTATGATCAGTTACCATATGGGGACTTCTTTGAAAGTGTTCTTTGGCAATAACGTTTTCCACCCCATTGGGTGCATTTGATCATACAGTGTATCACTACAGTCTCTTTTTCCATTTTAGTTAATGAATGTACTACAACTCCCTTTCAACCTACCCGTGGTATTAGGCAACGAGATCAGTTGTCACGAGAGGAGCAAGTGCACATGCACGATCTTCTCTTATAGTATTGTGCGAACTCGGGCCAGCAAATTAACGGGGCTAAGACAAGCCAATTTATAAGTTCTAATATGCCGTTGAAACTACAATCCTACTTTTGGAATTTTATTTGTTGTCAATCAGATTTGGGCCTTGCAAAAGGCTTGGGTATACAACTGGATATGGGACTGGATCGACGAACGTACTTCTTCAAATGGATTCAGAAAATTCGGGAGCAATGCACGTTATAGGAAGGATATTATTAAACACGGCAGCAGAAGGATGCTTATTGAGTCGCTTCCGTCTTTCTTATTATTGCATGTTATGCAGGTTTACAAACTGCCAAAATATATGTGAAAAGATAGACTGAATTTTTTCGCTTGGTTGTGCTGGGCTGGTAGTGGGGATCATCGGTCGGTTCACTAGGTCGCCTTGGGATGTCCTAAGAATTTGTGAGGCCTAGGTTTCCAGAAGACTCAATTTTTTAATGAGGTCCTTTTGGAAAAGCAAGCATGGTGAACTTGGACTGGATATGATACAACAGCCATGCTCAATACTGTACTAGACAGAGATTTTGCCATTCGCCTCAGCTCGGGAATTTCTCATGGGTGTGGCGCAGCCTTTTGGCCGAACGCAAGCCGTTACGGCAAGGTTTAAAATTGCATAGTGGGAAATGATGAATGGATTGCTATCTGGATTGATTACTGGATCTCAGGAATTCTACCAAGTTAGCTAGCAGTTTATAGACCGAACAATACAATCTTTGTGTATGTTTTTTAGTTGTTTCCTATAGGTACCTTTGTCTTAGACCCCAGTATTTTAGGAGAGCTATTCCCCATGCATATTATAGTTAACAATTTAGCCATTCAACCATCTTATGAAGGGATGAAAGGATTCCTTGGATGGGGATTTTTTGGTTCAATCAGCCTACTTTGAAGGCCTTTGGCAATTCACCAAGGAGTTGCATTGGTAGGACTGAGTGCCACTGCAAAGAAGACGAATTCAACTGTATGGAGACGATTATGGGAATTACCTCTTCTAGCAAAAATATTGACCTTTATTTAGTAATTCATGCATAATCAATTGCCATTGCGTTACAGCCTGAGTCGGAGACATAGCCAAACCCTGGTGGTCTGCCCACAATGGATCTCGGTGTTTGGAGCCTTACAAAACCATCTGGATTTGCCGTTATATAGCTTACACCAGGGATCATGTCCAGATTTGGTCATTTACGCATTCTCTTTTTGCTGCAGACCATATCTCAGAACATGCTTTGGACCTTTAATATTCACTTGCTTGACTACTTTCACATTTTGTTTTGCATATGAATTATTACTTGTCTAATCATCTGAGTTGACAGGTGAGCTATATATCCCTCCGCATGTAACCACGTTCTTTTTTTTACCTGTATAAAGTGAGTCAAGTTGCGCATCAAGTGAGTCAAGTTGCGCATGCTGTCGACATTTTGTTGTATGTCAGATGGAAGACATGATTTGACTTTTGGTCTTGCATGCTAGTAGGCCAACACAAGCTATTTTGTACATCATAAGTGGTGGAATACATTACTAGTTTGTCCCTGATGAATATTTAGTAGCCGGCTTTTGTGGCGGGTCCTGTATTTGTATTTGTGCTTGACATAAGACGTATTCTTTAGTTCCCTTTTCGGCATGTGGTTTTGACCTGATTCTGGTCTATCATGCTTCCAGGATGAGGCTATCATCCTATCTTGTCACTGTACCTCGATGCTCATGGCAGCGATTTATATTACTTACCGTGTTCACCAAAAAAAAATATATGGTAGCACATACAAATTTTTGCTAACAAAAATTTATGAGTAATGCTAAAACTTCTTTCTTTAGTTTGCTGAGATTGCATTCATTTCAAATTTCACTGGTTCTTAGTTGGAGTAGTTCTATTTTTTTTTTCTAATAAGTAGTTCGAGTAGTTCTCAGTGCACATATGATGACATTTGATAGCAAAATGCTAGAGTTAAATTAGGTTAGTACAGAAAATTGTGCTCCTGTGCAGAGCAAGGGTCTTTGCTAGTTTAAAAAAATGATCTGATCCATCTATCTATGATAGGAAACTTATGTTAAGTTGCTAGTGTGACAAGAGATGAACTGCCTACATGTGTTTCTGTACGCGCATCTACATATACACACAATCTACATCTGCATTCTTTCTGTATCAATGGCTCAGAGCCCACTTAAGGTTGATTCTAAAAACCAAATTTCGGTTTAAATCTTAATCAGTTTTCAAAAGCATATTTAATCTATTTCAAGCAGAATCAGTTTGTTGTTTAGCAAAACAAAAATTGTATACTAGCTTAAAGTTACAAAAAGTGTTTAGATAAAAAGTCATCATAAATTAGTTTTACTATGACAAAATGACCATAGAGGATAAAAAAATAAATAAACTTCTAATATCCAGTTTGCAAAGTCATGTTGGCGTAAGTTTCATTCGCAGATAACTGCTGTAGCGCACTGCCTCAAAAAAATTCCCGAAAAAGGATTTTAAATGGAGTCGTCATTTTATTTAATTAAAGAAAAATAATAAAAAAATATAGAAATGACTCTAAAGTATCTAAAATGACGACTAGTCTATTGAAACTAAGAGAGAGGTCCGACCGGAAACTAAGTTACGCAACGGGAAGGCGTTAGGCACCCGCCGCGCTCTTTCTGTCTCTGCTTCGTTTTTAATGAATTTTGGCCTTAAGAACATTTATAGCATGTAAAACATGATAAGACTCACCGTAAGTTAAATTTTAGATTTTTGGCTTGAACTCAACATCAGGGGTCAAATTGTCTACATATTCGGTCGCACTAACCAAAATCAAAATCATCGTAGTTCGACACTGGTCCTACGGGGAGTAATCTTCGTTTTGATGCTTAGACTTAGACAAGAAAAAAGAAAATTTTTGTTGTTTTCGAAATAAAATGTGATCACGGGGAGGAGACACAATATATATGATTTTCTAACCTGTAAAAGCTAGTAAAGATTACCTTTAAAAATAGCTTGCCTTTGAAGACTTGAAGATGTTCTCTGAATGATCCGCGATGCAAAGAGCAAAAGGGCGTTTTAAGAATGATTTGAATGGCTAGACTTCTCGAGAGAGACAGTATGTCACTTCACTAAGAAATGACACACAAGATCTAAAGAGAATAAACTTATGGACCCCTAAAAATGAAGACTAAAGGCCTTTTTTATAATGCTCAAGGTCGCATAATTTGATAAGATTGACTATGTCAATCTGCAAGGCTGGAGATAAGTCAAAATAAGTGATAAAATCGCAAATCGACAAAAGTCAATTAACCGATTGGTTAGTCGACAATTGGCTAATTTATCCATTAGTTAAAAATATTTTTTTTCCAAATTTTGGGCGTTATCTGACCATATTTTCGATAATTATTTCTGAAAATCGTAAATGAGATGTACTAGATTCGGGATAAGTCGTTTCCTAACCAGATGAATTGATTTGATCTTTATATCAAGAATAAATCATTGATTATTTTTCCAAGTTATCTAGACAAACTACATCAATTAAGATAATTTAGACCCTTGGACTGGACTTGACACAAAAAGACTGGACTAATGCAGCTGAATTGGATTGGACTGGACTGGACTGATAGACAGACTATTGGACTGGACTAACTAAGCTGAAATAAGTAAATAAGGTGTATTACTTATATCAAGTTTACACCCAACATTAAATAGGAGTAATAAATTTTATTTATTAATAAAGCCCAAAATAAATTAATAAAAAGATCAAATAAAACTAAAAAAATGGGGTGTCTACAACTACAGTATACAAACAAATTATCGATAAACTATTTTTATCCACCTACAAAAGTTGTTTACTTCTCATTCTAAATTGCAAACGCCAACAAACTTATGTTATTGTTTATAGTACGATAACTTTTTCAAATTAGTCCAAAGGTATGAGATGTCATTTGTGAGAAATGTAAGGATATTATAATAAATTAGAAAATCAAGCTTGATAATGAGAAAGTGATTATTCCATAATCCTCACTTTCAGGATTATGGATTAAATCAATTTTTAGCCTTTTAAAACATATTAGATCTCTTAATCTTTTGTGCCAAACACTCAATCATACCTGATTTAATCTAGATTACATCATATTTGAGCATCCGAATATCAATCACTAATAACCTATCAATTTATCTTTTTACATGTAACCATAATTGGATGCATTAGATTAAAAAGGTGTTTGGGATTGATTCTATAATGGTCAAACTTGTTTAAGTCCAGATCAAATCATCTTGAAATGTTTGGCAAAAAAATATAAACTGAGTAAATCTACTCTAATGTGCTCAAAATCCAGAATCTCCATTTTATTAAATTCTGATTTAATCAATATTCAATAATTAGGTTTGACCAAAAGAATTATCAAAATATCCTCACATTTAAGCAGATATTAGATGCCCTCTTTAAATTTGAATACAATATATGATAATTTTGTCAAATTAAATCTACTCTCGTCCTTTTTTATCCCAACAACTTGAACTTCTATCTATTATATACTTAAAATTGACTTTAGATACTGATTCTACTTTATTCAAAATTTACTATTGAGAATCAACCCTAAAGAGTCTCTAAGTGTACATTTTAGGTTAAAAGGCGCCACATGTAGTATTCATGCTTCCATACAAGTGATAATATATTTTTTTAGGATAAGGTATAAAATTTCATTTTGACCAAAAGAAAATAAACATATACATACTTTGTTGGATTTTATTTAATCATATCTACGTTATTCGACACTTTTAACAATGTCTTTGGAAAATTCGGAAAGTGGAAGTTCCAAGTACATCTGGTTAAATTCCCAGTTTTGAGCATTTCTACCTTCCCCTAAACCCTTTTCATTTTCAAATATCTGTGTTTGTTCCTTGCCTATGTCCCCAACTTTCCGGTCAATTACCGTTTTGGAGACAGTAGTAAGCAGACATTATGGATTAGGATTGCTTCTTCTAAATTCCATTTAGGTTCCGGTTGGTGTTAGTATCCAGACTATTAATACCGGTGATTTCTTGAGTGCAATAGTTTATGCTATTCTTCATACTATTGATTGGTTGCACAATGATTATTTCTTACATATTATTTTCTTACTTACTCAGCCAAACTTCGTGACCGAGATACACAGTAGAGCTTCGCGTGCAGTAGAGGGTGCAAATATTTTGTACAGACTAACACAGAGCTGTAGAAAATTGCACTAGATCCATATCACTCAAGGAAAAGAAGGTGTGTTACTACTCTCATCCGCCTTTGTTTCTTTTATTCATTGATCGGGTAAAGGCGTACATCAAGAATGACTTGATCATGTACATCTTGCGGTTATCTTTCCCTAAGTTGGTCCATTGTTGATAAGTTCCTTGTTGTGTTTTGTCCCCGTCGCTTCTAGTTTTAGTAGTAATCTACTAATGATGGGAGGGGTTATCATTTACTTGATATGTTTTGACAGGATTATGCTAATTTTTTATATATTGTTTATTTTTCTCGTTGATCTTGATATATATTACTACTTATAATAAAAAAGAAAATACTTTGCTCGACAAAAATTAAACCAATTTAATAGAAGCTTTATCATATCAATATCCCCTCATTGATTATATGTTTTCTAATTTCTTGTCGACGGCAACACAAATACAAAGATTATTCTGTTTTACGTTTTTATTCTACTTTCACACGTTATGTATTTCCTATTACGTAGTGTCCTTCCTTAAATTAAATGTCAGTTCAAGTGGCCGGGTCGAACCAAAGACCCGGCCACTTCAAGCGTCCTTCCTTAAATGTCATAGTCGGCGCGACCGTGATTTCCTCAATCTGTCTGCACTTTTCTGTCTCCGCCGACAAATACCACTAAACGTCCGCAATCACTGCTCCTCACTTCTCTCTCTCTCTCTCAGTTTATCCACGTTTCCCTTCGTTGGCTTATTGGGTTTACCTCTGGCTACTTGGCATCAGTTTTTGGGTGTAGAAGCTATGTACAGATGGTTTGTGCGATTATCTTCCAATTCTTTGTCATAACAAAGGGTTTTGGAGCGTAAGGGAATGCTGTGTAGCACGAAGATGTTCCGTTTTCTGGTCAACAATAAAGATGTTAGGAAACATCTCAAGCGCAAGGACAGTGATGCTGGTGATAGAGGTACACTTCTGCTACTGTAATTGGGAAGGGTTCCCATCTGTGGTTTTGTTGGGTTTTTATTGATCTCCCTAGTTACGTAGTTTTGCATATTAATCGAAATAAACCCCTAACCGAAACAAATGGGTTACTTAAGTAATGATGTTGGTTTTGAATATCTTTTGACTGGTTTTATTGTGTTAAATGGGTTTGTTGGGTTGTTATTCATTGGACACTAAACCAAAAATATACACCCAACTAAAAAAGAATAAGGAAAAAGTAACTGATTAGAATGTTGCCGATGTTACTTTGGGCAATTACGTTTGAGAAAGAATTTGTGTCGCACGACGTTATTATTTCAGTTTTCATGTTGAAAACAGGGAAAGAGAGTTGCTATTTGCTTTAAGACAAAATTAATATAATTTGATCGTACGTGGAAGGGTCTCCGATACACTACATCGGCAATATATACCACATCTATGTCTTGCATATTAATCGAGATGTGATTAGCAATCCATTAGTTGAATTACCATGTTGGTTTTTAAAATCTTTTGATTTGCTTTAGCGTGGTAAATGGATTCGTTAGCCTTATTCTATACTAACTAGAATATAGCCCCAACTGCAAAAGGAGGAAGAGGAAGTAATTGATTAGAATATTGCTGATGTTGGTATGGGCAACTGCGTTTGGCGAAGAATTAGTATTACGTGACTTCCTTCTTTGGTTTTAATGTATAGATCAAGAAAAGGAGTTACTAATTGCTTTAAGACAAAATTTTAATCATTTGATCATAAGTAGATTCCTTTTCTCTGTATCAGCAATATATACTACATCTATGTCATCCTGTATCTGCTAGTAAACCATTTCTATGGCTACCTTTTTGAAGTGAAGATGCTGCTTCATAAGCAAAAAATGAATGACTAGGGTTTTTTAATACTAGTAGGACCTCAACTATTACGACTTTTTAGCAGGACCTCGATTTCAAAGTTTTCATAGTGATAGTTGAACTTAAACTTGTCATAAGGAGAAAAAAAAAACATTCTAAGGACTTCGGTCAATTTTTGGCTAAACAGAGTCGTGTTCTCAGGGATATTTACATCTCTGCACTTCAAGAAGAATAAAACTTTTTGGACCTCTTTGTTACACCTTTTGGTTTTAATTTGTAATTTCATTTCTACCACCTGCTGCAATACCCAAATGTCACAAAACAAAAAACTTAAACAGTTATTCAAATATCTCATGCATTTTGAATCGATTTTAATATGCTAATTTTAGGCAAATGTCTTTTGACTCCATTATCCACCACATGGTGGATGCTGCAGCCGATGATAATGACAAGTGAACCAACGACTCAAGGTCAAGGCAATAGTCTGCAAAAGTGAAGGAGAACCCAACCACTGCATACCCTCTTCTTATTCTTTTACACCGACGCCAACCTCTATGACTGTCTCAATAAACCAACCATCTAAGATCGAAGCCGTGGATCACTGTTAGCTATAAATAACTTTCCACTGACTGCGGAGGCTTAGCGCGTGGTTTATTTTACAGAACTGGCCTTTTGGTCCCTGTAATTTCTAAAACTGAATGTAATTTGAGTTTTGGGTTTGCTCTTAATGTGGTGGAGGCCTATGGGATGGATGGTATTGGGGCAGAGGCTGTTGGTTGGAGAATGTGTCAATTGGGGTTGATTGTGGATATTGGATTAGGTGGTGCATGGTAAGTGATAGTGCTGGGATGTTGATTTATGGGTGGAGGTTATGGTAATGGGGTGGTGTGGGTTTGGTGGCGGCCTTGGCCTCGTTGTGATGGGATGTCGGTGTGGTGGTGGTGATCGGTGGTGAGGGCTTGGTTGGGAGTAGCGGGCTGGAGATGGTGGAGCTATGCTGTTGTGGGTGTGTGATTGTAAGTCTTTGTAGTGTTTGGTTTAAAAGACAAAGATACTGCTGTGAAATTGTTGTAAAAGACAGCAGAAACACACGTGAGAAGACATATCAGTTAGTCTAATTTAGACTGAAGTCTGTATAGTGTTTGGTTTTGTCAAATTTAGGTCCAATTATGAAACCTTTTGAAATTGAGGTCCTACTAAAAGGTCGTGATAGTAGAGGTCCTACCGCTGTTAAAAACTTAATTCCAAAATTAAATGGTCATAGGTTGGGAACTTTATCTAGTTGTTTATAAGATTGTTGGGTCATTTTCTGCACTCAAATTGTCCGTGAGTTCAGGAATTGAAAGCATCAATAAGATTGCATAAGCTGTATATTAACAACCTGACTGGAAATTTCTTTGGTTTATTGGTACTTCTATTATACCGTTTTATTATGACTTATTGGTACCAAGTCTTCTTTGATGGTTGTGATCCAGAAAGAAGTGAAAGTTTTGAAATATTTTTTGTTCACTAAAGCTTCTAAACAGCTACATTGTCATCCTTGTTTAGGGTCTGCAATCAAGGTATCAAAATTTCACACAATTTCTTAAAGTAGCTGAAAAAAGCTTAGTCATATGACATCTAATGTCTAATGTTGGAGGTTCTTTGATTAGGCTAAAAACTGTTTGATAGTAAAGTAGGTAAAGTGCACAGTAAGTGCTTAAACCAAAAAAGAGATGACTGCACATGGTGCCATCCAATATGACATCTAATGTCTAATGTTGCCGCCTTCAACACTGAGCGAGTCTTTTTGCTCGAAATTTGGAGTGAAATCGGAGTGCATTACTTGCTTGATTTAGAAACAAAATTGACAGGCCTTCTTGTGACTAAAAATAAGATTGCCTTTGAGCGTACATATGGTTGCTATTAGGCTTTGATTTTCTACCTTCTAGCTCTGTTGCATGGACTCTTCAAAATGCATTAAGTACCTATGTCGGACACCTCAACACTCGGATATGGGAATGGGATATGTGTCCGGCACTTCTCAGGATATTCCACCTAAGAACACTATCTTATATGTTTCTTTTGGTTCTTTATTGCTACAAAGATAAAATAAGATGGTAACTTAACACTTTGCACAGGCGAGTACCTTGCTCTTGCTCTCACCTCAGGCATTTGGAGACCTTCGCACCTTAAGGCCGCCTTTCGCCATTGAAAACAATCATTTCAACCCAAAACCATGTGTGCGCCGATGAGTTTTGGAATCACACCGGATGGTTTGGACGGGCTAAGTAGTTTCAAACTTTACCCAATTTTGAACCCTTGCCATTTTGACTTGAAAGTTAACACCGGCGCACAAGTTCCACTACAAAATTAATGAGCTGAAGATTGAAGTTTTGTTGGGCCTATCAAGGTTTAGAACTTTGACTCGTACCATTTTGGACTCGAAAGTTGACTTCACAAACCAATGGGCTAAAGTTTGAAACCCAGCTAAGGGTTCAAACTTTATTGCAAAGTTCGAAGTCACAGCCCAAAAGGAAAAAGGTATGTCACGTAGTTGTGATACATGGAAGTAGGACTTATCAGTGGGACCAAACCGACAAGCATAAAAAGATCCTTTTGGAAGCCTCTGTAAAGGAAAAGGAAAATCCTACGTGAAAGCGGAAGAGGTCGGGAGATTTCCAGATGATCCAAAACCAGAAAACGGGTGAGAGAGGGAAAAGAGAGTCAGAGAATTTAGAGAAACATAAACCCAAGTCTTCGAACAGCATGGTTTAGAGGTATAGTGGAAAATGTTCCAAACTTGGGCTAATCCCTGATATTCAACCAAATTCTCTCTTTTTGTTTCTGTTCTACTTCTATAGAATCTGAGGTTTTTGTCTTTGTTTTATCCTTTGACAATATAATAACGATATGACATTGTCGAATTGGAGATCAAACCCTACGACAAAAAATAAACATCGGCAATTAAACTGATTGCCAATGGATGTCTGTCTGTTTACGAGTCTTGATCAACCTTAGTTCTGAAGGTCCCAAAATTTGTGCTGACCACAACCCTTAGCCTGCTTTACTCAAAACCCATGTACCTTTCTATCCAATTGAAACCTGCAGATAAGTGATACGATCAAATCCAAGTTTATCTAGTGGTAAAAAAGTACAGCTATATTAATCCTCTGCCAACTTGGAATTGATTGAATCATTTGTTCATTAACATATTCAATGTGATAAATACGTTTGATTTTGAAGTGGAGTGGATATACACATGGCTCCAAATAAATTGAATGATTTTGCAAAGTTGTGATCATTTTTGTTCTTTACATGCACCAGTGTGCCTGCAGGGTGCACATGTATATCTCCGTCTTGTGTATTTATGGACATATGTAGTTTAAAACCATCTCAAATTTGTGAATTTTGTTTACATAATATGCCTAAATATATGCTTATAATTCCCCAGATATACTTCTGCTGTTTATGCTCTTAGATATGAGAGTTATATGTGGCATACTTTTAATTTGAACTACGTTTCAATTTCAGTAAATATAATACTTAACTGTTAGTATGACACATTTTTTATCTTCTTGAATTCATTTAAGGTCCATTTACAGCTGCAATGAACTGTTTGAGGAGGCGTCTAATGTTGTTTTTCATATTGCCGTTGTCTCCTTGTTTTTCTTTGAACTGTCTCCACCTTTGCTGTTACTCTAGGAAGAGCACTCGAAGAACTACGGGCTTCTTTGTTTAGCAAGTTTTGGTCTTTTGGAAGTACAAAGCGACAACATCAATCCTTGTGGGGGCCCACTGTTGCTCTTACTTTCAATTTATTTGTTTCTGTTGGCATTATATTGATGAACAAATTGGTCAGTTTACTTCTCCTCATGTTTCATCTGCTATAGTGAACAGTTTTTATGATGTTGACCTGCTTACAAATATTGCTTCTTTCTGTTTTTTTTTTCTCACCCAGGTGCTTGTCGAAATTGGATTCAATTATCCAATCTTCCTCACTTTTATTCACTACATATTTAGCTGGTGTCTAATGGCCCTTTTAAAAGCTTTTTCTATGCTTCCTGCATCTCCTCCATCAAATTCAACCAGACGTTCTTCTTTGATGTTTCTTGGTTTCGTCATGTGTCTCTCTACTGGTCTTGCTAATTTCAGCTTGAACTTTAATAGGTGAGACACTGTTTCCCTAATCGGTTTTCCTGCTTTTCCCATTCTCACCATTTTAAGTCTTGAGAGTGAAAATACATATTTTCAGTGTGGGCTTTTATCAGATGGCTAAGATTGCGGTAACACCAGCAATTGTCCTAGCTGAATTTATGATCTTCCAAAGAAGAATTTCCTATCAAAAGGTAACGATTCTGTATTTGACATATGTATCTTTGCCATATTTATCTGGTTTAGCATTGAGTTGTTCCTCCTCTGCCCGTACAATAATGTCAATGGCAACAATTATTGCTCATTTTAAGTAAATTACCGCTTAATATAGCATCTTACCCTTCTGCACTAGAGAGGATACATTGTATGCGTAGTGAATTCAATATTTTTTTTGTGGTGCGATTCCTCCGAGACAGTACCTTGGCCCGTTGGATAGGTGACTTCTCCAGGATACTACATTGGCGTTCTCCGAGTCCTCCGGCAAAAGGACTCATTGAGGGGACAGGTGACTCCTCAGGTAACTATCTCTTTCAGTGAGTTCCAAGTGTTCCAGATGATGACTCCCCTCTCGCCAAGTAGGTGATCCCTTCAGGACACTACTTCGGCCCGTCGGTTAGGCGACTCCTTGAGACACTACCTCGATCCCCTTGGTAGGCGACTCCTCCGGGACATTACCTTGGCGCTCTCTGAGTGCTCCGGCACAAGAACTCACCCATGGGGATAGGAAACTCCTCCAGGACACTATGTTCGTCAAAGAGCTCCAAGCGCTCCAGCACCAGGACTCCTGCTAGGTAGGCGACTATTCAAGGACACTATCTCCCTACGTTGGATAGGCGACTCCTCATGCACACTACCTCGGCGTGTCGGGAAGGCGACTCCATCTAGACACTACCTTGGCCCATTAGGTAGACGACTCCTCCTTTTGGACACTACCTTGGGGCGCTCTAAGCGCTCCGGCATAAGGACTCATCCGAGGGATGGGTGACTCCTCCAGGATAATATCTCCGCCAGGGTGTCTGAGTGACTAGTCTACGTGCTTCGGCATTGGGGGCTCTTCAGGCCCCCCTAGGGACCATGACCCTCGGGTCCATCCGACAAAGAAGCAGGTCTCCAGAGGGCATCACGCCTAATCCGCCTGATAATCGGGCGGAGGGACCCTTCTTTACCACTATTAGGTACTCTGCGTATCTTAACGCTCCTTATGGGACTTAACAAGGGCTTTGGATTGGTGGCTAGATCAAGGGGTTATTTGGCCACACTGTCGATGTGCGAGCCAATATATCCAGGGGCGGGCATGGCGAATATGCAATCCGACAGTCCATGGATCACCTGTATTTGTGGCCCCTTCGGTGAGGTGTCATTCCCGCGGAGCGCCACGTGTCGCTTGATAACATCACCATTTCCTATAAATAGGGGGCCTGAGAATTCATTGTGGGGAGGACTTTTTAGAACTCATTTCACATTTCACGAACTCACTCTAGAATTATAGAGCTAGAGAATTCTAGATAGAGAAACATCAGAACCCTGACTCTGGACCTTGACTCTGAACCAAGCATTGGATTGTGACTGTCATCTTGTATTCACCCCGCGCGTGCGCCCTCGCAGCACTGCCACTCTTCGGGCTTTATCTGAGAAGCTTTGATCTCCGCGCTTCTTCCATCCTCTTCCTCTGTCCCTCACCAGCATACTTGGAATGAATATTTTGTGGCACCTCCATGTATGCTGCAAACCTGCTTTCCCTAGCATCAAGGTTGATACGTGACAATGAGGCAGCGATGCACATTACCTCCAACGCGGTATTTCATGAATCAACGAAGCATATTGTACTTGATTGCCACTTTGTCCACAACAAGCTCCAGGAGAAGATTATTTAAACTAGCTTTGTTCAGTCTGGATGGACTGTTAGGGTAATATGTAATTATTACCAGCGGTTGTATTAGGTTATATAATATTTCGTGATCAGTAGGCCACATAACTCATGTCTGTGCTCCTGGTTGATGTATGGCACTTTCAGCTTATTAACAGTAAGGATCACAATATTGTGTTTTTGACATGTTGTTTTTACTAGGATCAGCAACTTTTGTTCATGATGAGCTTAAGCCAACCTTTAGGGGAGTAATTGCAGGTAGCACATCGAATAAGTTCCGTCCATTAAGATATCAATGTTTCTGGCCTACGTGGTCAGTTGAAAATTGATATGGATGGATGGTCTCAGGTTTGATGCTTTGAGCCTTAGAGCTGAAGCATGGTATGAACGTCCATTGTTCTCTTTACTGAGCTTGTGTTGGCATGCACGGAAAGAATAATTTGGCACCTTCTACCAGACACTTCATTATGCATAGGGTGTGTGCAGGCTTATAAGTTACGTGGGGGTTCTTTTGAGTTTTTTTTTGGGAGGGGGGGGGGGGGGGGGGGGGGGTTGGGTGGGTTTCAAACTGTTTTCCATATTTCTTAAGGCCAAACTGCAGTTTTATAACCATTACAGATATTCTTATTAGTGATACTCGAATAGTCCGTTATAAATGCTGACTGTTACTTTCTTTATATTGCTTGAGATTTTCTGTATGATACATTTTCAGGTGCTTGCACTTGCCGTAGCGTCCATTGGTGTAGCTGTTGCTACGGTGACCGATTTGCAATTCCACTTCTACGGTGCTTGTATAGCAGTGGCATGGATAATGCCCAGTGCTGCCAATAAGATACTCTGGTCCAATCTTCAACAACAGGAGAATTGGAACGCATTAGCGTATGCTTTACGCTCTCATAGATATCCCTTTCCTGTTTTGTGAAACTATCATCAATCTGGATTCCAACTATAGCAAGTCATTCGGCGTCTTTAGAAGTTACATCACTTGTGCAGGTTAATGTGGAAGACCACACCGATTACTTTGGTCTTCCTAGTGATTTTGATGCCGTTTGATCCTCGCGGTGTTTTCTCCTTTAATTGGAACTTCTATAACTCCGCAATGATTGGTGTTTCTGCTGTCCTTGGCTTCTTACTTCAGTGGTCGGGCGCTCTTGCACTTGGGTGAGTGACACTTGCTCATTTTTTAGCTGTTACATATTGCACCTGTTAGAATCGAAGCCATATTGCTGAAAATCTTTCAAGCATGGGTCATTGAGCTTCATAGCCAATTATTTGGACTTTGGTGCAATTTTAGGTATTGGAATGTTGTAAATGAACGATTTCGACCACTTTGAGGATTAGTTCCTTTCATCTTTTATCTAGTGTTTTATCTTATCCTGCCCAAACGGTGTTTACTAAGGAACTTGGATCAGCACTAGAAGTTCTAATAATGCCCTAACATTTTCGTGTTTGGTGAAGTAAAATTAACTTTTTTGTTCTTTAGGGGACCATGTTTAAAATGAAGGAGCTCAATTTCATAGTAGTTCTTAGAGTTTATTCCTAAATGGTCAAAGATGAGGTTACTTGGTGTGTTATGTACAATTTTACTGAAGAGGAGTCAATGTTTGTTATACTCGCACTACCTATCGCTATCAGAAGAATTGCGTTTCATTATACTCACTCTGCCTTTCAGTAATTTAATGTTTCATTTCAGTCACACTGCCTATTAAGTTACTATGAATGCTAAGCAGCTTATTGTGAACCACGCCATGCGTGTTGACGGCTCTCTCTTCTCCCCTCCCAGGGAAACATCTGCGACTACACACGTCATTCTTGGGCAGTTCAAAACTTGTGTCATTCTTCTTGGTGGTTTTTTCCTTTTTGGCTCCAATCCAGGAAAAACCAGCATTTGTGGAGCAATTGTAGCTATTGTTGGTATGTCTTTTTACACCCACCTCAACTTACTTAGACAGCAGGATTCAGCAAAAGCATCTTCCAGACAATCTTCATTCTTGTTACCAAAGTCAAAGCTCAGCAAAGAAAACGGGGAAAGCCACAATGGGCATCGAGATGAACTTGTATAATACTACACTGGACTGCGCTGAAGAGAAACTGGCATGCATGGGAGCTACGAGCTTTCTAACCTGGGTATTTTACTATTTACCTTGTTTATAATACTGTGTGTGGGGGTTTTAGCTACTTTGAATTTTTTGAGTAGAGATCTTTCAATTTCGTTTAACATGCTTACTATTATCAACAATTTAACACGATTTTAGTGCATACAATCGTATGATAAAAGGCTCTTTTATATGTTTTGCAAATGCATTAATAAACATTTTTTACTTGAGCAAAATTGTCAAGTGAACATCTTACTCTTGGTATAGGAATTTTAGGACGAGCATGGTGAAGCATTGTTTACATGTCAAGGAATTGACTTGACCAGAATTTTGTGTAAAGATTTGGTTCGGATTGGGTTTTTCATCTCCAGCTGATTAGTTTCGTCCATCATCTCATATTAGTACCGACCCCGTGCGTTGCACACGGGAGCAATAATTATTAGAAACTCATACTTATATATCGATTTGTAATGAGAAATAATGCTATTTTCGATTTTCTATCAATTTTAGTAACAATAATAGTAACCCATGTGTTCAGATTTTTACTAATAAAACGCACTAAGAAGAGTATAAAATTCTATGCGATATAAGAGATTATATATATATATATATATATATATATATATATATATATATATATATGGGGAAAGTGAATACGTTGCTAGCCTTAGGCAAGTTGCCTAAGGCTAGCGACTAAAACTACGTCGTTTTGATTAATTTTCATTGGTTGTCCTTTTCAGTTTTTTCACTCTCCCCATAGCACTCTCTCTCGTTATCTGATCTTCGACACGGCCACAACACACTTCACCTCATCGCCTGCCACTGTCACCGACTGGCCACCGTCGTTGACGATCCACCACACCCGCCCTCCCAAACAACCGCCGGTACATGGACCCACTACCACTGACAATTTCCCCCCCACGACATCACAGTGCGCAACCAACATCTGCTCTGCCGCCGACCATCCTCCGTCTTCACTAACACCTTCATCTCCTGCCGGCCTCCGTCGTCGGCGACCCACCACCCCCCATCATCCCTCCACTGCCCACCTACTCTCCTCCTCCCACATCACGGGGTCAGCCATTACACCTCGTCCAATTTGAGAAACTTACAATTAGAATCTAAAATTCCCAATTGAACAAATTTAATTCAAAATTAGTTAATCCTTTCTTGAACTTTTGAAATTCAGAAGCGTGGCTGTGATGGGTTTGTGCGATGAATGGTTGGTTTTTTGATGTGGTCACGGTTTATGTAGTGTTGCTATGGGAAGTTTCCACGTGGTGGAGGTCGACAGTCGTTAGTGTAGATGGGGATCGGTGCGATGGGCTTGTCGGTGGTGGTGGATCGATAGCAACACAACTGATGTCGAAACATTGCGGGGTTGTGCGATGGGGTTCATGGCTGGCTGTCGTGGGTCAGTTTTGTGGAGGTGGTTGTTTGGTTCTGTGTGGCCGTGTGTGGTGTGGGGGGTGGAAATGGAGGGTCGCCGGCGGTGAGTCTGATTGTGAGGGCGAGAGAAAGGATCGGAGGAGGAAAGGGGGTGGTTGTTGTGCTAGTGTGTGATTGGACGATGGAAATGGTGGGTCAACAGCGGTGCAGGTTGTCTGGTGATGGAGGCCGGCAATGGGGTGGAGTCTGATAAGGAGTGTGAGAAAGAGAATGAGTTTATCAGGTTAGAAGGGAGTGTAAAAGAAGAAAATTAAAAAAAATTAGGCATTTTTAATCAAAACGACGTAGTTTTAATCTCTAGCCTTATGCAACTTGCCTAAGGCTAGCAACGTATTCGCTTTCCCATATATATATATATATATATGGGAGCTCATCCACTGCTAGCGCTAGCAACTTAACCCAAGTTGCTAGCGCGATTTGGCCGTCCACGGGCGAGAATGGACGGCCAGATCGTGCGCCACAACAGCAAATTTTTTCACCGTCCGCTACATAATGTAGTGGACGGCCCAACAGCGCTAGCAGTAGATCACGATCATATATATATATATATATATAACTTTTAAATAGAATAAAAAAGGGATATTAATTTTGGTAGATTGTAAAAACATATTGGACTTGTATACAATATAGAAATATTTCAAGATATGAGTGTGTGTGTGTGTGTGTGTGTGTGAGAGAGAGAGAGAGAGAGATAGGTTGTATGCCAAATGACATAAAGAGGGTCAAATGGAAAATATAATGTTACATTATCTCAGTTTTGGCTTTCACACACACACACACAAACCACACACACACACACACACACACACACACACACACACATATATATATAGACGTTTGGAGTGCTGGATGTTTTTACCCCAGTCATGTTAAGGTGGTTCCTTGTTAGTCCAAGAGTAACACTAGCTAGCTGCATTTCAAATATTTGACGTTGTTTGAAAGTCAACTATTTTGTAGATGATCTTCATCCACAATAGTAATTGAAGCATTGTGATAAGTATGAGTCACCCCGACATTGAAATTCACACTATATTCGTCCTTTGACTTATGTCAACACTTGGATTTCAAAATGGAGGCTTGTAGTCCTATAACGTTATTGTAAGTGAAGATGATTATAGGTGAAGATGATTACATGGGAGGAAGTGGGTGGGACTGTGTTGGTAGTAAGATTTGTATGAACCGAATTGTTCATGAAAAGCTCGTTGTTCGTTTTCTCTGGAACTTGATCATGTTCATCTATATAATAGATGGCCAAACTCTAAGACAATTTAAGAACTCGCTTATTAAACGAGCCAAGTTTGAACATGAAGCCGTTTGTTTATTATTGTTCGCCATCAATAGGGCTCTTTTACTTAACGAGTCAAAGCCTAACACGGACCTTATGGACAAACATCAGTTGGTTTACTCATTTTAACTTATAGTAGATGTATCTAAACTCTTAGGTTTAACCGAGTTTTGTATACCACTAGATCCTCACCCTAAAATCCCTAATCTTGGGCTTTGAAGGTCTTGGTTCCTTTCTCTTCTCTAACTCACGAAGTCGCCGCTGCTTCCCTCATTACACAGCCGTTGTTGCCCCTCTCATCGTAGTGTTGCCCAAAGTCGCTACCTCACACAGCCACAGCCTCTCTCATCACACAGCAGGCTGTCAACGCCGTCATCTCCATATCTTTGACGTGGTCATCAACCCGGAATTGTCAACACTGTCATTAATTTGTCGCTCGTCGTTGATGACTTCATGGCCGATCAAGCTCTCTCAACTTTTTCCCTGCATGTTCTATACATTATTTGTGATTCGTCGAAGTTGCTAGAAGGATTGAAGAATCTGAGCTTATTAAAGGGTTCCATGGTACTTGAACAAGAATATGAGCCGAGCTATCAAACTCGAGTTCGGCTCGTTAGTTAAACAAGTCAAACGAGCCAAGCCTGAGTATTCACATTGACGAACTCGAGTTGAGTTGGAAAGTTGATTTTTGGCTCTTAACAAACTCGAGCCAAGATCGAATGCACCAAAACTTAGACGAACTGAGTTCGAACACACCCATGTTCGGCTCGAACTTGGTTCATATACAGCCCTTGGGTAGGGAATGGGACTGGAAAAATTATTTTTCCCGTATAATACGCATGATCTAACTCGAAAATGGTTGATGTAGGAGCTGTGGTAGGTCTAGCCCCAGTTAGGTCCGGTTCAACTACCAGAGGATTTTGATTCAGGCGATGGTGGCACAAGTGCGCGATTGTTGGTGCTTCGAAGGAGCAGCCAAATGTGCCTAGGCGCGGCGGGGGTTATCTCTTCCGTCGGCAAAATCGGTCCCAAATAGAATCACAAGATGCCACAGTCAGGGACTTGTTTAAACATCGTCATCAACCCTCTCCATGTCTTCTTCACCATGGGAACGCTTCAAAGCAATGTCCCTAATAAGACGTCACTAACCCTAATAAGATATTGAGAACTTGCTGCAACTTTTGTGTTTGTGTTTACCTTTTAATGCTTAGTGGGTGGAATCAGACATCCAGAGACCAAATATGCATATGAGGGAATCAGGACATGGAAAGCACATATGATAGAGGCATTACCCCAACGAGAACCAACCATCCCCTACAAAATCCAACCAATCAAGATTAGCCGTTCGGACAGAAGTGCAGCTCTTAATAGTCACGAGTCATAGACGGCCGTGACCATCAACTTGAATAACACCCAAATTTACCAAAATTGTCCTCACCGCCAAGACAAATATCCATGCTTGACATGTCTCTCTTTTGCTTTCAGGTGTAATGAAGCATGGAAATTTTAATGCTTGGAATATCCCTAGAAGATCGCAAAATCTTAGAGAGCTGCACTGTCAATTATCTGCTCATCCTCATGCAAATATAGTTGAAACTGATCAAGTTAAATGGATATATCATCCAAGTGGAAAATTCAGCATTAGCTCTGCCTGGAATAACATCAGAACTCACAAAGCACAAACTACATGGTGGAAAATCACTTGGTTCCCTGGGCATATTTCTAGGTGTGCATTCATACCATGGATACTTTGCAAGAATAAACTGAGAACTAAAGACAAACTCAACGCATGGAATGTAGTGAATGAAGACCATTGTTGCTATAGAGCCAGGAAACAATTGAGCATTTGTTTATGGCCTGCCCTGTTGTGTAAGAAATATGGTCTAAAGTTCTGAATAAGTTAAGAATATTCATTAAGAACATGGTCACATTTACTCCAATATGCAAGCAGCAAATTTAGGGATAAAAGCTTCAGAGCATCTTTGAGCAAATTAGCTTTGGTTGTGAAAGTTTATGGGATATGGATTGAGAGAAACCAGAGGATATTTACCGGCCAAAAAGAAGGAGATTGATGGAATCATTGCTGAAATTGAACTATGGATTATCTATGGAGTGCTGAGCGGGAAGAAGATGGTACTATCTATGGACAACCATTAGTTGTGCCATAACTGGAAAATCCCACTTGTAGTGATGCAAGCGTAAGATGATGATGTAATTCTTTTGGTTAGTTTTGTTTGAAAAGATGGACGTATATTGTGTTTGCGCTTAATTGGTAATAAAGGACCTTCTAGCAACAAAATTACCACTAATCACATCCCACATGTTATGATCTAAGGTACAACAAACCAACTAGATTAAATATTCAAGTATCAATAGAAAGAAAAGGTCGCCTACATTGTATTCGTGGGCAGATTTCTAGGGCTTAAAACTCAACTTAAAAGAGACTAGCCAACTAGACTCCGAATCGGGTTAAGCCTTACATAGATAGACCAAAAAGAAAACAGGATAGGACACAAAAAGAAAATAAGCCCCGAGACAAAATACAAAAAGGAACAAAATAAATCATAAAGGGGTATCCATATAGCCGGTTGGTTACATGCAAACGAACATCGCCAAAAATAATCCATTTTTCGTAAAACAACTGGATAAGAACTAAAGACTAACTAAAGAAAACGGGTGGACCTATGTGAGGATACTTATGTACCCTTCGTAGACGTAGCAGATTAGTGTTCTTTCGATACATAAATATATGATTTGAAACTGGATCTGGTCAAAGAATAGGAGATCCAAAATATTGTCCTTACATCTGGACGTTACTCGAAGTCGAAGGAACAAGGCGTAGAAGCCATTGGTCATAGGGTAACATCAACAATATCTTAGAATTAACTACATCTGAAGCGGGGAGCCAACAATGCATAAAATTGGTTAATCATCTTGGGACCATAGATTGACATGAATAAAAAAATCCGGAGCAAACAATGCTTGCAGTGGTTGGTTGTTCAGATATATGGGGCATATAGAACCTGGATCCAAAAGCGGGTGGAAGCTGTTGGTTGTCTACAAGCACATGATACATGTCTAAAAGTCAGTTGAAAGTGCATGTAAGCAGTTGGTCATTTAGACACATGAAAGAAAGCATTTATCTGGAAGTTGAAGCAAGCAATGCATGATTGTGGTTTGTGGTTTGTGGTCTAGACACACCCAACATTGTTCAAGAAAGGTGTCGTACGGGGAGTTTTTTGTTTGAGAGCAAAATCCCCATGAGTCTGCTTTATCACTAGATTGGAGTCTCCAGAGATGGATAAGTTCCGACGCCCCCGCTGCAATGCTTCTAGCAATCTAATTTAAGGCCTTCATACTCTGCTTCATTGCTTGAACACAAATTGCCAACTGAAGGTGCTGTCAGGACCACTCCAACTCCTCATGAGCCTAGATTGAAGACGCATTAACCACAAACTCAAGCTTAGATGTGTTTACTACCGAATCTCAGTTTCAAAATCATCCCTTGAAAGCTTCTCGGAGGGTAAAGTTAGGTTCTTTTCAGTGAAGAATACAATCAAATTCGCCATGCCCGGGCTTTTATTGCTTGAGGGGTGAGACAAGTGATGTCATATTACTGCAACAATAAGTAGCACCTAATGGCTTGCCCTCCCCTTGAAAAGGAATAACGAGTATAGTACACCGAATAGATTTTGGAAAGGAATAATGGCTTGCCCTTCCCCCACACCCACCCCCGCCCAAAAAAAAAAAAAAGTTTACTCAACAAGTATTTCAATGGGCCATTCCTAGCTACCAATGAATTTTGAAACTCGAAAGTACAACCTAAGTTTATCCACTGTAAACATGAGGGCCAAATAGTGTTTCTAGATGGTTGTATACAAAGTCTCAGCTCTCGTGAGAACTCGATTGAGATAATGAACAGGCTTCTCTACTCAATCACATAAGCAAGTTGCCAATTGCTTTCTGCATTGAAGTGAGATATACCACCAATGATTTGCAAGCCACTGGCGAGACTAAAGTAGCTGCTAAAACCAAAAAAAAATTGTATCCCCTAAAAAGCTTGTAGATGAGCCTTTGTCCTTCATAAATAGTCGTTGCCTTAAACGGTTAGCGGTAAAATATCTCAGCTAGAGCAGTAATAAGTCTTTGCTAATAAGAGACCTTGCCCATATCTCAGCTCTTTAACAGTTTGGGATTGGCTAAGCGATGTAGATTATGACTTGTTGTTTTTCTGTGCCAAATTTAATACCCTGACGATGAACAACGAATCCTAAAAAACTTGCCCTTTTTACTCCAAATACACATTTCTTCCGATTCATCTTGACTTTGTATTTACGACAACGTTCCAACACCAGTCATAGATCCACCAAATAACTTTGTTCCATCTCTGACTTCACCAGCAAGTTACCAACAGAGTTGTGGAATATTGTTATCATGGTAGCTCTTGCATTTTTAAGCCCAAATGGCATGACACATCTAGTAGAACTGCCAACTGGGGTACAAAAAGCAGTCGTAGTAGCTTCTGCTGGATCTAACTTGGCATTAAAGTAAATGTAATTGCTTAACTGGCGCGGCTAAGGGGGCACATATGAGTGTGTGTGTAAGAAGATCAACATCCAAGTCAGGCATATCAGAGTATTTGTGACACCCTCAACCCAGGTGACATCACCGGGCTGAGTTATCAATCATAATCACATTCAAAACCCTGTACTGAATACAGAGCAACTACATCCTCATACTCATACATCATTAATAGACGTTCCAAATTGCGTCCTTACAAAAATTTTCTTACAAACATACATCATACTGTAACGGAAGACTTTCAAGTCTTTAAACAATATGAAAGTTTACAACCTAATATACGACTAGGTACTCTTAACAACCTATCTCGCAACTCAATCTTTATCCCACCATTCCCAGCTGGTCTTACCTCACACAACTGATCCCCTTGCTCAACTTTTCTAGCTTGTTTCTTTTTCCTCTCTAGCAGGTTCTCCTTGATCAACCTTATGGCCTGCACAATACAACATAAGAAATGAGCGCAAATCGACCAGTAAAGACAACACGAGGAGTATTGTGTACAAATGATTCAAGAGACTCGGAGGAATAATAATCATCTTAACGATAGAAATGAATCAAGAGTTCCAATAAATTTTTGACATCAGCATAATTGTCAAACGATAATTTTTCTTTCGTTAGACTGAGCGGCTTTAAGGCCCAACAGAACAACATTTCTGCCACCTCCTCATGGACTGGACTGACTGACCGACTATGCAAGTGAACCCAAAATCCAAGGTCATAAAGATAAACATAATTGAAATACAAATCATTAAAATCATCAATATCAAAAGAAATTCAAATGCAATGCACATGGACACGACAAACATGACTCGACCAGACACGACAGACTCTGCTCGAGAGACATTCATCGTCTTTGGCCAGTGATTATAATTCATAGGCCATCCTCCTCATATTGATGTCCCATTTTATGAGATGTTCATCTCAGTCTCAAGTAAATAGAAGAGACACTGTTAACAAGCAGGGAACTCATTTAGAGTGCTTTTCCTAACCACGTTATAGCCAAGCAACAAGACTTCATCAACGGGGCTGACTAAGGGAAAATTTATTCCACCTTATGTCCTCAACAACACAGCTCAACAAGGAATACCGGATCAGAAGATCAACCGGTGTTCAGACCTAACCACAAGAGTTCAACGTGACATCATCAACATGGCGGACTTGGGTGAAGATTACCGCAAGCCCTTAACAACGTTCTTACATAAGAGAAATGTCGGTTATCAATAAGTGCCGACATTTCACAACAACAACGCAACGATCTCTACAGCATCATCATCAACGATAGGGCAGACTCGGGAGAAGTAGCCACAAGTCCTCAATAGTGTTCTCAAAGAGAAGAGATATCGGCTATCAATAATTACCGGCATCTCACAACCACCACACAACAACCCCTACACAATATCATCATCGACTTCAGGTATGCTAATCGAATTGAATCATAGCATACTATGACACGCATCATCCTCATTAAATTCTATCAACAGGGCAGACCAAGGAAATTTATTTTACCCGAAGTCCTCAACAACACAATTCAAATATGCATATACCGGTCACAATGACTACCAGTGTCCAATCATAGCGACAAGAATTCAACAACACGTCATCAACATGGCATGCTAATCGAACAATGAATTAGCATATCAGAACCGCATTGTCCTTACCTGATTGGCTTATAGCCGAAGCAACTCGCAATCTCTGATCGCAACGAGCTGCATCACCTAGTCAAATAATACTCTGCTCGTTAGAAATCATTCCACATATACGCACTCCCAATTCTACCCCTTCCCATTTAATCATTTATAGCGTCTTACGACAGCTTATTAATCCGATCCAATAATTAGATCCTTAACCTAACTTATCAACGCATTAGCAATAGCCACTGTCTCATTATTTCAACGTATTAATATCATTCCTCACTTTCCACCATTTTGAACGCTGAATTACACGCCTTCCTTAAAATTTGGCGTCAACATGGCAAATTATGAAAATACCCCATCTAGGCGGCAAATTACCAAAATACCCCTGACGGTTCACTACCACTCCAACACCCTACATCTGCTTCAAAACAACCTTTCATGTGTTTTACAACTCTTTCCGGACTAAAAAGTCTTTTGAAAAGCTTTACCGGGAAAATTACCAGGCAAATTACCAAAATGCCCCCTGAGGGTTCTCGGCATCAGAAAAATCTCAAAAGTTCTTTAAAATGCTATTTTAAGCCTCCTGAATTCATTCTTGAGCTAAAAAGTATTTTACAAAATTTTCGTCCAAAAATCCCGAACCAGTGTCTGGACAAAGCGCTTAAAAGCCCGTTTGGCCAAAAATAGCTAATGACTTCAGAATGATCCGAAATCTTGGAAAATAGAACTTATCAGAATCATAGAGTTCTCATAAAAGTTTTGCGTATAACCGCGATCGTTTGATATTTTAAATTTCACTGTAAAGTTCCAAACTTCCCGCATCCGTTCACTCCCTTCCCGACCTTGGAAAAATCTGAAACTTTTCCACCATATAGGTCTCCTAAAAATAACTAGGGTCTTTGTTTTGCACTTTCGTTAAATCTGACCCTAACTATTTTTAAAAATTCGAATTCCAAACTGATTACTTAATTCCCACCTTTAGTGACAAAAACAGTCACTATTCACATCAACACACACACACTAGTTCACCTTCACGCACACACGTCTTCTTCCTCCTCCAATCAGCCTCATATCTGGGCACACTCCTCCCACTCACGCATGGATTTCCTCATTGATTCACTTTTAATCTCTTAATTACATTACAATCTACACATTAATACCCTAAACCCACTTAATTTACACCATTACACACAAAAAATCCATAACCCATCTCAAACCCGAAGAACACCTACTGTAAATCCTCCAAACACACACTGAACACACACCGAATGTGAAACCATAACCATTTTCTCTTCTTTCTCCATTCTAAGTTCTCATATTCATAATTACAACAAGAACTCATATCAAATTTTCCCATTCCCGATTATATATACACAACCGAAACATATATATACATATCTATGTCACATATGTTCAACCAAAATTTCATCCCAATCTCCACAATTTTGCAATTAGGGTTTAAGATTAAGGGATAACCCTAATGAATTTTGGGGTTCTTGCTTTTTCCTTTTCTTCTCCTCATTCTTCCTCCTTTTTCCTTCTCTTTTTCCTCCCCTTTTCTTCCTCTTTTTGCTGTGTTCTTCACGAGTTTACTGTTGACGCACTATTCATGTTCATAACTTTCTTGTATTTGCATTTTTCCCCCAACACCTTATTTCATTTTCTTTTTGTCTCAATTTCATCCACCCCCTTCACTCATCTTTAGGTATCATGAGTCATCCGAGACTCTAGCTGGAGGTGGCCACGTTTCAGCTGACTTCTCTCCAATTTTGACACCTTTTACAACTTTCAACAATTTACACTTTAGTCCCTCAAGTTTCCAAAATTGCATTTTGACCCCTCGACTTTGGAAAATTACAATTTGACCCCAAAATCACCCTAACCCTCCATGTAGCCCCCTAACACCTCATTATCATCAAAATGATGATACTTAATAAAGATATGCATCATGTTCATCATATTTTTTAAAATTATATTTTTGCCCCTTAACTTTCCAAAATTTCATTTCAACCCCCCCCCCCCCCGGGCCATACTAACCCCCTTATTTAGCTCCTTAACACTTAATTGTCATCAACATAATGCTACTTAATAAAAATAGCACCCCTTAATTAATCAAACTCACGATTAGATTAATTTTCGGTATTTCCCGGGGTATCACAGTATTGCCAAGCAAACACATCTTTTGAATTTTTTTATGAAGGCCACTAGTCAAGATTTGACTTTCTTCAGATAGGTCTTTGCTGATCAAAATAAGCTTTGGTTCATCCCATGCGACTGCCATATTAGTAGATTCTAGCTCATGCACTGTGGCTTTGGCTCCTCTTGGAGTTTTAGTGGAGCATCCCTAGGTCTTCTTACCAGTTTTATATTGTACATGTACTTCATTTCCTGGCACTGAGCGACTTATGTGGTATTATTCTCTTCTAATAGTACGGATGATGATCCCTCGTACCACAGAAAGGTTGACCTTTCTTGCCACGAAAAGGTGTCTGGTAGGGCCTTGTTAGACTATGTGGGTTTCTCCTCTTAGCTCATTCTTCGTATTTGCTTTATTGTGATTTCTTCTGCACGAGGACAATGGGTTCACTCAGGTCTTCTGTTCATGTCACCTCGCATGCGTAAACATCACTACTTTTTTCATCTTTTGTTTAACATAGTGTGTATGCGAGATGAGCTCTTTCTTTAAAAAATGGCCTGCTGTGGAGTTAATGGTCACCAGCACCCCGTTCACATTTACCTTCGCACATTGGTGGTAAGAGGATGATATGACTTGTTTTTAAGCAACCAGATCCTTCCCAGCAATAGATAGTAAATAAGTTGAGCAGTGATGACTCGAAACTTGGCATATGTTTGAACCGGTCCCACCTAGCTTGGAAGAAACCTAGAGATTCTAACTTGTTGCTAATGAACCCTGAGATGATAATTGGGTGATGCACACTATGAGACTCAGGTGTCTGAGCTTCAACAAAGATATTTCCGGATATGATATTGGTAGAAGCAACATTATCAATGAATATCCTCCTGAACACCCGGCTATTGACCATCAATGTTTCATATAGTGGTTGATTGTGAGGATATAGAAACTATCGGTCTTCATACGTGAAAGTACTTAATGCAGGTGGTTGAATTCCTCATAAATTAATTTTTGAAGACCTATATTCTTGCGCAGATGGTTCTTGATATATCTTGGCAATCTTTGATATCTCCTTCATAGCAATCACTCTTGCTGCGGGCGAGAAAGCTAGCTGGTCGAAGAATGATTAAAATTTTCGATAATCTTTCACCTTCGATGCTACTGCGCCTGTGTTTTCCGTGTCTGAGTTTGCCTGATCATTTTTTTTACTCTATAGGGCTCCTTCTGCCATGAGAATTATGTATCAGGCTCGTTAATCACGTCATTAGACCCACCTTTCACCAGAACTAACCTCTCATTAATTTTCTTTTCCCTTAAGATGGAAATGGATTTTTCAACACATTATGTGTAGTTCGACCATTCCTCCAACAGTTTGCAATTAAAGATCCTTTTGAGCATGTAACAGTTGCAAGTAGAGATGATTATTTTTCTTGTGAAGTATGCAATAACTACGATGCTTCTTTTCCTCATGAGTTGGTTCTGTTTCTACTGGGTGGAGTTATAACTGTCCCCATCTAACCCACTTTCCACTGTCAAGATGACCTATACAATAGGACAAGGAAACTATAGCGGTTCCTCCTGCTTAAATTTTGTTTTCTCTCTATATATCTTAACTTGCCTTCACCGTGTCAAGTTTTCATTCCCATCGCACTAGCATTCCGCCTGTATTGATGTAGCTGCTGCGATTGCAATCCTCGGCTTTTGTTAGCCGCGTGCCTTCCTTAGTACTGCACTGTAACATGAAAGTTCTGAGTGGCCTTAGTGAAGGTCTTTTAATCCACAAAATTGTGGCTTGGCCTGTGTATCTTATAATCCCCTACCACTCATTCCATCCACATCCATATAAGTTGTGCTTCTGGAATTTCCTCTTGGCACTCCAGAGATCTGTCGTAGAACCTTTTAAGGTATGATGGCAAGTCTTCCCCATGCTTTTGCCCTTCTCTAGCGAGGGTTATTAAGGAAAAATTCTTCATCAGAGAATAGCTTCTTGAATATTTTCCGTACTAGATCTTCCCAAGACACAATATTGTAAGTGGTAGACGATGGTACCACTTTATGCTTTATCGTTCACGTTCAGCAACTTACAAATCTCCCTTCCTCGTAGTTTTGGATCCTTCCACAAATGCCAAGAGCTTTAATGAACCCGTGCATATGTTCATGAGCACATCCCTGTTGTCCATAAAGTCTACCGAACTTCGGAGGAACGTATCACATTGGATACAGTGCATACGCCATTTGCGTTCCAAAGTTTGGCTCGTAACCATACTTTACTCTTTCGTTCCGATACTGAGCCTGTTTTAACAAGTCAACACCTCTTTTCTTGTTATTGCATTCTGAACTCGTGGCCTGCTATTTTCAGGGGTAGGTCTTGGCCAAAAAACAAGTCTAGCGCATTCAAAGTCTTTGACTTTGCATAACTTGCAGTGGCATTGCCCCTGCACCCTGGGTGGCAGTATTTTATTCTATATATGCACAATCATGCTTTCAAGTGAGCCTTGAAATCATCTGAAGCGGAACCTACTGGTTAGCACCAAAATTGCTCTACATGGACGGTGCTTTTTGCGTAGCATGGTTCTTAGTTAGCTACTCCCTTGTCTCATGTACCCGATTTGGCGCTTTAGTTCGAGCACTAGCCCTTCAGGATTCATGTGAGGAACAAACAAGGACTTCAGAACCGTTCTTGCGATAGCCTGCCTACAGGTTCTAGTAGCCCTGACAACCATCTTGATAACCAAACTGAATACCTCAAACACTAGACTATAGTGAACGAGAAGATATTACTAGCTAGTGAACTTATGGATCCCCATGGATCCTCAATAGAGTCGCCAAGTGCTACCTAAGGGTAATAGGGTCACTACTCTCCATGATCAGCTACAACTAGTTTAAGATGGTATTACAGCTCAATCAAGGTTTTCATAAAATTCTAAATCAAAACAATGATAAAAGGACTTGTGCCAATGTCATTGTATTATTGAAAAAGAATTATACATCAGTATCCATATCCCATCCATCCCTCAGTTACACTTGCTATTCACATACTAATTCTACCATTTCTATTATTATCACTAATCTATCAGAATGCCTATACTAATTCCCCAAACCTTACAAAGACTTTTGTTTATATCATTTCCAGGCACTTTTGCCCATCCTCTTACTCTCCATTGGACCATTTTCTTTATCGTCTGTAGTAATGCTTCCACTGTCTTATTTTTTTCCTTCAAAAAATTTGGTATTTTGCTCCATCCATATTATGTAGACAGTAGTGCCAAACACCAACTTCCTTATTCTTGCTCTAAAACTTTTGCCTCTAAAATTCTTAGTAGCATATTTTAATAGCTCATCCTAGGAATTCCAGTGAAATTGTGCTTGAATCTGCTGTAGGATTAGCTTCCATAGGTGAACAATATAAGTGCATTTCCAAAAAGAAGTGACTCACATCTTCAATGAGTGTCAGGCACAAAGAGCATGTGTCATCTGTAATGCAATTTCAATTCTTGTGCCAAGAGGTGTTATTACTTTCTAAAGAATCGTGAATTAATAACTGTTTCGATACAAAAGGGTATTTGTAAACAATGCTTTCGTGTTAACCACATAAGCCAAATATTTTTTGAGTTCACCGCTCCACCCGAGGTTGACTGGTTCGAGGCTAAAATTCTCGAGTCTAACATGATCGAGACTGTCTCTCGAGGCTGACATTATCCGAGCTAGTCCTCTCCTCAAGATTTTCTCTCTCTCAAAACTACTAACCTCATTGGACCCTTACCAAGTCTCTTATTATTTTAATGGTTCTTGTTGATTTGATTGGTAATAGATCTAGTTCAGAACCTATCTCTTACCAAGCCATGAGGACTTAATTATTTTTAGCTATGACAGTTATTCTTAGCAGACACTGAGGGTCATTAAGTAAATATTACCTTGCTTGAAGACCTGTACGATTCCATGCAAAAGTAAAAAGGTTTTTACAATTATAATCGAAACCACCCTTCCCAAGCTTCATGATTAAGCGCCAACTCTATGGAGTCCACTATTGTTCATGCTTTCTGATACACGAGTTTTGCATCTACTAATCATTCATGTTCTTTCGTGCATGCCAACTCACATGCTATTTTAATTAGGCTGTCCTCTATACCGGTGTGCCAATAGTTGGCAAGCAACTATATAGTCTACAATGGCTTTATCCACTATAGAGGTTGAGTATATTGCAGCAGAGGCAATAAGGAAACTATTTGGTTGAGAGGTTTGGTCGATGACATTGGCTTACATCAGGATGTGACAACTATATTTTGTGACAGTAAGAGTGTGATAGAACCGAATAAAAATCAGATGTATCATGAGAGGACCAAACACTTCGATGTTAGATGTCAATTTCTCCACGAGGTAACGATACATGGCGCCATTTGAGTGAAGAAGATATCCACGACTGAAAATCCAGGACATTTGTTGACTAAGCTAGTTTTGATGCACAAGTTCAGGCATTGATTGGACGTGATCGATATTTATAGTTTCTTAAGGTATGGATTTGTAAGGGGCAACATATGCATTTTGGTTCTAGTGATGGCTTTTTGGGTTAAAGCCAAGATGGAGATTCGTCGGGAATGTTTGACAAAGATGTTGTTTTTAGTTTTGATTTTCTAAAAAAATAAAAACAAAAACTAGTTGTGGTTTTTATTTTGGACAAAAACTCATAGGTGTTTGATAGATTATTTTCAGTTTCCAATTTTTTTTCTCTTTTCTTTTTTCTTCTTTCCCTTTTTTTCTTTGTTTGATACATCCCTACTCCCCATCCCAACACACAGATCACCACTAACCACCACCCATTGCCACCAACCCTCCACCACGCTTGCCAGTTGCCACCAAACACCATCCATTGCCACCACCTGCCAACATCAGCTACGGCATCCAGTAGCTCCGCTCTGTGGTCCTCGCCCTCGGCAGCCTCCGTTGACTCCACTCGCTCTACTACCTCTGGCCGCTCTTCAAGCCGCCGTTGCCGTCGTCTTTGTCTTCCTCATCCATCACTATGCTGATCGGCTCCACATCGGCCTGGCCGTGCCTGTGCCTTCGGTGGCTCCGGCAAAGTCCACCCCGGCGGCAGTGGAGTTGGGTGGGGCAGATTTGCATTGAGTGGTAACATTGGTGGCGCTGGTCTTAATCTCAGGGTTGCCGACGATGGTCGACGGCGGTGGTGCGGTGGCGACAGCTCTGTCGTGTGGTGGTGGTTGGGGATGGGGGGGGGGGGGGGTAGCTAGTGGGAGTGATGAAATGAAAAACAAAAAAGTGGGTTCCAAATTTTTTCTAGTGAAGCTTGAAGGTGGGATCTGAAATAAAAAACCAAAACAAAAAACTGGTTTATAAAAACAGTCCAAAATAGAAAACTGATTTATAAACTGAAGGAAAAAAAAAACATAAACTGTGAACCAAACATTATTTTTTTTTCAGTTGCCAAAACTGGACAAAAAACTGGAAATTTAAATGTTACAAAACGCTACCGTTATGATGTCTTATACCCCTTTATGGTAGAATGCCCGATGCCCGCCCCCCCCCCCCCCCCCCACCCACCCACCCACCCACACACACACACACACATATCTAAGGCATGGTAGGGACCATATGACTTTTCTGTAAAGGTTTCTGGGCGACTTTCTATAATTCAGCTTTCATGTAGTGAAACTCTTGTGTTTTTCTTTTCCGTGTAAGTGGGCAATTGTTGAACCACCATAGCAAATTGATGAAGAAAACCAACAAAGGATGGGGTTGTTACGTGTGTATCCTAAATTGCCCATTTAATTGGGGGAAAAATCTCCATAGTAATGCTCATACCCTCGAAACCTTCTTCTATTCTCTCTCTACATAGCCCACCCTCAGCGAATCTTTTGTGATTGAAGTCCAACGCTGAAAACTCCCAACGCTATGATACACATTCTGAATCTTTAAAGGGCAAAAAAGGTGGCATGCATTATATATAGCAGCCTAATTACATGAGCAATGGGTTCAATTGGATCAATCTCAAACCCTCAAGGGAGGACGGTGAAAGTTTTCCATTAGCGTTTCAATTGCAGGTATGCAACTGATCGACAAAAATGTCTATAACGACAAAAATGCCAAAGTCATCGGCAGCGAATGGAAACAAACTGCTTTATAGCAATAATATTTTACAGCCTTTCTAGATATCACAAACTTTTAAGATGCAATACATAAATCATAACGTTACATAATAGTAAGGACATTAAGATCGTCGATAGCTGGCCATATTCATATGTCTCACTAAGAGTTACTGACAAATTGGAAGATTACATGAGCCACTGCTACTCAATTAAGACCAAACAAATCTGTTTTGTCAACACACATTTTATTTTATATATTTATTCTTCTAGCAACCGGCATTTTGCGCTCAAATATCATTATCGGCTACTTAAGTACATAGAGATTACACTAGACATATAGTCATGTATGAAGTCTGCACAACTGCCTGCTTTGTCTGTCCACATGATTCAGCCTTTTAAAAAGCTAAGGTTTGGACAGTCCATTGAAGCCACCCTCCTCTGTTCGCACATGCAGATGCAAGTTTAATTGCATGTTGAATCTAACGCTAGGCTTGTCCTCTAATAAAGCACTAAACAAAGAATTTTCGTTATTATTCTTTTGGATGTGAATATAAGAAAGTTTTGAAGTATCTTAATTAGGTCCAACTCGCCTCGTTTGACTTTCATGCATTAATAAGATAATCATTTTGCCTTGTTTTTAGTCCCATTAAGGATGTGTATTACCAGAGAGCAAAAAGATACTCTCTCTGTCCCAAAATAATTGATCAATTCTTCTTTTTGGGCCGTCCCCAAAAAGTTGATCACTTTCAAACTAAGAAGAGATTATATATGCAGGTGTTTTTCTGTACTTACCATTTCGACATTTTATTTTTCTTTCCACATTTAATCTTTCACCAACCCACTCTCTCTCTCTTGCCCCCCCACTTCCTTTCCCTTTCACTCTCCCTATGTATGCATATGCTTAATGTTTGTAAGTGATGGCAATTTTGGATATTCAACAAAGTTAAACTTTTTCTTTAAAATTAGTGTAAGTCAAAGGTGATTAAAAAAAATAGGATGGAGGGAGTATTAGTTATCAAAGAGATTACATGGTACAAAGGTCCTATTCGATTCATCATAAACGAAAACAAAACTTCTGCAAATCTTCCTACTCTTCTAGTAGCCAACTCTGTGTGTGTGTGTGTGTGTTGCAGTGAGAATTATAATTTTGTATGGCCCGTTGGTATAGGCAATAGAATCAATGACCTTAAAATTATCCTTTAAACCAACCCTCTATCATTTCTTCCATCTCTTGGAGTTAACGAGCATTCAATCGGTCGATATAATAAGTAGTTACAAGTAACAACTCTATGCTCCCACAGCTACTACCCCCTTCTCATTCTCAATTTCAGTGACAACGTAATCAGTGTATACGAAGGTCAAAGTATAATTCATGCAAAACACAAGCACCAACAGATGCATCAGATCCTTATCTCTTGGCTTTGTTTTCTAAGATCTAGACTAGATCTGTCACTATCTGCCTAAGTTAAACAGCAGGTCATCAGCTAGTTGTAGAATATATAAATGACAGCATACAAATTAAGGCAAGAAATTAAAGAAAATTGGAAGTGGGTATTTTGTGTCTGTCCCAACAATCACATGCACTGCGCAGATACTGTTCTGGTCTTGCACTGAATCCAATAGCAGACTTAATCAGTAGTCAATCTGGAGCGGAGTTTTCTAACCACATGCACGAGCCTTCCTTGCATTTACCAAACATGTATTTATGGCTTCTTTCCTTGCTTTTTGAGACTCGCAAGTTACAACCCGAGAAGAACGTAGTACAGTATTGTTATAGGCAAGGCGATCAGCATTCCGAATATTACCCTGCAAAACATGGAACAACACTCTACAAACTTATTTATAGCTCTAACTTTATCTTTCATTTCAATATCACATTCGAGGCATTCGACAAGGGTAGCATTTAGAAATTTGCAATTGCATAGCCGTTGTATGTCAAATTAGTCGCATGAACCAGTGAAAATATCCAATCCAAAACTAATTAGTTATGAGGGGACAGGCCACAAAACTTATATATTAGATTGTTAATCATGAATTATTCAATGTATATACACGTGTGCGCCATATACGTTTATGTTTACTTGAAGGCAAATGCTAACCGGTGCCCTTCGGTTAGTATTGCCTTTACTTATGTACACTTAGGCTAATATTAGAATTAAAAGTTTATGATTCCAAAATTAAAATTAAATACACGATCAAGTACATCTGTACAATTCACAAAATGACTAGTTTAACCTTACAAACAGTCTCTTTATACTCCTATATATGCCCTTTTCTGGAAACAACTGACGGCCAAGTATAACCACAATCAGATTAACCATGATTCTCTTTTCTAAGACATTCTTCAACCAGTCTAAGAGTTTGAGGAAGACGCAAAAGATAGAGAGTGGAACTTTGGAGATGCTGACGGCGGGTTCCTACGAAGCTTAAAAACCAACACATCCGAGGCTAACTTCAATCTTAAGTTATGGGAGGTAAATACAATGGCATGGTGATGAGTCGGGTACTTGAACGGTGTGTTCTAATAAGGATGGACTCTGATACCATTTTTTGTTGGTCATAAGGCTGACGCTTGAAGTGTGCGGTAGATCAAATATGGGCTGTTGAGAAAATTGGTGTGATCAACCTTCGACGGCTGAGACAAAAGGGGAGCATCCACGAGTACGTGAGGGAGTACTCAGCTTTGATGCTCGAGATCCAAGAGAGTTCATCCTAGAGAGGTGGAGAGAACCTTTGCGATCCAAGAACTGATCCAAGAGTGTGTATTGTCCTCTTGTAAAACCTTCTTGTGTAATAAAATCCTCTTTAGACCAACCGTGCCTATTGTCCGTGTGTGAGTGTGAGTCGTGGAAACTTAGGGAGCTCCACACCAAAGAGGGGAGGTAACGAGTGTTGGTGAGGTGCTTGCCAACATGACCGGCAAGTTTTGGGGTGAAAGGCTGACTTAGGCGACCATCGGGTTAGCTTGTCTAATTGTCGCACATGTTGAGCGCCAGTTCCTGGCCCACGACTCTTTCAGTCCGTGACAAGTGGTATCACAGCTTGGGTGGTGGGATCCCAAGCAAGGTTACAAGTTATATATGAGTTTCTGGATGGCCTTGACAGCATTGGCATAAAAAGAATTGGGCAAGAGGCGATGAGAGGGCTAAGGTTAATTGGAGTTGTCATCATAAGGAATTTAAAATCAGTAAGCACGTTGTGTGAAAGTTGTGTAGTAACAAAAACAGACTATGAATGAGAATGGAAATTATTTGTATTCTTATCGAGGTACTTAATACTCCTTAGACAATTTCTTATGGGCACTTGTTAACAAGACCTTAACTTAAATTGGAATTAAGCAGAAACCTTAAGGTAAAAAGTTTATGGATCATTTATTTTCGTGGTCATACCAAAATTTAAGAGAACAAAGTCAAATTTGATAAGGGTTAGAGTCTTTTAGCAAGCTAAATATGGTAAATACTAAACATGGGATTTCCAGAAAAAAAAAAAGAAATACTAAAAATGGCTATCATAGTCACTTGAGTAATTATTGAGGTGGTTCGCAATACTAAACATTACACATTTTGCATAGCACGTACCTATGCAATTTGGTTTTCCACAAAACTCATGATTATCTGTACTATAATTAAGTGAAAGCACCCTTATGCTGAAGTTTTTTTCGAGCTTCCAACTATACCATTTCGTAATATACCAACTTTAAATAAAAAAAAAATTGATCAATGTCATTGTTGAAAATTTCTTAACATTTAACAAATAACCTCTCTACCCCACCACATGTAAAAAAATTTCTTCATCTCCAGTATTTCAACCGCTCCACCCAAATTATCCAACCATTAAAATTTTTACTTCACTTCCACTGTTCTTTCCTTCTCGGTCTCCATTTTCAATGTAAACTCATTTCCTCTTTTTATGAATTTTTTATTATTCGTATCGCTTAGATTTACAAATATTTGTTTTAATTAGACACGCATCACGTGTGCCAAAAACCTAGTAGATGTAGAAGGCCGTTCCAGAAATAATTATATATACGTCTTATCACGTGCTCCTACCCAACAATGCTCGTAATCTTTACTAGTATAAATTTCTGGCCACCGGTGCCATGCACATTCACGGAAGTCACAAAAATGTCCCATGGAAAAGTGGAGCTTCTTTCTAATTATTTGTTTGAAAGAAAAGTGGAATGAATGCATTTTATGGAAAAACCAAACGAACCAGAAATGATTGTCAAGGGAACTTACGCAGTGCTAAGTATGTCTGCGTGGACATTGTACTCTTTTGCAAAAACAAAGGGAACAATCCCTTGGGGAAGAGCAGCCTGCAGCATGCGCCACGTGAAAAGTTAAGAGTTTGTCGAATCCGAATGCTAAGGATGAGTATATCGCAAAGAAGTCAAGAGTCCTGCAGTTACCCACCTGCACGATAGCTATGTGTAAAAAAACTCCCCGAAGACCTATAGCAATGGATGTTGCTGCGATCACTGCAGGCCCTGTTAAGAACCTCACCGCCATAGAAAATGTAGCAACACTCTTCCCGCAGGCGATTATCTTCGGCTGTAAAGCCATGAATAAACCTGCAGGAGTTGGGGTAAATTTAGCACCACAGATCAAGAAGCTGACAGTAGAATAGATTTTACAAATATGTTGCTGCATATAGCCTACATATACAAGCTGTATGCAGCATCACCAGCCAAACCACATAGATTTGATTAGTTTGGAAAGATATTACCAATCTATCAATGATGCAATTTTCATTCTTCTTTTTGAAAGAACAAAAATTTACCTAGGCTGAACATAGCCATTCCAAGACCTGCATCTGATAAGATTGCTATCGATCCGCTCACGATGGACGGCATTTTAATATTCCACCTGCATGCGAAGCAGCAATATTAGTTTGTTGACTTAGTTTGAAAACACTGTTTAGGACTTAGTATGAAGAGAATACAATATACAAACTGAAAAAATTAGGTATGGACACTAAGTAATTTCTATTCAAGAAGATGAGGAAGTTCGAAGAACGACTAAATGTAGTCCACCGAGAAATAAAATTTAACTTTGGGCAAGTCAAATTAGGTATTGTCCAATCTCTTTTTGTTTGCAAACACTTCTTTCAAGAGAGTTTTTGGACCAGCTTGATAAACTCTTACACAAGTTACACCAGCAACGTAGAAAGCAATCACTAAATAGCATGGACTGCTCAAAGATATTGCATAGTTTTGAACCATTAGTCTTAAACGTCTAGGATGGTTGGATCAAGAGAAGCTGATGAAATGGAAGCAGGGCAAAAAGGGCAGTAAATTGTTTGTTATATGTGCAATGGTTCTAAATGGTCGTGACCAACAATCAAGAATCATACATTATTTTGTATGTTACAAGTTTTGGTGTAACCGTGGTGCTACAAGGAGACTTCCTTTGTTTTTCAAACCCCAAAACACAAAAGGCTGTTTGAGTCAAAGTTAAAATATGTATTGTTTATAATCTTAGTTACTTTGTGAGAGAGAAAAAAAAAAGACATCAACCATGACAAAGAAATGAAGAACCAGATTTGAAGGTAAAACTTGGCCGATAAATCTTCACTTCCGAAGTAAATATTTCAGTTAACTAGAGGAAGAGAATCATGTTCGTACTGCCATTTAACCTCATGCATCAAAGGAGCGAATTCTCGGTATCTAGTAGTACATACTAATATTTATTAATTATTTCTTTGGCGGGGAGAGAGAGAGAGAGAGAGAGAGACCTGAATGATACGAGGGACCATATGAGCCCAAGCAGGCTTGAATATGTGTTTGGATTGCGTATAAGCTTCCTCCATACCATGATAAGTATTAGCCTAGTCATGACACTGGCAGGAGGCATCTGATGTTTCTTCTGTCCATCTTCTTTCTCCATGTCCATCTTCCTTTCGCATGTGAATGGAGAACCAGCAGCTGAGAACTTTGAACCGTCCTCAATTTCGATCCCCTTTTCTCCATCTATCTTAAGGGGACTTGCGTTTTCAAACAATTCATGCGTTCCTGCAAGATCATTTTATGCAATACTTAGAATTGGATTAAATGAAGGGGAGCAGGTCCTGGATACTTTGTCATATTCATCAATAAAGAGCAAACGAGTTCTGAACACCCACGTTCATCTTGGGCGTACTCGCGCAACTTCTCTTTTCTTTATGATGTGACTAGCTAGTGCAAGGACAGAAGTGCAAACAAGTTACAGAAGTACGGAGTACTAACATCTACGGAAGTAATTATTGCTAATTAAATAGGCATGCAGCGGATGCATTTAGTGTTGTACCCCGCACAGCTTGTGAGTGTGCTGTAGAATCACCTAATTTGTCCGGTGTACAAATTCGGTGTATAATCCGGGGTTACAAATCATTATTCAAAGTTTACAGGTCATGCTGCATAAATGGATTCATCCCCCAGATTAATATTTGCCCCCCACACCCATTTTGCGGTTGTTCATTACGATCAACTATTGCATGTGCTAGGATGTAAGACGAAGTGTGCTTTCAGTACCTCTAGATGCAGCAATCTCTTGCTGAAGAACAGCCTTAGATGAATCAACGACTCCGAATTCAGTGGAAGCAGCTCTGTTAACAGCATTTTTCAAATTCCCCTCCGACACGGGGGATGCACTTGAGCTCCAAACAAACATGTGAAGCTCCTTGTTGGGAGCCATTGTACCACTCCCACCTTCCTTCTTCCTTGGCACACCAGCTGACCCGGAAAACATGGGATTAGGAGGTGGGTAAGACGAAGAAACCAAGCCATTGTTGAACAACTCGCCGCTCATACTCCTCCCTGCCCTCTTCTTCCCTATCCTCGCCATCTCCTCTTCAAAGTTGGAGGTCCTTGGTGTCGCGCCTTTTGAAGATTGCAACGAGAACACATCCCCTCCTAACCCTCCTCCATAACTGTTAGTATACCCGTGTTTCGGGCTCGCCCCTTTACTCGCAAACATTGCGTAAAAATCAGTCTGGTTAAAGCTCGAAGCTCTAGGCGTTGGCTCGCGCGATGACTGCACCGAGTAGATCTCCACGCCTGTGAGATTGGACGCTCGCGGCGTGATTGCACGTGACTTGTTGTACGAAGATATCATGGACGGCGCCGTAGATCTCCTCACAACGACATGCAACTTCCCGTCATCCCCAATCTCGGCATCAGCCTGCAGAGGTTCGCGGCCGTTGAGCGAAACGACGTCGGACTCCACGCGAAACGACGTGATGGACCCTGCCGTTTCAGGGAATTGTTCAGTTATGAGGAGCTTCGCTCCTCTGTATTCGAACATGAAGAGCATCAGGGTGTACCAGATTACGCTCTGTAGGACGACAATCTGTACCATTAGGCTTCCCGAGAAATCGCCATACATGGCCTTCAAAAGAGGAATGCCCATGACAAGGGTGTTTGGGAGGGTTGAGAGAGAGAAGAGAGTGATCATCCATTCTAGGCTGCCATTTTTGCTGAAGGCCTGCCAGAGAAAGAGAGCTGCTAAAATGACTACTTTCTGGAGACAGTCCGCCGCGATGAAGTGGTAGTTCATGGCGTATGGATTGTTGGAGGAGATGAAATGGAAGGAGAGCAATGGAACCGCAAAGACCGCGACAAAGCGGTTGATGCCTGAGCACTGATCTGGGGTAAAGATTTTCCACCACCGGACCGAACCGTAGGCCAAAATCATGGCAACGTACAGCGGGACTATTGCTGCAAGGACATCGTATATGTCCGTCCCTGTAATCATGGCTCAATGCAGCGGAAGGGGGGAGAGTCGAAGAGAGATTCAGAGAGAAGTAGTGTGAAACTAAACGTCAGATTTGAGTTGTTTTGGAAACTAAAACAAGTATGCCAATTTTCTGTCAAACATGTCACATGATTCAACCATTTTAATATGGATGATGCCCCCCAAATATTCATTAAGATATGCAACTTTAAAGGTAAGGTTTGGAACTTAGGCATAGAAGCTGTCGAGGATGTGTAATGTTTAAACGGGGCAAACTATGGCTTCGCGGGTTAGACAGTAAATGAGTCACGTGAGGCTTCCAAATGGATCTGGTCACACAAAGTCTTGTTTTCTTTTACTTTCCCAGATTAATACGTACACACTGAATCTTAGATGAGATAGTCATTTTGCACTCAAATATCAGACGACAAATTGTCCTGTCCACATTGACAACGAGAGTAGAGAATCACGAAGCTGACTTGTTAATTGTTAATTTTTTTAGATAAGTAGTTATCTCTCAACACGCCACATCAAGTGTGACCGAACTTCTTTAGCGTAAGCCTTGCACACAGATGACACAAGCTACGAACCGTGACTTTTAATTTGAATTGTTTGTCGGGCCTAACTCGATCGGTACTATGTGAAAGTGTTCAAATCGAAATAAATTGAACAGGGAAAGGCCCACTCATACCAAAAGAGAGTGAGAACCCACGGAGCACCCACTGCCCCCCTAATCGAGAACCCATCGTTTCCTTCTCTCTGTGGAATTCAATCGGTTATGTGGCCAACACAACCTAACACTAGTGGCAAACGATTCTTTCAAGGCCGACCTTTTGTGCAGTATCAACTCTCAATAGGGTCTTGACAAGCCTACAATTGTGGGTTCCTTGGTTCAAAGACACGTTATAACAATATTGCACCCACGAGCTAAGTTGACTTCGTCAAAGCCTGCATAAGAGATTCTAACATCACTGAAAGTTTACTACTTTAACCCCAGATTTAAATCTAGGGTTCGGCTTCCATTACCACCAATTCCTCTTTTCAATCCTGCAGAGCTAAACGTCATTTTGTGTTCTTCGACTAGCTTTCTAAGAGTCGATAGCCACATTTGGAACTAAGTAGACCCTCGTTTGCCAGAGCATGCATGGGAATGGATTCGTCATAGAAATTGCCATCACAAGTATAAATTTCCTTTTTTGATGAGAACGAACGAGTTTTTTCCCTAAATAATACATATTTAATACTTAATTACCAAAATATACCATTTTCAAACTTATTTACCCGCTTCTTTCCTTGCTTTTTGAGACTCGCAAGTTACAACCCGAGAAGAACGTAGTATAGTATTGTTATAGGCAAGGCGATCAGCATTCCGAATATTACCCTGCAAAACATGGAACAACACTCTACAAACTTATTTATAGCTCTAACTTTATCTTTCATTTCAATATCACATTCGAGGCATTCGACAAGGGTAGCATTTAGAAATTTGCAATTGCATAGCCGTTGTATGTCAAATTAGTCGCATGAACCAGTGAAAATATCCAATCCAAAACTAATTAGTTATGAGGGGACAGGCCACAAAACTTATATATTAGATTGATGTCACAAAACTTAGTGACATCAAACAAACAGTTTCTAACAGTTGCAAATCAGTTAAGTTCAAGGAATGGGTAGAAGGACGAATTAGTTAAAGAGAAGGAAAAACACAACTCACATCAAACAAATTTAGACTTAGACATAAATCATTTTCTTTAATGTATTCATTTCTTCAATCCATTTTGGGCATGATATCAGGTTCTAGACCTAAATCAACTGTATTGTTAATCATCATTCACACTAGTCAAAATCCTTGTAGGCGCGTTCAGTTAATTTCTATCTAAGTCATTTAGTCAAGTTTTAGTTTCAATCTTTTACAAGTTCTCAAAGGAAGGCAAAAAATAAAAATAAAAAAATTATTTGAAACGATGCTGCGAATCAATTTTAACATTGCTTGCAATTGGATTGAAAGTTCACTTTTGAGCACAAATATTGGCACGCCTGAGGGACACCTTTAATCAATTGGTGCAAATGCCAAGTTCCTAAGTATTGATGGTTCCAATAACTGCACAAATAGCAATAGTGTCAATAATGGTGCCGGAAACTTAATGTCAAGTTTGATTACTAGGTTGAACAGACAAACAATTGCTTTCATGAAACTTGTTAACAATCAAGATGATTCTAGTACCAAAGCAATTGAAGAAATGAAAAAAAATAGTTGAGGATAAGTAAACTTCAAAAAGTGATTTGGTAATAGATTTGTCCGGAGAAATTCAAAGACAAATTACATCCAGTTCCAAAGTTAATGAATGCAAAGTTGCAAAAGGGAAAGGCCCATTAAATGCACCATGCTAATGTATCAAGCACAAAAGCCTCTCCTATCAGGATTGAGGTTGCTGCTAGCCAACCTAATGGACTGTGATATAGCTAAAAGTATGCCTCCAGTCTGCAGATGACACGTGGCAGTTATGACACGTAACCCCTGCTAGCTTATCGCTGATTTGGCGCTTACCATACTGATCATCAGACAGAATCCTAAAATGATTCTAACTCTATCATCTGAGATAGAATGTGATCCTCTAGGATCCTAATTCGATCTTGATTAGATCTGCTCATAGCCCAGTTCTACTAGGCCCTTCTTCCTACTACTATATAAAGAGGTTTAACCCCTCAAGTATGCAGGATCACACATACACATACACACTGTGTACTACTGCTTTTCAGAGTTCTACATTGTTAGTCATCTCGGACTTAAGCATCAGAGCGTTCCTCCGCCGAAACCCCACCCGGCAATCACTCTGTGTTCTCTTTTGCAGGCTTATTTTCTGGTGTAGTTTTCGATCCAGTTTTTAGCTGCAACAGATTGGCGCCATCCATGAGACACCAACAGGGAACATGGACAATCATTCTTCTTCTAGCGACTCTTCACATAGTCATTCTCAAAACCGCCACGCACGAACCAGTAGTTCTCATCGATTCGGTCATTCTTATGACCGACGTTCGTCACATTTGCATCGTCGTACCGGTTCTTCGGAAGATGTTCATACTAATGTAACATCCACTACTCCCGAATCCAAAAACTAATCTCGGAGAGATCGATCTCTGACATCCACTCTGAAGAACGGTGACCTTCGTCATCGTCTAAACCGTCAGCTATTCAAAACACCCTATGCCGACCTTACAAAAAAGATCCATGAGCTGAAAGATGTCGTGAACACTCTTCAACAAAATCTCGACATGGCGGTGGCTCCACCATCTACCAATCATTCTCATCTGGATCCCAATGACCTTCGTATCCGGCTCACCTTTAGATCAAGCTACGGTCGCAAGTACAGGCCAGAAGTCGATCCGACATATGATCCCAAACTGAAGAGTGGAGAACACACAACCAGGAGTGGATCATGCTACCGTCGTGATCCATCGGTCGAAGGCAGTACCAATTCCTCCCCTGAAAAGGTTACCAGAACTGACACTCCTCAAAGATCGGTCCACAGAAAAAGGACGCCTGAGTACCGTTCCCGAGAACAAGACTCTTGGAAGGTTGTCCCCAAGTATCATTCCCAAGAACGATCTTCCCCGAGGGAAGAATCTGGATACCCATTATCCGAGGCAATCGAGAAAGCCAAGTTACCCCCCAACTTCAAAGTGCCTCAGTGCGATCTCTATGATGGAACTGGAGATCCAGGAGAACATGTTTATCAATTCGAAACAAACATGTTGCTCCTTCAAGTATTAGACGTTGTCATGTGCAGAGCCTTTCCTACCACCTTATGAAATGCTGCACATTCATCTTTACAACCAAGATCAATACACTCATTTGCCCAATTATCGGATCTCTTTCAGAAGCATTTTGTAAGCAGTCACACACGAAGGAAGAACTCGGCAAGCCTGCTTAACATAGTGCGAGAGAAAAATGAATCATTGGCCTGTTATCTCGGACGATTCAATGCGGCCACCTTGGAAGTTGATAATCTGGATGAATCTGTGAAATATATTGAAATCCTCCAAGGACTCCGACCAACCTCCAAGTTCGCATTCTCCATCAACAAAAGTCCTCCAGGAAATATGAAAGCTCTTCTCGGGGTTAATTTTATGCTACACCCTGTACTTAGGGGTCAATTGCACCCAGCACCCTAGGGTTTTAAAATTGGCACCCAACACCAAATGGCGGTCAAACTGCCAGTTGACTAGACGGCTGTTAGTTTTTCAGGGGCAAAATGGGATTATTGCCCCTAAAGCTTACATGTCATCCCAGTTAGTGTCACAGGATTTCCGCCCTACAATTCCTCATCAATTAAACAGAAACGGAGCTCAATCAAACCCGTCATTGGCAAGCGAGATATTCGCAGGCATGGGCACATCCGGGTCCCCGACTCCGAACTGGGTACCCAACAGATCAACCCTCGCCGACATCTGGGTCAAATCACCGGCGGTCTCGATACCAGTCTTCAGATCGCCACTGGGGTACCCGGCAAAAACTGTCCCATTCCTTACCAGACCCGGAACACTTGACCCGTTTGCAAGAACGGCATTGGAAGCGGATACCAAGTACTCGTCATGCTGGAACCCGATGAAGACCCGCCAGGATTTTAGCTCCTCGAGGCCGTTGTTGAGCACAGTGAGGGTGGACTCGAACCGGTATGGCTGGGCCTTGGGGTCGAACCTCAGGTCCGGGGGGATCTTGGATCCGGACGTGTGGTCGTAGGAGAGGAAAATGCCGTTACAGGCGTCGGAGGCCGGGGCCGGAGCCTGGGCCGCTGTCGAGTTCTAGGCCTTTTTCCTGGGTTGTCCATATTATGTGGAAGGAGAGAGCCGTTGGAGGGAAATGACGTGGAGTGCCAATTGGGACATGTAAAGCTGACTGTGGTGACATGTAAGCTTTGATTGGTTGATAAGACCTTTTTGCCCCTAAAAAACTAACAATCGTTTGGTCAACATATATTTTGACCGTCATTTGGTGATGGAAGTCAAGATTTTTGAATTGTTTGGTGTTGGGTGCCAATTTTAAAATCCTGGGGTGCTGGGTGCAACTAACCCCTAAGTACAGGGTGTAGCATAAAATTAACCCCTCTTCTCGAGAAGGCTAACAAATACATTCAAGCTGAGGAATACCTGGAGACCCATAGAGAACGACGCAGAGAGGAGAAAGAAGAACAAAGGAAACAATCACGGGAATTGAGTCCCCAAGGAGGAAAGAAGTGAAAACGATCCAAGCGTGACGAACAGCGTCCCAAAGACCCGCTTGCACTGGAAAATTTAATGCCCCTCAATGCCAGACCATCTCAGATATAACACGAGATCAAAGACAATAAAGCTCTCAAGTGACCAGACAATATGAGATCTCGAGCGAAAAAAAAGAACAAAGACATGTGGTGCCACTTTCTCAACGACCATGGCCATACGACTAATGATTGCGGATCACTTAAACGAACAATCGAAACTCTCATCAAACGTGGCCAGTTGAGAAAATTTGTGGCACACAAAGACGGACGAGAACAGACACACCCAGCGATTGAAGAAAGAGAAGAACGGGAAGAAAATGTAGGTATAATCAACACTATCTCTGGGGGATTAGCCGCAGGAGGCTTGTCTGGACAAGCTCAAAAAGCATATGCTAGAAAAGTGTGCATAACAAGCCAACCCCCAAGCAAGAAACATAAGACTATACCTGTCACGTCACGAACCCACGGGTAAGCCCGTGTGCTAGGCACGTGACCGGCCGCAGACCTATTGAGACAACTATTTTGGGTTCTGCCAGGCATTATGTAGACCTGTATACAATTCTAGAGTCATACATTAACTAACACCATAATATGACTTCTAAAGAGGTCCTCACAGATCTTTCCAAAATTATCTCTACCAAATTCCTCTCTAATGACTGATATAATTTATTTAAAAGAAACCTCATGGAATTAAGCTACGAACAATTCTAGAAATAAACCAGCAGTTCTACAATTTTTCAAGGAACTTAAATCAACTTCCTAACGAGCGTCTCTTGCTGCTTCATTTTCATTACCCTCATAGTACTCAGGTTCATCTAGGTGATCACATGAAAACATTTATAAAAAGGGGTGAGCTGGGGGCCCAGTATTACACATGCCATATCCCTAAAATAAAATTGAGGGTTTCAAATATGCCATGGTTTTCCTTTTCAAAATAAGGAATTCAATGTCACCAAGGTAAAATTTAACTCGACATATCTACTTATATATATGTACTTGCAGCAAAAAAAATTCTTGAATTAGAATATAATCAACCAAAAGCTTCATCAAGAACTGTCACAATTAATCATTCATGGTATACTGCGGTCAGCGTATGGTCCCACTGAATAGGACCCAAAATCCCTCCTCCACCCGGGATAACAAAATGTGGACGCAAGGGCGAACCATGGTGCAACAGTACTGTGCGTCAATGTATGGTCCCGTTGACCAGGACCCGAAATCCACTTTCCCTCGTGGATATAAGGCGCAGTAACACAGTCAAACTATCGTCTCGTTCCACATGTACCGACCATGATTCAGTTATCACACAACAATTTCATGGCATTTCATTTAAATTTTCATTAACCAATTTACCACGAACATAGGGCAATAAAAGTGTTTCAAAGATTTATTTTCACTAAGAACATGTATACAATATATAAATTTTCAAGTAGGGTATAAGGATGAATATGGCAAGGTACTTACCTCGCTCAGTAACTGGTTCTTGAGCTCGTTCAAAAGCCGTTCCTATCTCTTGACTACCGAAACCTAAATAACAAACCACAAGGATGTCATTCATTGCGCTCGAGCACACCTAAGTATTAAGTTTCTCTTAAGTGAGTAAAGTTTACCAAACCGCCCCTCGACTTATGTAAAATTACCTATTCGCCCCGATGCCTAATGTACAATTATCCTTTGGGAACTTCCTAATTCCCCTGGGAACATAACATACCTCACTTACTTTGATTTGTCATCAAATCATGTTCAGGGCGGAGTTCCAAGTTCCATTGGTAGGCCCTGCAGTTTAGCATATCTAGACTTGTCTGATAACAATTTGACCGGCAGTACACCTTATGTTCTTGAAAGGACTCAAACCTGTGTTTTTAATAGTCCTTTTGTTAACACTACGATTATTTAACATAGGATTATATTTGGTTTTGATGATAACCAACATTGATGTTTATATTGTCTAACATGCATTGAGTTATTGAAGCAATAGGAACCATCTCATACTCATGCAAACGGACTATTAGACGAGCAACACGGTCAAAGACTCTTAACGGAATGCATCAAAGAAGGAATTCGTCGATTGATTTTTTCATGCTTTTATTTCCTTCTTTGTAAACTAGATTTAGAGAGATGATCGTTACGATGACTATATACCTGGAACTTGCCCATAGGTTTCCCTTGCATGCATAAAAGCTTTTCTTTCTTTGAAAACAAGGAAATTGCATTTTCTGGAATGCAGTCGACTGCAATACTTCCAGTAGCCTATTACAGTCAACTGCATTGGAATACAGTCGACTGCAAGTTGGAAATTTGAATTTCTAACGGCTACTTTGGGAATACAGTCGACTGCAATGGGACATTGCAGTCGACTGCATTTACTGTTTGGCGCATTTAATGCTCCACCTAACTCCAAACAGTCATATTAATTTCTAACTCTATAAATACTCATCTTGGGCATTGTTTTGATTCATCAATTACATTCAAAACTCATATCTCTTGTTCTAGTGCTTAAACTAATACTCATCTACTTCTTGAGAGTGAAATCTTGTACACATTTCTTCATATAAAGTTTCTTGTATTAAAGCTTGGGGTTGTCAAGCTTTAGAGCTTTGGATTTGTCAAAGCTTGTTCTTGATCTGGGCATAGCATCAAGGGATTGTAAGAGGTTCGATCTTGACCCATAATGAAGATCATACTAGTGGATTCTAGGGCCTTTCAAGGGACTTCCTTAAAGGGGTGGACGTAGGCTTGAGGGTATATCAAGCCGAACCATTTAAATCTCCTTGTCAAGTATCTTTAAACCCTTCTCTCTTTACTTTATCGTTTTACATTTGTTTTGAGATTGGCTAGTTTGCTTTCTTGAGATATTGTGTTTGAGGTTTGTTGGTTGTAGCTTTTCAAGTGTTATTCTTATCCTCTCTAAGTTTGAAGTATTTACTTGTTATTTTTTAAAGTAGTCTTAAAACCCTATTCACCCCCCTCCAGGGTTATCTTTTTGGTTTCAAGTGGTATCAGAGCCTCGACTCTTGTTATATTGGGTAACGCCAAGAGAGTTAATCGATCATGGCTTACGTTGGGGGTATGGAGGGTAGTTCTACCACTAGGCCTCCATTGTTTAATGGGACCAATTATAGTGTGTGAAAAGTTAAGATGAAAATCTACTTAGAATCTCAAGACTATGAGATGTGGGATATTGTTGAGAATGGCCATTCGTTCCGATAAAGGTGGTTGACAAGGTTGAAGAGCCTAAATCCAAATCGGAGTATAGTGATCATGATAAGAAGATGATTTGTATGAATGCTAGAGCGAAAAATTGTCTTGTGTGTGCTTTAGACACTAATGAACTCAATAGAGTCATTATGTGTAATTCCGCTAAGAGTATTTGGGATACTCTTCAAGTCACTCATGAATGGACTTCTCTTCTTAGAGATTCTAAGATGAACTTATTGTTTAGAGATTATGAGTTATTTCATATGCTACCAAATGAATCCGTTATGGATATGAATACTCGTTTTACAAACATTGTGAACCCTTTGAAGCAATTGGGCAAGGAATTCACTAATGGTGATCTAGTAAGAAAAGTGATTAGGTCCTTACCAAGAGCTTGGGATGCAAAGATCACCGCCATCCAAGAATCAAAGAATCTTAATATCTTTCCTCTTGATGAATTGATGTGCTCACTTATGACGTACGAAATGCAACTCAAGATCTTTAATCAAGAGGACGTCAAGAAGAAGCCTACATCAATTGCTCTTAAAGCTTCATCTTCAAACCTTGAGTCAAGTGATGATGATGAAGAGGATATTGCAATGGTTGCAAAAAACTTCAAGAAGTTCTTAAGATTTAGAAGGAATGATGGGAGAAGGCAACAAAATGCTAGCAACGAAGAGAAGCTTTGCTACAAATGCCACAAGTCGGGACACATGAAGATGGATTGTCCTATCTACAAAAGGGAGAAGAAGGAAATAAGAGATGTATGGGAAAGAGCTAAAAGAAGACAATTCTCTAAAAAAGAGAACAAGGAAAAGGAAAGAGCGATGAATGCCGAACATACTCCAACATGAAGTGACTTTGATTAAAGTGATGAAGACAATGAGAAGAATGATCAAGCAAATGTATGCTTCATGGCAAATGATGAGGTAAGCTCTTCGTTCGGTAGTGATAGTGATAATGAAAGCTTTGAAGATGCTTATGATAGCTTATATGAGAAATCCAAGAAAATTTTCAAGAAAAATATTATTTTGTCTAAGAAATTCCTTGAAGCTAATAAGCAAATTGAGAAGTTGATAATGAAAAATAATAAGTTGCATTCCAAGAATGAATGCATCTCCAACCATTTATATGTGAAATATGTGAATAACGACTTGGTTGAATTATTTGTTAACACTCCTAGCTCAAAGCAACCAAAACATTGGCTTTAGAAAAACAAAATGAAGATTTAAAAATTGAGATTTGTGATTTGAAAAAATGTCTTGAAAAATTTGTGGATGGTCAAAACAATTTGGATGTCATGCTTGGACGCCAAAGAATTGGCCTAAACAAAGGTGGTCTTGGATTAGATCCCATGGTCATGCCTCCTAAAATTTTGCAACAACAAGCTAGGTTGAATATTTATACATAACGACCAAAGAACTATTGCACACCTTTTACACATTACGGTTAGTGCAACAAGAAAGGGCATATGACTAATCATTGTCCTTGAATAATTGTTTTTGTTAGAGGTAGAAAGAAAATGTGGATTGTGAAAGGTCAAGAATACAAATGCAAAACTAACACCCAATGACCCAAGAAAATTTGGGTACCAAAAGTCACTACTTGATTTGTGTTTATAGGTATGTCTCAAAGCAAATTCTAGTAGCAAGAAGTGGATTCTTGATAATGGATGCTCAAGACATATGACCGGCAACATATCTCTTTTCACCTCGATTGATCTTAAAGAAGGAGGACATGTGACATTTGGTGACAATTCTCAAGAAAAAATCAAAGGTAAAGGAACTATTGGTAAGGAACCACATTCAATTGAGAATGTGTTATATGTTGAAGGATTGAAGCATAACTTGCTAAGTATTAGTCAATTTAGTGATAAATGTTTTAAAGTTATCTTTGAGGCTTCTCATTGCACTATACTATCCTTGAAGAACAATGAAACTATTTTGGTAGGTAGTAGAGATAATAATGTTTACTCCATTCAATTAAATGATTTAGCTAACCAAAATGTCAAGTGTCTTAGTGCTATTAGTGAAACATCTTGGCTTTGGCATCGAAGACTTGGTCACATGCACATGGAGCACTTGAAGGATATTTCAAGCAAAGAACTTGTGAGGGGTCTCCCGAAGATCAAGTTTGAGAAAGATAAGTATGTGATGCTTGTCAAATGGGTAAGCAAAATAAAGTCTCTCACAAACCGAAGAAAATGGTATCTACTTCTAGACCCTTGCAATTACTTCACATGGATTTGTTTGGACCAATCCCTACTACTAGTCTTGGTGGTAAATCATATTGTTTTGTTATTGTTGATGACTATTCTCGCTATACTTGAACTTTCTTTTTGGCTACCAAAGATGAATCTCTGTGTTCACTTCATTTGCAAAACGTGTTCAAAATCAAAAAGGTCATTTGATAACCAACATTCGAAGTGATCATAGTAGAGAATTTGAAAATTCAAAAATAGGAGCCTTGTGTGATGACTTTGGGATAACACATAATTTTTCGGCTCCTAGAACTCCTCAACAAAATGGTGTTGCCGAAAGAAAGAATAGGTCTTTGCAAGAAGCGACAAGAACAATGCTTAACGAATATGGTTTACCTAAGTACCTTTGGGCGGAGGCGGTCAATTGTGCTTGTTTTGTTCTTAATAAAGTTATCTTGCGAAAATTTTTGTTAAAAACTCCTTATGAGCTTTTTAATGATAAGAAACCTAAGGTGAGTTTTTTTAGAGTCATTGGTTGCAAATGCTTTGTTTTAAATACTAAGGATCACCTTAGCAAATTTGATTCCAAAACCTTTGAGGGTATTTTTCTTGGTTACTCTAATAATAGTATGGCATATAGAGTCTACAATAAAAGTACTTTGGTTGTTGAAGAATCTATTAATGTTACTTTTGATGAGACTAATCCTTTTCTTCGGAGGACTAACATTGTTAATGTAGATGATGTGGACAATGACATGAGAACTTTGGATATAAGTGAAACACTACAAGACAACCCCAAAGAAATTGTTCAAGAAGAGCAACAATCAAGCTCACAAGAGGAAGACAAGGAAGGAAGCAAGCAATGCTGTTTCAAACTCGGACAACTCTCAAGCATTACCAAAATATTGGACTTACAAAAAGGATCATCCAAGCGATCAAATCTTAGGTAATCCTTCGAGTGGGGTAAGAACTCGACTCTCTCTTCAACAACATGTTAATTTAGCGTTTCTTTCCCAAATTGAACCGAAGAACTTCTCCGAAGCTCTACAGCATGAATCTTGGATGCTTGCTATGCAAGAAGAGCTAGTTCAATTTGAAAGAAATCAAGTTTGGACCCTTGTGCCTAAACCTCAAAACTTTAGGATTATAGGCACAAAATGGATTTTTAGAAACAAACTTGATGAATCCGGAGTCGTGGTTAGAAACAAGGCTAGATTAGTGGCCCAAGGTTATAACCAAGAGGAAGGAATTGATTTTGATGAAACTTATGCACCGGTAGCTAGACTTGAATCTATTAGAATGCTATTAGCTTTTGGTTGCTATAGAGATTTTAAACTCTTTCAAATAGATGTCAATAGTGCTTCTCTAAGTGGTTTTATTTCGGAGGAGGTTTTTTTGGCTCAACCTCTCGGCTTTGAACATGAAAAATTTCCAAACCATGTTTTCAAGCTTAGCAAAGCTCTTTATGGTTTAAAACAAGCTCCTAGAGCTTGGTATGAAAGGGTAAGTATTTTTCTTTTAGAAAATGGTTTTTCATGAGGAAAACTTGACACCACTCTTTTTATAAAATCTAAGGCAAGGACTTATTATTTGTGCAAATTTATGTTGATGATATTATATTTGGTGCTACTAATGGATCCTTGTGCGAAGAGTTTGCTTCTTGTACGAGTAATTTGAAATGAGCATGATGGGAGAACTCACCTTCTTCCTTGGATTGCAAATCAAACAAAACAAGGATGGGATCTTTATCAACCAAGCCAAATACACCAAAGAGCTACTCAAGAGATTTGACATGAAAGCATCAAATGCTTTTGACACTCCAATGAGCTCTTCATTAAAGCTTGATAAAGATGAAAAGGGTAAGGATGTTGATATTAAGCGCTATCGAGGTATGATCGGATCACTCCTTTACCTTACCACAAGTAGACCCGATATAATGTTTAGTGTTTGTTTATGTGCTAGATTTCAAGCTTGTCCTAAGGAATCTCATTTGGTTGCCGTCAAGAGAATCCTTAGATATCTTAAGGGCACTCACGATTTAGGGTTGTGGTTTCCTAGAAACACATCTTTTTTTGACCTAATTGGTTACTCCGTCGCCGACTATGCCAGTTGTAAAATCGAGCGGAAAAGTACTAGTGGAGGTTGCCAATTCCTAGGTCATTCTCTTTTTTCTTGGAGTTCCAAAAAGCAAAACTCGGTTGCACTCTCTACCACCGAAGCCGAATATATGGCGGCTGGTGCTTGTTGTGCACAAATTCTTTAGATGATACAAACCCTTTTGGATTTTGGACTCAAGTATGATCACATACCTCTCTTATGTGATAACACTAGTGCCATTGACTTGAGCAAAAATCACATCCAACATTCACGCACTAAGCACATAGAAATCAAACACCATTTTATCCGTGATCATGTGCAAAAAGGTGATATTGTTCTAGATTTCGTGGACACAAATCACCAATTAGCGGATATCTTCACTAAACCTTTAGATTCGAAGAGATTTACTGCTCTTAGAAGAAAACTTGGCATGTCTTCACATATGTGACTAAATGTTATATCTCTTGTGCATAATCATGCAAGTTGTACTTCACATGCTTGAACATTATTTAATATGCTTGTAGCATGCTTTGGTTGATTTTTCTCTTTCCAAAATTATTGATTTTGTTGATATTCATTTAATCTCATTTGTCTTTATTGATTTGATTTGCACACACTTATATTTCTAAATTCTTTACACTTCTTTTTAATGTGCTATTTTTCTAAAAGGTGCTAGGTACACCTTTTGATGGGTATTCAAGTACTTATGTTTTTTTGTTTGAATGCCCTTGTTGGCTATATTGATTATCCATGGATGGATACATAAGTAAGTCACTTTCGCACACACCCTTGATCTTTTTCAATGATGTCAAAAGGGGGAGAAGATATTGTTGATTCATACTTGTGTGGATTTGATATGAGCATATATTACTTGAGTTAGGGGGGAGCCCTATATTGCTTAAGATAGGGGGAGCTTATCGTCATGATTCTTCTTTTAACCCCTTATGGTTTATATTTGAGATTGTCATGCTTCTTTGCGTTTATTATCTTATATATCTCATATTTTTTGAATCAATGTTTGCCATCATAAAAAAGGGGGAGACTGTTAACCCTACGGTTATTTAACCTAGGATTATATTTGGTTTTGATGATAACCAACATTGATGTTTATATTGTCTAACATGCATTGAGTTGTTGAAGCAATATGAACAATCTCATACTCATGCAAACAGACTATTAGACGAGCAACACGGTCAAAGACTCTCAACGGAACGCATCAAAGAAGGAATTCGTCGATTGATTTTTTCATGCTTTTATTTCCTTCTTTGTAAACTAGATTTAGAGAGATGATCGTTACGATGACTGTATACCTAGAACTTGCCCATAGGTTTACCTTGCATGCATAAAAGCTTTTCTTTCTTTGAAAACAAGGAAACTGCATTTTGTGGAATGCAGTCGACTGTAATTTGGGTAGTGAGGTATTGCAGTCGACTGCATTGGAATGCAGTCGACTGCAATACTTCCAGTAGCCTATTACAGTCGACTGCATTGGAATACAGTCGACTGCAAGTTGGAAATTTGAATTTCCAACGGCTACTTTGGGAATACAGTCGACTGCAATGAGACATTGCAGTCGACTGCATTTACCGTTTGGCGCATTTAATGCTCCACCTAACTCCAAACGGTCATATTAATTCCCAACTCTATAAATACTCATCTTGAGCATTGTTTTGATTCATGAATTGCATTCAAAGCTCTCTTATCTTTCATATTCTCAAAGATCAAAGCAATTGTTCAATCTCTCTTGGTTTTCATTGATTTCTCATCCATTTCAAGATAGCATTTATTGCGAGCTTACATTTGAGAGATTTACACTTTCATAAGTCATCATACACTTATCTCTCTTGTTCTAGTGCTTAAACTTGTACTCATCTACTTCTTGAGAGTGAAATCTTGTACACGTTTCTTCATATAAAGTTTCTTGTATCAAAGCTTGGGGTTGTCAAGCTTTGGAGCTTTGGGATTGTCAAAGCTTATTCTTGATGTGGGCATAGCATCAAGGGATTGTAAGAGGTTTGATCTTGACCCATAAGGAAGATCATATTAGTGGATTCTAGGGCCTTTCAAGGGACTTCCTTGAAGGGGTGGACGTAGGCTTGAGGGTATATCAAGCCGAACCATTTAAATCTCCTTGTCACGTATCTCTAAACCATTCTCTCTTTACTTTATCGTTTTACATTTGTTTTGAGATTGGCTAGCTTTTCAAGTGTTATTCTTATCCTCTCTAAGTTTGAAGTATTTACTTGTTATTTTTTAAAGTAGTCTTAAAACCCTATTCACCCCCCCCCCTATAGGGTTATCTTTTTGGTTTCACCTTTGACAGGTCTCATTCACATGCTACTGAGCAATAATCAGCTAGTGAGAATATTACTAGAATGGCTGGATCAGCTTGAAAATCTTGTTAAACTTGAATTGAGTTACAACTTGCTTGAAGGTCATATTCCCGCTTCCATCGGAACACATCTATATCTAACTAATGTTGGTCTAGGGGGAAAAAAACTGAATGGGACACAACCAGAAAGCTTCGGGCAACTATCCGAAGCAACGATCTTTGATGTTTCTTCCAATCAGTTGACATGCTTTGTGTCTGAAGTTTATTTTTCAAGGCTAGATAAGCTGAAGATCCTATGGATGTCAGGAATTAGAGGACATCCATATGATCTTGGTGTTGCATGTTAAGGAATTAGAAGACATCCATAGGATCTTGGTGTTGCATGTTAAGGAATTAGAGGACATCCATAAGATCTTGGTGTTGCATGTTATTAGAATCAGTTTTTAGATTTGCATTGCTGCAAGTGTTACAAAAGCATATAAGATTGATTTCCTTGCATCCAAAGACATTCAATTGTAACAATATTGTCACAGCAGAGTGCACAGACAATTTTGTTCCTCGGTTTGCCCCAAAATTGTCTATGACTCTATCATGTGTGTTTTCTAGGTTGAACTATGACATTTTAGTATGATTGAACCGATAAGCTTTCCTTGGGGTTCTTACTGCAAGAACTGCTCATGATTCTTAGGCTATAGGTCATGGAATCTCAAATTCACACCTTGACATGCATCATTCTCAATGTTTTCGCGTTTCTTATTAATAACTCATGTCTCTACTATTTCATCATTATTTCTTTTCGATGTGGTAAAGAAGATTATTCTCGTAATTGTGACCTTTTTTATATAAGGCACCTGGGAAACGATTAACACGAGAACTAGCTTCTTGAAAGCCATGTGCATTTCTCTAGTAGTCCGGGAGTACCATTATTGATGTACTTCATTCTTTAAGGACATTTTCTGCTGCTTCTTTTTTCAGCTTTGTAGGTATTTAAGTCGCTTACTAAAGATTTATAGGGTTCTTAAAGTAAATTTAAGTGATATAAATTTTCCATTTGGTCGCATGAACTTCTAAAATGATCCAAATAGTGTTAAATGTAGACTTTGCTGTACCTATTAGTTAGGCTAATGAGCCGTTGTGGAGAATGCATTTTTCCCTGCTGACTTAATTCTCTCTTTCTGGAACTTCTCCAGCAATCCTTGTGCTCGTTTGTAAAGCCATTTTATTGGACTTTTTTAAATCAAACTTTTAATCTTTCTAGTACAGTGCTCGAGACCTAGCTATGTGCCAAGGTTGGCTGAAGTCTGAACCACCTGCTTTTAACAGGGAAAAGGATTTTGCCACAGCCATACTTGTAAGTATGCTGTAATTAAGTTGCTAGATACCTTTAGTTAGGCTTCTAGTACCAAATAGTGACACTGCTTTGTGAAAAAAGAGAAACACACCAAAAATTGCACATGATGCAAATATGATTATAGGAAGCAAGCAATCAGCTATTTAAGTTCTCCTTTGTCATTGAAAATCTTGTGAATACCGAAAGAAAATCAGCAGACAGAAGAATACAAAGACAAGTTCCTCAATCATTTTAGTAGACATGTATTATTCAAAGAATGGTCGTTAGGGCATCACCCCCACCCCATCAGAGAATACAATTTCAGAGCTGAACAAAAGAAAGATAGTTTATTAATCATTGATAGGGAATGATGAGGTATGTTGAACACAGCTCACTTGAATACTGAGGCAGTCAAGTTAGAACAAGTCAAGTAATTGGTTAAAACTTAATACTAAATAACCTGGACTCAAACGGTCGCATTATCCCATCAACGTGTAGTTCATCATTCAATCCAACATGTGTAGTTTAAGTGTAGTTCATCATTGCATTCTTTAACAAGCACATCAGGAAAAAAAAATTGACACCTAAATCAAGAACATCAGGAAAGAATTAATCGGGAACTAGGCTTGATGTAACACACCTGGCGCCGGAAATGGTAAACTAATAGGGATTGAAGGTGGCCTTGGTGGCGGTATAGTGGGTGGGCTTGGCGGTGGCACTGCCGGCAACAGTGGCAGCAGTAGAGGCAGGGTAGCTTCGCGGTGTCGTGGGCATTGCCGACAAGTTCGCGGTGAGGTGGGCTTGCCAGAGTGGGCTGGTTCGCAGAGAAGTGGTCTTCGGCGGCGGCTTTAAGGTGGTTGGGAGAGACGGGAGGCGGCAGATCGGGTAGGAGAAAAAAGAGAGAGAGAGACATTAGGGCTAACCAGAAAAGAGTTTTATACTTTCTATTTAGGGACCACTTTTAGCGACCGTTGAAGCGGTCGCTTAGGTTAGCGATTGTTGTAAATGTCACTAAATACAGTCGCTAGAGTTAGGGACTGCTAGAACAGTCGCTAAAATAGGTCGCTAATTTAGCGACTGCCATATCGGTCGCTAAATTAGGCATCAACTTTTTTGTTGACCCCACCAGATTTTGACTACACCTAGCGATCGCCAATAGTAGCAGTCGCTAAAGCCGTCGCTAAATTATGAATTAGCAACCGCTTTTTTTGGCGGTCGCTAAACACGGTCGCTAAAGGCCCTGTTTCTTGTAGTGTTGGTCCGCTCATGGAACATCTAATTTTTGGTCAAATATATGGCACTTTGGCTGCCGCAGTAAATAGTACTAGACTCCTGCTTTAACCCCAAATCACCAACCAAGCCCTTCAACCAAATAGCTTCCTAGCTTCACTGTTTTGGTCGTTGCTATGTACTCAGCTTCTACTGTAGACAAGCCAACAATAGTCTATAGAGTAGCCTTCCAACTGATCACATCTCGAAAAAGTGAAGATATAACATGTCAAAGATCTCATCCTATCTAAATCTCCAGCGTAGTTTGAATCCATATATCCAACAATTTTATCATTCACATTACTACCCCGATGGTAGACTAAACCAGTATCCGCAGTACTCTCAAATATCGAAGTATCCACTTCATTGCCTGCCAATAAGCTTTCCCTCGATTACCCATGTACTTGCGAACCACACTGACTGCACGAGAAATATCTCGTCTCGTACAAACCATAGCATACATGAGACTGCCCACTGCACTAGCATATGGAACACACACCATTTGCTCCACATTCTCCTGGGTCTGTGGGGAATCAGCTGCTGAAAGCTTGAAGTGTGCCGCGAAAGGAGTAGTCACAGGTTTAGAGTTTTTCATACCAAAGCGCTGGAGTACTCGCTCAATGTACTTTTTCTGGGACAAGTACAAAATTCTTGCAGGTCAATCCCTCTGAATCTCCATCCCTAATATCCTCTTTGTTGTACCCAAGTCTTTCATCTCAAATTATCTATTCAATTGCTCTTTCAAACCGTTGAAATCTGACATCGATTTTGCAGCAATCAACATATCATCAACATACAACAAGAAGTATATTTGAGAACCATATGCGAGCCTCTGGTGATACACACAATTGTCATAGGCATTCCTGAAATAACATTTCTCTGCCATAAAAGTGTCAAACTGCTTATACCACTACCTTGGAGATTGCTTTAATCCATACAAGGACTTTTTCAACAAGCAAACATGATCTTCCTTATCTTGGATGAGGAATCCCTCTGGCTGACGCATGAATATCTGCTCTTCTAACTCACCGTGTAAAAAAGCTGTCTTGACATCCAGCTGTTCTAACTCCAAGTCATATAGAGCAACCATAGCAATCAACACTCTTATTAAAGTATGTTTTACTACAGGAGAAAATATTTCATTATAATCAGTACCTTCTCTCTGAGTAAAACCCTTAGCTACCAAGCGTGCTTTATACCTTGCATCTTCCTTTTCAGGAATTCCCTCCTTCTTCTTGTAGACCCATTTGCAACCAACAATCTCCTGGCCTACTGGCGGTTTCACCAATTCCCATGTTTAATTCTTGTAAAGAGATTTTATCTCCTCACTCATAGTAACTGTCCACTGCGCTGATTCCGTGCTCTTGATGGCCTCTTTGTATGTAACATGCTCTTCAACCTCAATACTCTTTGCCACACTAAGAGCATAAGCAACCATATCCACATATCCATACTTCCGAGAAGGTTGAATTTCTCTTCCCGATCTATTTCTGGCATTACTATATTGCTATTCCTGAGGTTCTTCATTCTCCTCGGTAGAATGAGAACCATCGTCCTCATCTGTAGGAATTATAGGCAAAGAAGCAGATTAATTTTACGCTACACCTCATACATAGGGATTAATTGTACCTAGCACCTCATGGTTCTAATTTTGGCACCCAGCACCAAAATTTTGAAAATCTTGATTTTTAGCACCAGATGACGGTCAAGAGGCACTTTGACCACACGTCTGTTAGTTTTTCAGGGGCAAAATGGTCAGTTCGGTTATTGTATCCAAAACTCGAGTACGCCGCACTCCTTTACAGCCCACCGCATCATTGACCCAAACCTGCACAAAACGCTGAATCCATAAACATGTAACTATCACCACACCATCACAATCGCCACCGCACAACGGTCCTAGTCCCAAATCACCACCGCACCCATAACCCTAATCCTATAATCTATCTCTGCTTTCACAGCCTCACCACACCATTGACTCACACCCTGCACAATCTACCAACCCCATAACCTGCACCTATCACCGACCTCACCCTCCCCGTTCTTGGGCTTAATCTTCGACCATGAGGCTACCACCGTGTCCACCTTAGCTGCCAGCCTCGAGCTGTTGTCGTCCAACACGCCCTGATCTCCTCTGCCCAACGTAGTTACTAAGTCAATTTCTAAGTAAGATCTCAGGGTTCTTAGTTTTTTCCACTTTGAATGGGTCTTCAAGTATTCTAAGGCATTCATGTACAAAGGGAAGGCCTTAGTGTAATTGTCGGCGTTGTCCTCTTGCACGGCTTGCTTGACATACTCGGCCGACTCCTTAAAGTTGCTATACATCTTTGCACATAGAGTGTGTGGGAATGGTGAGATTTGGGGATCGATGGAATCAATGGTGTTTTATTACAGGTTTGGGGATGGGTTTGGGGAAGATGGAATTAGGGATTCTGATGTGTTCATATGGAAAGAGAATTAACAGGTAAAAAGATGCTTTGCCCCTTTGAAACTAACAGACGTGTGGTCAAAGTGCCTCTTGACCGTCATCTGGTGTTAAAACCACGATTTTCAAAATTTTGGTGCTTGGTGCCAAAATTAGAACCATGAGGTGTTGGGTGCAATTGACCCCTAAGTATGAGGTGTAGCATAAAATTAATATGTAAAGAAGCTGGAGCTCGAACCTCCAGCTCCACCTTCTCCCTAACACCATGGTTTGTCCCTGCATCAATCAACTCATCCTTTTTCGAAAGCATAGAAGACTCATCACATGTCATATTTCTTCTAATTAGGAACCTGAATGACTTAGAATCAGGACACCATAACCTGAACCTGTTTACCCCATTTGCATAGCCTAAGAAAATGCACTTATTCGCTCTCGGCTCAAGTTTACCATCATTAACATGAGCATAAGCAGGACAATCAAATATCCTCAAATTTTCATAATTTGCATGCCTACCAGACCAAACTTCTTCAGAAGTCTTTCAATCAATTGTAGTCGATGGAGACCTATTCATCAAATATGCAGCCGTGTTAACAGCTTATGCCCAAAATTCCTTCGATAATCCAGCATTTGAAAGCATACACTGAGCCCTCTCAAGGAGAGTCTTATTCATCCGTTCTGTAACCCCATTCTGTTGTGGCATTTTTCTAATAATGAGATGCCTCACTATGCCTTCATTCTTCCAGAACTGAGTAAACTTATCCAAACAGAATTACATGCCATTGTCAGTCTTCAAGCATTTAATTTCTTTGCCAGTCTGTTTTTCAATCAACATCTTAAATTTCTTCCACTAAACAAAGACATCACTCTTCTTTTTCAGAATGTACACCCAGACCTTTCTTGAGAAGTCATCAATATAGCTTAACATATATCTGCCACCACCCTTAGAAGGAGCTATGGAAGGACCCCAAAGATCTTAATGGATATAATCCACCGTACCTTCGGTGGTATGAACAATTGGATTGAATTTTAGGCACTACTTCTCGAAGACACAATGCCAAAAAAAAAATGCAGCTTCCTAGTTTTCTTGCTTCCCAGCAAACCTTGTTTGCTCAGCACATCCATATCCCTCTCACTCATATTCCCAAGATGCATATGCCAAAGCTTGGTAGTGTCAGAATCTATATTAGAAGATGAAGTTATTGCTGCTGCTCCTGTAACTGTGCTACCTGCAACAAATATAGACTATTTTGTATCAACTCCTTCCTCACAACAAGAGCACCCTTCATTATCATCATAACTCCACCTGCAGCCCGATAGCTACAACCGTTGGAGTCAAGCGTACCCAAAGAAATCATATTTTTCCTCTGCTCTGGAACGTGCCTGACATCACTTCAATTTTCTGGCCTTTGACTGAGACCTCGATCTTCCTTTATTTTTAGAGCCAGCATGGTCAGTGCTTCGGCCTCGAGCCATTAGACCATCACCATGTTCTTCTCCCCTGTTTTCTGAAACCTTTTTCCCTAATCACTGAGAATTTATCATAGCCTCAACCTCTTCCAAGGAGTTACTGTCATTCCCATACAATAAGGTAGTAACAAGATGTTCATATGACTTATGTAAAGAACACCGCAATAGTAGAGCTTGATCCTCATCTTCTATCTTGATATCAATATTTTGCAGATCTAATATCACCTTAAGATGATCATTAATCGATGTACCTTCTTTCATCCGAAGAGTATACAGTCGCTACTTTAAATATAGGCAATTTCTTCCGTGATGTACAAGCTCTCCAATTTCAGCAACAACCCAGCCACAGCCTTTTCCTGAAAAACCTTTTGTAACACTTTGTTAGCTAAACACAGCAACAGGGCACCATGGGCTCTCTCCAACATGTCTTCTTTTTCATCAGCAGACATCGTCTCAGGAAACCCTTGATTCCCCTTTAACACTTTCAACAACCCTTGCTAAATCAGAATAGCATGCATCTTCATCTTCCATAAACTGAAATCGTTTGATCCATCATACTTCTCCAAATCATACTTCGTCGAAGTATTTGGCGCCATTGCAAGGTGCATTCAATCTAACGTAAACCTTAGCTTTGACCACTTGTGAAAATATATACTAGATTTTGGCCAAGAAATAAAGAAGAGAATCGAAGACAAATAACAGAAAATAAAGGCACACAAGATTTGTGTGGTTCGGGGAAAGCCTACATTACGGTGGCAGCAGCGATTTCACTATGTTTGTCAATCGAGATTACAGATCTCTGTCTCTCTCAATAAACTCTCTCAAAGAAGGATTCTTCTCTCCTGACCCTAAAACACAAGACAAGACAACTTATATAATTAGAGATAAGTAGTGACCTTCACTAAATAACCAATGTGGGACAAGACGACTTATATACTTAGAATCAAGTCGCGACCTGCTCTGAATAACCAATGTTGGACACCCACACATTCTGGGTTTTTTATCCAAGACAAATTATCACACTTCCTCTCAATCTTTTTTATGCTATCCTTATTATCTTGCCAGTCAAATGTTCTTGCTTTCCTTTCTTGGCAGATTGTATAAACTGTCATAGACATAATAAGCTTACCAAGACTTGCTTGAAAATTATTCTTGTATCTCATAATATGTACAATAGAGCATTTATATAGGCATAAATGTAATATCCTATAAGAACTAGGAAATCCTAAAGAACCATTTCAACAAAAAAAAAAGGAAACCCTAAAGAATATTTGAGATTAGGGAAGATAACTCTATATCCCCTTGATTATAGACAATCTTACAATAACATTACAATAATATTAACAAGCATAACACAAGATTTGTTTCGAGGAGTACATGGAGATTATTATATGCATTTTCAGGAGGAGAGCTTTCCAAATAGCTGCAGTGTATTGACTGCTCCGAATTAGATCATCTTCATCTTCATTGTGCATTTTACCCAGGGAACATTGATCATCCTCAATATTTTCCAATCTTATTGTCCAGTTTGGTTTTTAATCCCCCTTGACAAAGCATAAAAAAACAAAAAAAAGATAGTGATATTAGGGATATGGCGAGGGGAACCAAAGAAGTACCACAAAGGAACAATGCTTTTAACAGTCCTTAAGGCGCCAAGCAGTGTTAATTCAGAAAAGGCAATTATTTTGCAAATTATAAACAACTTCACTGAAGTCGCATCATTGCAGCCATTTTTGCCAAGCTCTAAGCTCTCTTGATCTTGCATTAGGTAGTACCCACTGGCCATCTTCGGTGATAGCATTTACTGTACCATTTACAGTTAATCGAGAGTCATCGGTGATTTTGTTCCCATACTTGTCAATTAGTGCTCCGCCACGCATCTAATAATTGATTTCAATCCTTTCTTTGTGAACTAAAACAGTTGACATGAGAAGTCATGCTAATTAATTGGTATCTTATTAAGTAGTAAATTTACAGCAACTGCATGCTCTCCTATGAACCCTATCTAGCTTAGGTATTACTATTAACTAGCTATCAAAATTAGCAGCTCGGCGTCTTTTTTGGTTCATGCAGGACCACATCTTTAACTGCTGCATCGCTTGCGCCGTCGCCACCAGCCTTTACAACATTCTCGCATGATGGGCACATTGTTAGCGTTGCAGCCTTTGGAAGTTGAATGCAGAGTGGTGGCTGCTCCAACTTTAATGATCGTAATTCGTCCAACTCTTTCTTCAATCTTCGGTTTTCGTTGCTCAGACTCTCGCAGCAATTCTTCAAGAACTCATAGTCTACCTCAATTTGCTTCAACTTTGTCCTGCACGTAAACATCCATCATTCCTTTCATGCATTCAACATTAAATTACAAACCCATGCAAACAAATTGGAATCAACAGAAGATGTGCAAGTTTATATGTGTACACAAGCAAGAGAAGGTACAACTATGCATGAACGCGCTTCGTGCATTGATGGTTGAACCCTTCTTTCTCTGTGAACACGACAGTTTCCATTTGTAGACTTACCATTTGCATAAATGTAAATCATGATTCGATCACTATATCATACTTCTCTCTTAATTTATCATGCCGCAAGCCCTAACGTAGATGGCATACACCCTTCAAATGACCATAGATGGCATAACAATTGGACAACATCCACATAAAGGTGTACCTTGCTCTCCTGTTTTGGAACCAGACTTCAACTTGGCGTGGCCTTAGATTCAACCTCTCTGCCAGAGCCTGCTTCTGCGACTGCAAGTCAAATGCATTATCAAAATTAAAACAAAAGGCCAAAAAAATTGATAGTATTCGTAAACCCTCTCAATAATTTTTGGGCACATAAATTATTGGTGAGTGAGTGCATTTGTCTGACAAACTGACTGTTTCACCCACACAAATGCCATTTCCATAAGCCTGGAATGCATCGTGGGCTTGTGAGAATCCAATATCTGTAGCTGAAAACTACTGTACTTTATAGCAGAGATTTGCAAGGACAAAAGGATAGAAAGTACGTACCGTATTAAGGGTGCTATGTATTTTGAAGCTATCTTCAAGCAAAGTGGATTGTTCTTTTGATAACCTCAGTTTTTTCCTGCCGCAAATCTTGTTGTTCTTACTTGTTTGCGCTTCATCTCCATTTACTGTTTTTAAGCTCGATCCTTCGGATCTACATTCAGCATCAATATTGGCTTCCCGTTTCGGGTGCAGCGGAATGGTAAGATCCAAGCAAACGACGTGCTTGTTCTTTTGCTGGTCTCTTTTAGGCACAAACTGGCCGATAGACAGAGCCAGTCCAGTGTTGCATAGTTCTTCATCGCCCATGGTTATTGGTACTTGTGTGGGAGGGAGAAGGAATATTATTGGCTAACATGGAAGTTTTGGTTGGGGAAGGAGCTTACACGGTTTTATTTGAGTAATGAGAGCAATTTAATCGGTAAACAAGAGAAATAAGATTTTTAAATATGTATTTATTGTACAAGTCATAAGTAATTATATGTAGGAGGAGTTAAGGCATGCGTTAGAAGTATGACTGCCGTGGAGGAAACAAAAAAACTTCCCTCATTTGACTTGAGCAATTCCACAAAGATTTAATGGTATCTTTCCAACATCTAATTATTGCAATTCAGCAGCTGTTCATGTCTATGACTTGTGTAGCCCACTCCCCAGCTACTTGAATCATACCCTCTTCAATACATGAGCAGCACGCATGGAACAGTTATTCAACGGAGAAGTAAGAGACATTTTTAAGGTTAATTACACCAAGGTCCTTGAAATTAAGGCGGAATTACAGTCAGCTACACAAAGCTTGAAAATGTGATATATCGCGGCCAATATTTTTTAAAATGTATCAACCGTGTCCATCCGTGTCGGTGACCTGTCAGAAAAGTGTACATTTTTTTGATGTTATCAATACGTATTTTTTAAGTGCTAATATTACCCTTATAGAGTATATTCATATTGTTTATGTACAAAGTTTTGAAACCCTAATTTCAAATTAGTGTTTGAAATCCTAATTCCCTAATCTATCTCTCTCTCTCTCTCTCTCTCTCCACCCCCCCTCCATATTCCATCTTCCCTCTTCAACTGCAACCACCTAATTTAAATTTTTTGATTTACACAGCGTGTAATTTAGTGGATTTGGATTTAGAATTTGGGATTTGGAGATTGGGTGAATTGCATTGTTTTAATTTTAGATGGGGTTTGAGTAACAACTTTGAGTTGATTAAGGCAGCGAGGCGACGGGGGAGGGTATGGTTATCGTGGTGTGGTGGGGTAATTGGGAGTCGATGGTGGTCTAGAAGAAGTCGAGGTGGCATTTTAGCTCCTTGTAGTTGCAGTGGAAGGCAGAGATGACCGCGGAAAGGTTGTTGCGTTGGGTGACAAAATCAGTGAATGCTGGCAGTGGTTGTTGATTGGTTGCGATTGTGTCTTGCGGTTCTTTTTTTACGGTGGTTAGAAGTGGCTTAAACGACATGGCCACCATGCAGAGGCAACAGTTGGAGTGAAGGGCAGTGTGGGTTTGCACTTGGGATTTTATTTGGAGGAGCTGCTCTGTAGAGGGAGCGACAGTAGGGGATATTGTAAAAAGTGATGCAGATGAGTTTGTTAACTACATACCAACTCTGTACAAAGGAAACTTGGTAACACAAGCATATGCTAAATGCTTAAGCTACTAGAGTTCTCTAATGTGATATTTTGATGAATAGAAATTCGGAATTTCCAATTCCCATTCTGCAATTCCCAAATTAAGAAGTGTAAAATCCTATGAACTACAAGTCTCGGGCAACGAAGGAAAAAAGGAAAATAAAATTATTCACAGATTCAAATTAGAGAATGCAACTCAGTCTCCCTTCAAGAAAATGCCAACACAATAAACTAAGAACCAACAAGGTAGATAACCAAAGAGGGAAAAATAACAAATGCCTGATTAATTTACACGACAAAGCAAGTTGGGTTGCGTTTTCAAGAATTTGTTACCAAAGCATACCATTCCTCTTAAACTTAATTTTCCAGACAAAACAAATGGTACTAACAGAAGATAAGAGTGAAGCAATGAAGGCCAATAAAGAGCATCATTCTGGGAAAAAAATAACTTGAACACAACTAATAGCAGTATTAGTGGGGAAAGAAATAAAGGAGACCTGTTGCCGCCGGAAGGTGTCGTCGGAAAGTGGCCGGCGACGTCGCCGGAAGTTGGATTTGGCGTTGCCGTGTCTTCACCGGAAATTGGACGGCGTGAGGAGCCGCTGCCGCTGGTCGATGTGGCGTCGCCGTGGACGGCGTGAGGAGCCGCTGCCGCTGGTCGATGGACGGCGTGGTGCTGTGGAGAGAGAGAGTGAATGGTGTCGCGTAGTCGGAAGATCCAGGCTGCTGTGGCGGTGACGTCGGTGTCTATATCGCCGGGAATGTCGCCGGCGTAAGGAGATCCCGGCGTGGTGCTGTGGAGAGAGAGAGAGTTAATGGTGGTCGCGTCGCCGGCAGATCCAGACTGATGTGCCGGTGACGTCGCTGTCTATATCGCCGGGCATGTCGCCGGCGTAAGGAGATCCCGGGGTGGTGCTTGGTCGCCGGCGTAAGGAGAGAGAGAGTGAATGTTGGTTGGTGGCCGGCTGAGTAAATGAGGGGAGGGAGAGTAAATGAGGGGAAAAGCAAGGAATTAAAGTTGTGGGCCACGTGGCGTGATCTAGACCCTTCACCCCCACCCACAAGGATCGGACGGCTGTGACAGGGTCACAGCACCACTGCTGTAACCCTAGCCACAGCAGTGGATCGGGATCCTTGAGGCTGGTAATGTTCAATCGGGGGACAACCACCGATTCGCAAGTTCAATAAAGCAATGGATAAAAGAAGAAGGAAATTATGGGAAAAATAAAACCTGAGAGATTTAAGAAGGCAAGGATTTGAGAATTGGAATTCAATTCCAATTCCTATATTGGAATTGGTTTGGAATTGAATAGAATTTGTAATTCCATTGACCGGTTTCCACATAAAATTAGATTAAGAATAAAAATTGTTAAAGTAAAAAAAAATAAGAGGTAAATTTGCAAAACAAAATTTTAATATTTGTCTTACCAAATCATACCCAACAGCACACCCCCACCCGCTCCGCCCCGTCCTGTCCCGCCCTATAGAACAGAAAAAAAAAAAAAAAAAAAAAAAAACACAAAAACTTAGGTACGAAACATAAAAATGCAACAAATTGATAAGAAAACTTGAATTGCAACCTAACAGCTGAATATTAGAATTTAATGCTATGCTAGAACTTGACAACAAGAAAATATTCTCAAAGATAAAAATGTACTTAGAATTAACAAAATGAAGTGGCTCCTAAACGTAGCAAGTGATTAACAAGTTAGATCTCTACTAGTAAATAAGATAACAGTTGATGCCAAGGAAAGTGAGTTCGTACCTACGTGGAGGTGCCACAAGGAATGCAGTCCGAGTCAGATGCCAAGTATGTTGATGTGAGACACAATAAGGGTGGAACAAGGACAGAGACCAAGGGGACAAAGCTTGAGGGTGGCAGTGCTGCGAGAGCGATAGCGCAGGATGAATACACGACGACAGTCACAGTCCGATACTTAGGTCCAGAGTTAGGGTCCTGTATGTTTCTCTCTCTAGAATTCTAGAGTGAGAAAGTGAAAATATGTTCTGAAAATGTCCAACCTCAATGTTTTTCCCAAATGAATTCTCGAGACCTCTATTTATAGAGATTGAGATGATGACGTCATTAACCGACATGTGGCGCTCCCCGGGAGTGACACGTCACTGGGTGGTCCACGAGTGCCAGTGTTCCACGGACTGTCGGATCACATATTCAATCGGCCTGCCCCGCACAGCGTCGCTCTATCTGTCAAGAAAGACTGGCTCACACAGCGTCGGTGTGGCCAGAGAACCCCCTTGATCTAGCCTCCAATCCAAGCCCTTGTAGAGTCCCACAGGCCTGGCAGCGGTGGGGAAGACCCGACGCCCAACTGCCAGGTGAACTAGGCGTGATGCCTTCCGAAGACCTGCTCCCGTCTCGGAGCGACCCAGGGGTCATAGTCCCTAGGGGTGCCGACGCAAGCCCCCAGTGCAGGAGCACGTAGGCCAGCCACGCAGGCACACTGGCGGATATAGTGTCCCGGAGGAGTCGCCTATTCTGCGGGCCGAGGTAGCATCCCGGAGGAGCCGTCTACCTGGCAGAAGGGGAGTCTTCGTGCCGGAGCACTTGGAGCTCCCTGGCAGAGATAGTGTCCCGGAGGAGTCGCCTACCCCCGCGGATGAGTCCTTATGCCGAAGCACTCGGAGCGTGTCAAGGTAGCATCCTGGAGGAGCTGTCTACCCGACTGGCCGAGGTAGCATCCCAGAGGAGCCGTCTACCTGGCGGAAGAGGAGTTGAAGACCTCCCTGGCGGAGATAGTGTCCCGGAGGAGTCGCCTATCCCCGCGAGTGAGTCCTTGTGCCGGAGCACTCGGAGCATGTCAAGGTAGCATCCCGAAGGAGCCGTCTACCAGGTAGTATCCCGGAGGAGCCGTCTACCTGGCGGAAGGGGAGTTGAAGAGCTCCCTGGCGCAGATAGTGTCCCAGAGGTGTCCCCTATCCCCGCGGGTGAGTCCTTGTGCCGGAGCACTCGGAGCATATCAAGATAGCATCCCGGATGAGCCGTCTACCCGACTGGCCGAGGTAGCATCGCGGAGGAGCCGTCTACCTGGCGGAAGGGGAGTTGAAGAGCTCTCTGGCGGAGATAGTGTCCCGGAGGAGTCGCCTATCCCCACAGGATGTTGCACACTCCAGAGAGTGGGTTGAAGCATGTTCCACGACAAAGGCAAGGTGCTCATGGCGTGGTGAATGAGTGTGGTGCCCGGGGGGCATGTAACATGATTGTGGCGCATGGGCGCGACTGAGTGAGTAAGGTGCCGGGGGCACGTCTGTGTTAGTGGCGCTGCGCATGGGCGCGACGGAGTGCGTATGGTGCCGGGATCACGGCAGTGTGACAGAGAGCCTGGGGGCACGGCTGTATCAGCGACGCGGCGCACGAGCACGGTGGAGTGTTGAAGTGCAGCGCCCGGACGCCGACGACGGGCGTCGCGGAGTTGTGTCCGGGCGACGGGGTCGCGGGGTTGTGTCCGGGCGACCGGGGTCGCGGAGTTGTGTCCGGGCGACGGGAGTCGCGGAGTTGTGTCCGGGCGACGGGGTCGCGGAGTTATGTATGGTCTCTTGAAGAGAAGTGAAGGTGTTAAGTGTGGAGACCAAAGGCCAACCTATAGGGGAAGTCCAAGGCCAACCCTTAGGGGGAGGCCAAGGCCAACTCCAAGGGAAGGCCGAGGCCGACCCCAAGGGGAAGGCTAAGGCCGAGGCCGACCCCATAGGGAAGGCCAAGGCCGAGGCTGACCCCAAGGGGAAGGCGTGCCATGGTGCGCCGATGGGCAACATGCGAAGTGCGACGGTCAAAGTGTCAAGAGTCTTTGCGCGAAAATGAGCTTCTGAGTGACGAAGTAATGTAACGAAAGTGAGAATTGCACGTGACTTGAGCGTGCATGCTTTGACCCGTTGTGAGCGATGAAAATGACTGCTGCTTGTGCGGATGTGTCATGGAAAATGGGACCCCAGTGGGCCTTTGGGTGCGACCAGAATAGGTTGGGAACAACAGTTCCTAAAAAACTAAGCTTGAAAACAATTCAAAGTTCATAAGTTCCTTGTTGGCTTCATATCTTAAGTCTTATGAGTGTTGATTTGCATCATTAAGCATGGCTTCCTCAAGTGAAAAGGAAGGGACATAAATGACTCAAACTTCCTCAAGTGAAAAGTCAGCACGTCATAAGCTTTGAGCAACTCAAGCTGATCCAAATCTGGCACCTCCGATAACTTCTCATAACTGAAATCTGCACTTGCAATTGTAGCTTCTGATGCGCATACCTTGTCGATGGCACTAGCCATTGAAGTAACAGTTGCAGCAAGGGCATCACTAGTACAACTTCTTTTTCTCGATGGTTGTAACTTAGTTGTAGACGTTGCCTTTTGACGATTCGTGTTATCAAGATCTTCACTAGCCTCCTCTACATTGGAATTAGATGCCAGCTCATTGTAACCTTCAACACCAGTCTCAGCTCCTTCCTCTGTTGCTCGATCTTGTCCACATATAACTGATAAATCTTCCCAAGTTTCAATTACCTTTCTTCTATATGGCTTTGCATCAGGATGATCCTACAATAAAGTAGATATAGAGCTATATAAGTAACGTTCCAATTGTTTTAAAAATAAGAAAGATTAATATGCTTTTTACCTGGACATACGCGTTCCAAGCAGCTTCACTATAAACGCTAATCGTATTGGAATAACAATCCCACGAAAAGCCACTTTGGGTCAATAACTTGGATACTACCGCATAATGCTTGTCCCATGTTTTCAGATGACCAACAATAGTCTCTTTTGTAACTTTCACGTTACATTGATCACTTATCGCATCAATCACAACATTGTACACACTTGGTTTCCATCCATTAAGAACTTTGTTCCCAATATTAAGTTTGTCAAGCAAGACAGTGTTAAGAACCCGGTCCATTTCCACAGTCCATCTAAGGTATGATTTTGTCTTCGAATCACCAACATTCTTTCTTTTATTAGAAAGACTAACTTGCAAGGCATTGATATCGGTATTCATCTGTTTACAAACACAAAAAGCAATAATAAGAAGAAGAACTTCAATTGGAACACTAAAACGTAAAACATGAATAGAACAGTAAAACGTAAAACAAGAGTAAAACATATGGCCTTCTATGAACTCAGATTGAGGTGATTTTGAGATCTGTAAAATTGCTTAACCTAAGCTATTTGGCAAAGGGATAACCTTCTGTTTCAATTCTATCAACTGCACTAAAGGGAAAAGAAAGGGCAAAGGTATAAGTTCTGCTAAATTCAGTTTTTAACACCTATGGCAGAGAGAGGCACCAGAGACTACTAGGTTGCTTGTTCAGAACACAAAAGAGATGGATGATGTCATTTATTATGCTAAAGAGGGTAAACTGGTTCAGCTGACTACTCTACTGATGGTGGCTCGAGAAAAGGTTATGGGTCCCATGACATTTTCTAGTGTTAAAGATTTTCCTTCTGAGAAAACCATGACCTTTCCAGAAAGTGTCAAGAATGAATTGGCAGCACTTACTGATCTGGAGTATAGCATAATGGGCAAAAAGGAAGAGAATGAGTTGCTTCAGTTATGCAAGCAAAAAAAGATGGCAATGATCTATATTTTGTTGTTACTTTTTTTTTTTGGTCAAAATTTCTTTTTATTCCATGAAAGCTCAAACTATTTACATTATTACATACAAGACATACAACAATTGTTGTATATACCTATTTAACATGTATATACTTTCTACTCTATTGTATACAAAATTCTATGTACATCAAGCTCCCAAGCTTGACAAATTTCCTTGTTTTGTACTGTGTTTGGAGCCTCTTTCCAGCTGTAGACCCTAAATTTGATCCACTGTTGTATAGCATACATACAACCTTGAGGAGTGGCAGCTTTCTGTTCAAATATCCTGGCATTTCTATTTTGTTGTTACTTGGAACATTGTTAGACACTTTCTGAGGTTTATAAGTGAATGGCACCAACAGCTAACGACAATCTGATTTTGCTTCTTCTAGATAATATTCTTCCACGGGTGTTTTCACACCCAATTTCCATTTTGAAATTTGAAGTCTTTTTCCCAACGGATGTGCCCTTACTTATGATACGACCACGATATTCTGTTTTCTTACGGTTACCAAAGGAACAGGTTGTTAAAGACGTCGCAAGGCTGCTTAAACTAGAGGGCTTCACCTTGAGTTCCAAAGATACCAATCTAAGCACCGCTGACAGGTTTAAGGCTATTGCAGTCAGAACTAGCTATTTTCTACTTTGTTCTATCTTTTAATTAAAGGTTGGTCAGTGATTAAAACATAACTCACATGTATGAACAAATTGACCACACCCCATTTTATATCAAATATTGAGCAGCCCATGAGATGCCAATTTGGAGTTTAGCCCATATTTAATAAGTATTGGGTACAGAAATGAGGGAAATTTAAACAAAGACTGGGACAAGGATTGAGATCAAACCATTTACTAATTCCTGGTCTGCACATAAATCCAACATTTCTGCACAAAAGTACTAGACTAGTAAAACGTAATGGAAATAAAATAAGCATGCACACATATATGCATGTGGGTGCCCTTTTTTTATGCTGAACCAACCACTGCACTAGAAGCTTGTACAACCCACTAGAAGCTTGTACAACCTGCTTGGGCAGCTGTACAACCACTTTTGTCCAAAGGTTTTTGCGACTTTGCCAACCATCTGTATAACCAGTTATGCCAAGAATACAACCATGCAAATGACAAAAACTTTTTCAGGCATTTCGTCGAACAGTTAATGTGCATTTTTTAGAGCATCCCAATTTGGCATAAAGAGATGCCAAACGATTTTTAGCAATATGTTGTCCAATTTGTAGGCAATACAGATTACAAGAAGTAGACTTACATGGTTGCAAAGAGCTGGTACTAGATCGTAGCCGTCAAAAAGAGTATATCGTTGAAGCCGCCGCCATCAAAATACTAGATCGTAGCCGAAGCTATCGGCATAGTAGATTGCCGCTGCCATGGCGAGGTTGAGTCAAAGAGAAGAGAGAAGGAAGATTGTCTCTCGGGCAGAGTTGCGAGCCGAAGACGGAAATGAAGAGTGGGCTGGAATTGCAAATTTGAGGTTGGGCCTCAGGAATTGGACTGTGGGCTTTAAAGTAAAATTTTAATTTCATGGAATTGGGTATGAATTGTAATTCTAATTCTAAATAAGTTGTCCAATTACCGGAATTATAATTCTTAAGGTCCAATTCCAAAATCTACCTCAATTCCAAGGTTAATTCCGTGATCCAATCGAACCCTAAAAGGTATCAGATTCCATTTAATATGAAGAATTTGAACAGGAGACGAGACGATCAGAAGAAAGGGCATATATAGTTTGTTGGCGCCATGTCTGTCAGCATAGTTATGAATATCGACCGTATCAAAACGAGTACCTTTTTTTTTAAACGATATGTATCGGTACCAGTACCGTCTCGATACCGTCTCAGATTTTGCATCAATAATATACATATATAATATTCATTCATTAGCGAACTAAAAATGATTACATATATTTCCTCCCTCACAGCTCCTCTCGAGCTTGAATTACCTCTTTTTTAAACTGAACTATTTGTTTCCAAATAAGATGTTTGTTCCCACACAAATAGATTATTCAGTTGAATTACCTCTTCCAAAAACTATCCCTCTTCTCAACTATTTCATTACCAAATTCTTATAGAATAATAAGTTGTTTGTTCAAGAATAATGTCTTTAGGTTCAATAATAAGTTTTTTGTGTGTGCGTCTGCGTAAAAAAATGTATACAACAAAACATCACATAGATGAAAGAGTATGATGAGAACTTCCAACTAAGAAGTAAATCAAAGCTAAGAAGAAAAGTAAAAGTAAAATTAGAATTGCAATGAAGATTGAAAACTTATCAAGAAAGATTTTGTTGAATTTTAATGAATAAAGTGAAGAAGAGGCTACAAAGATTTTGATCGATATAAAAGAACCTAGGGTGTTTTCAATTTAATCTTTATATGGTCTATTTACTAAATTTCCAATAAATTTTGTAAATTTACATCTTTTAAGGAACCGGTACAAAACACAATATCTCGGTCGGTACGTAGTCCTCGACCGGTATCACCTGTACTGGCCGGTACAAGCAGTATAGAGTGATATTTTGACCGGTATGAAATGTAAAGGATACCATATCGGTAAAAGGTAAAAGTGGTACGTATCAGCTGGTTCCGGTACGGTATTGATAATTATGTGTTCAAGGGATAATGGTAGAATGGGAAAGCCAAGAAAGTTAGTCCATTTTTTAAAACTTTGTGCAAGTCAAATTGGATCAATTTTTTAGGGATGGAAGGACTATTATTTAATCAGATTCATTACTCAATTTAATATAGATCTTTATCTATGCATGTCAATGGTAATGCATGTAAAAACCTCAACTTTAAAAAAAATTTAATGAGAGTGTTAATACTCGCGACCTCCATTATTTGTTTAATGCAATGACTTAGTGCACCTCGTAACCAACCTAGGGTGCTCCCTTTGGAGGGTGTACTAACCAAGAAATTTCTAAGTTGAAATTTTTAATGATAAAATTTAATAGCAATGAATTACATGCAACTCATCACCAACCTTGGGTGCTCCCTTCGGGGGGTGTATTGTTTTCGAAAGTACAAGCATAAAATTTTAGATACACTTGTCAAATAATTTGATGCCTGTTCTCCAAGGAATATCTTGTGTTAAATTATTTAAGGCCAAATTTTATTGGTGAGTTATTTTTCTTTTAGTGTGAGCTCATCTAGATGAGGAGAAATAATCCGAAATTGAAAAATAGTATTTATCCCCTAAGGGATTTTTTTACTCTACATTTTGATCACCAATAATTTTGTGAAGTATATATTCATGCATCTATCAATATTCATGCATTGATAGATGATTTATTTATGTTTTTCAAATATTTCATGTTTTAGTCCACTATTAATCATCTTTAAAGACACTAAACTAAATAAAACCAATTATGTTGTTTGGAAGAGGAACTTAATGATAGTGTTGTCTGCTGAGGGTCACAAATGTGTTCTCATTACTCTTTAGTCCTTCACCACCTCCTGAAGGTGTGCCGGAGGCCGAGTCCAAGCTTTTGCCAGATGGACCAAGTTTGATGACATGGCTAGATGCTATACATTGGTTTCGTTAAGGAAACTAACACCGACATAATACTTAATGTGCCGGAGATGTTTGGCCAAAAGAATCGCAGCGTAAGACAGAGAGCGATGAGGCCATTATGTCCATCAAAATGATTTCAGGAGCTCCTGTGAAAGAACACTTTGTGAGGATGATTGGTTATCTTAATGGCATTGAGATCTTTGGTGGAGAAATCGATGGGGTACCCCATGCCGAAATGCTCCTAGAATAATGACTATCAACTTTTGATCAATTATGGGTAAACTACAACATGAACAGACATCAGCTTACTCTTCACAACAGATGCAAAAGTTACAGGCTGCTGAAGGCATTCTTGATGCTGAAGGTAGCATCCAAGTCACTGAGGCAAGATCTTCCACGCTGAAAGGCAAGAACAAGAATGAGAATAAGCCAAAGCAGAATAAGCAAATTATCGGGACGCCAACGGGTGGTGTGGAAAGGGGAAAGGAAAAATTAAGGCTGGAGGTTACACCAAAGACTAATTCTTTAAGTGTGGAGCTAATGGGCATCGAAAAACAGATTGTCCTAATCAGAAGCCTGTTGTACCAGGTATGATTGAATCACTTGTTCTTGAAGCATGTATTATGGTTCAATCCACCGGTACTTGTTGTGTGGATTTTAGAGCCACAACCATGTCTACAACTCTTTGCTGGAGTTCGAAAAACTTAAAGACTAAGTGAGGAGAAGATCGCCCTGAAGTTGGACAACGATGCCTTAGTCTCGGCAGTTGCAGTAGGAGCAGTTGATTTAGTCTTCAAGTATATTATAGGATTTTACATTTAAGTCATTGTCTTCATGTACCAAAAATGCGAAGGAATTTGATTTCAATATATTGTTTATCTAAACAAGGGTCACAATATATTCATATGTTCTGGTCCATTGATTGACAATTTATTTTTGTTTCATCATATTACTCCATCATTGCACAACACTGAAATTGATAATCATGTTCCAAATAAAACAAAAAAAAAATTCTAACAATAAAACATTTTTATGACACTTACGTCTAGGTGATATTAATTTAAATATGATTCAAAGACTTGTTAAAGGTGGTACTTTAGACTTTTTAGAGGTAGAAACACTTCGTGACTGTGAATCTGGTATAGAGGGTAAAATAACCAAAGTTGCTTACACAACAAAGGGACGTAAAGCCATGAATATTTTGGAATTGGTCCATATTGATGTATGTGGTCCTATAAATGTTCAAGCCAGAGGAGTATGAATATTTCCTAAATTTTACGGAGGATATTATTCAAGGTATGGTTATATTTACCTAATGTTCAGAAGTCTGAGACCTTTGACAAATTCAAATTTTATTGGGGAGAAGTCGGGAAGCAAACGGGTAAATGTATCAAAGCCCTCAGGTCTAATAGATGAGGTGAATACTTCCCCGAAACATTTGTAGGTTACTTATCAAAAAATAGGATTATATCCCAATTGACAATATCAGACGGTGCACAATAGAATGATGTATCAGAACGAGAAATTAGCACTCTTTTAAACAGGACTAGCTCAATGTTAAGTTACTCCAATTTACCTTTTTCTTTTTGAGGATATGATCTAGAAACGGTTGCATATCTTCTAAATCTTGCACATGGGCGACGCGAAAGCCAAGGTTAAACCATATTCACATTTGAGGTTCTCCTGCGAAAGTGCAGAAAGGAACAAAAAAATTAAGAAAGATGGATTCAAGATCTGAAGTTTGCATGTTTGTGGGGTATCAAAAGAAATAAGGGGATATCTCTTTTATATTTCAGATTCAAAGAGAGTATTGGTAGCGCAAATGCAGTTTTTGTTGAACAAGACTATATGATGGAACATAAACCCAAAAGTAAGGTAATTTTTTAAGAACTGGCTAGAACTGTAAATTCAAAACAAGTCAATAATGCATTAGAAAATCAAAATGAGATATCACAGAACACCGAGCTTAAAACATCTGTTACACTAGAGCTCCGTCGTAGTGGGAGAACTAGCAGACCTCCCAAAAGACTAGTCTACTAGGAGTCTTTAGAGGCTATCCCAGAAGTAGACATGATAGATCCTTTAAGCTACATAGAAGCCTTAAATGATAAAGATGCGGACCTTTGGGTTGAAGTTATGAACATGGAGATGGAACCTATATATTCTAATCACTTTTTGGAACTTGTAGATGCACCTCATGGTGTGAAACCCATAAGGTGCAAGTGAATACACAAGAGGAAGAGAGGGGTAGACGTGAAGGTGGAAACCTTCAAACAACGCTCATGGCGAAAGGGTCTACTCAGAAAGAAGGGATCGACTATGAGGAAACCTTCTCACCTATAGTAATGATTAAGTTTATCAAAGTTCTCTTGGCAATTGTAGCTCGTCTCAATTACGAGATTTGGCAAATGAATATCAAGACAGCTTTCCTAAATGGAAGTCTTGAAGAGAACATCCATATGCTATAACCTGACCGTTGTGTAGAGAAAGGGAAGGGAGGAAAAGTCTGCAAGTTGCTTAGGTCCATTAATGGACTAAAGCATGCATGATTATGAAAAATTCACTTTGATCAGGAAATCAAATCATTAGGTATTGATCAGAATCCGCAGGAACCTTGTGTGTACAAGAGATACGAAGGAAGCAAGTAACTATTTACGATAGAATAATGAAATTAAAAACTTTAACTGGTATTACATAATCCCGCAACGCTAATCGTTACTAAAAATTGCTAATAATTGCATTGATGCTATTTAAAAAATTTCGTTGCTAATTTTTTTTAATTTAACCTGTAAAAATATATTAAGGTTCGGGGTGTTACACGTGGATTTACTCCTGCCCATGGTTTGCATGCCCGCAGCAAAATACCTTCTAGTGTAAATGGCAATCAATTTGTGTTTCAGTTCATATAACGATTGGAGCCAGTCGATATCTTGCAATGAGTAGTCATCAACATGTTTTTCCCGCTTGACTGCAAATTCATCAATTGTTAATGACTTGTTAACACACTGTCAAAATCCTTTTTAAATTTATACACATGATGTAGATGTTTAGGGCATTTGTTGTTTATACGCCAAGTACACAAGTTGTGCCGAGTATATTAAAAAGTCAGAGAGAACATAGTAGGTAAGAAAATTCAGATTATCTAAAGAGACATAAGCATCCAAGTTTTCTGTCTCCGGGATAGCCTCGGCATCAGTACGACCTTTGGTGATCTCTCCTATAGCCAGCGGTCTGTACTCGATCTTCCAATTCTACGTTCTGCCCAGTGCTGAAGTGACCAAGTTTGTTCGGTCAATAATCTGATCATCCACTTCATAGATAAGCACCAAGATGTGCATATTGTTGAAGCATGTTGTCATTCGCTTCGCCTTCATAAAGTTCATCGAATCAAAGGTGTATTCCTTGCTTGGCTCAGCCAGACTTTCCAGTTCTTCATCCTCAACCCATTCATAGTCGTAAAAAATCTCTCGTTTATTGATCAGTTTTCCCATCTCTGTGTTGTACACTGTCTCCAGAAATCCATAAAAAGTCTATTTTCTCCTTTTTCAACGAAGATTTTGTTCATCATTGGGACCTTAGCCATGGCGTTGAAGCTCATAAGCTGTCCATTTCTTGGGCTTTCTTGGCCTTAGTCGTCTTTTCGATAGCTTCCTTCTTAATTTTTTTGGTGGGCTTGTATCCCAACTCAAATTGTTCTTTTTTATTCTCTAGAACCACGAAGCTCGAAAGTCCCTAGAAATTTCAATCCAAACCATTTCCGAGAAAATAATAGTCTTCTCAGCATGAAAAGCGCTGTCGTATTACTTTAGGGTGAAAGTGAGAAAGTCTTCACTGAGATAAACCTCCTCGAACTCCAAACATTGAACTAGATTATCGATCTTGAGTCTGCTAAGAAGCAAATCTAACGAGTCATGTGAGACTACAACATTGTCCTTGTCACTTTCCACCTGTCCAATCTGGGGTACCTGCGAGTCACCCGTAATCATAAAAATAGCTTTATCCAAAACAAACTTAACTTTCTAGTGCAACTTAGAAGGGATTGAACCGACTGAATGTATCCATGGCCTTCCCAATAGAAGATTGAATGCAGCAGGTATGTCTAACACTTGAAACTCCATTTTAAAATTTGTAATTCCAACGGTGATAGGGAGTTTAAATGTGCTAACAACCTCTCTCTGGGTGTTATCATAAGCCTGGATCTACGCCAAAGGCTTGGATGGTACGTACGGGGCCAAACCGTTGTCTATGAAGATTAGGGGAACCCTCTTATCAAGTGTCCGCATTGCGATATAAAGCTGGACATTGAGGGCTGGTCCTGACTTTAGGCAAGTCGGATTGGGAAAAGGTGAGGACATTCCTATAATGAATATCCCCTAGTTCGTGGGGAAGGTCTTGTGGTTGTGTCTATATCAGAAACGTTAACCCAGTGAGCTGGTAAGGGTTCTTTCTTAACGTTAGGTCTAAAGGGAGGGAAAACTACGCCTTTGTCAATAAGGTCACGTATGGCATGTTTGAGACTCATGCATCTCTTTGTGGAGTGTCCCTTCCCTTGGTGATAGGCGCAAAAATCTTGAACGTCATACCCCTCTGGTATCACTGCTGGTGTGGAGGTAGGCGGTAACTTGGAGATCATGCCCCTCCTTAACAATTGTTCGAACATTTTGGGAAATGGGGCATTCAACGGGGTGAACTTTCTTTTTGGCTCTGAGACCACTTCCCATGATACTACTTATAGTGCTTTGACACTATTGACGTTGTTGGCACTTGCGGGCTTCATCTAGACATTTGAATTGGGGCATGCTCAGTGTACTCCCGGCTTCATCTCACGGGAAAATGGACCCATTGTTGATGGCATTCTCGATCTGTACTAGAGATCTCATTAATAACTTGAACGATGTGTGGTAGTATTCATGGTACACTGCGAGCAGATTGTTTCTCACTATATTCATTTGTTCCTCCTTTGTAGGGCGATTCACCATCTGAGCAGCTTTGTTTCTTCATCTCATGATAAAAGAGATATTGATTCATGTGACTCTTGCTTTGTGGTCTCTAGGTCTCTAAGAGTGATGTCTAAATCAACGTTATATTGGTACTGGTTTAGAAATTCTCTTACAAGTTCGAACTTGGGTTTCCTTTGCGGTAAGGAACCATCGGTAGGCAGCTCCTATTAGGGTGTGGTGGAAAATCTGGATTAACTGATTATGGTAACTCCGGCAACAGACGTATGTACATCTTGATATGGATCTTGAATTGTGTGGTTCCGTCAAACTTGTCCATCTCCGGCATCTTAAACTTAGGCGACAATCGGTCTTCTGGGTTCATGATAAATGCACTAAGATATATGGTTCATCCACCCTCCTCATTCGGGCACTTTGGGATTCTAATGCTGCCTGATTATCCTTCTATTTTGGGACAGTGGGCTTCCCTTCCTCCTCTTCATATTCATATTCAAACTCAGCCTTCTTTTTTTCATCCCATTTCTCAAGCTTAGCCTCATCCTCATGTTCCTTCTTACCCTTTCTCTTAAGGTTGTCTATCTCATTGGCTGTTCGGGCATGTTGATCAGCTAGGGCTACAAAATCGACTTAAAAATCCTTTTGTAACCCACTGACCATATGGACAAAATCTGCCATCTTTGGGTATTCTTCGGCTATTGGGGTTCGAGTGAGCTTCTCGGGTGAGTCTCGATACCAACCTTGTTTAGCCTTAATTGTATAGCAAATTTTTAAAAATTAATCACATAGACCATATAGAGGTTTATACTCCATGGGGGATGGGAGGTATTAATTACTGGCAGAGCCTCTGACTAACTGGTCAAGCTATTTATTTTTTGGATTTTCAAAAAATTCGGGTACAAGGTTCACTAACCATCCGGTTACGCGGCGAGTAAACCGGCCGGTCAGTTAATGGATTTTGTATTTTTCATCTTAAAATTCTGGGCAAGGACGATATCTGACTAACCATCAGGTTGCCTGGGAGGTGAACTAGCCAGTTGGTCAGTTGGTCTGAGGTTCGATTTAGAAATATTCTGGAACAGGGATAGTTTCGACTAAACGTCTGATCACTCGGAAGGTAAACCGGCCTGATGGTCAGTGAATCTAGGGTTTGATTTGGAAAAGTTTCTGGAGTAAGGATGGTTTTGAATAATTTTCTAGTCACTTGGGAGACGAACTGGCCGGTTGGTCAGTGGGTCTAGGTTTTGATGTCTAAGCCAACCAGTTTTAAATGTTCTGCACTTACTGACTAACCGCCCGCTCAGGAGCACGGCGGGTTAGTCAAAGTCTTCCCTCTTTTGCGAGATTAACAGTTAGCTTATAGAATATTGGTCGGTTCCCCTGCCAATATGCCATAAGCCAAATAAGCATCCTCCCAAAAAGGGTAGAACACTAAATGGTCCGAGAGTGTTGTTTCTTTCTCAACGCCTATGTAAAGTCACTCCTTCAGCTCGACTCGTACCATATACCTCCTTTCCAAAACTCAGGTAGTTAATAATGGGTGATCACCAGTACGTGCACAAGTTGTTTTAATATACCGAGAAATCAGAAGGTCGAGCTAAGGGTACAATCGAATTCACCTTGGAACTAGAAATTTCTAGGATTTCAACCCTTGTCCTCAAATGGGTGGGTTAAGGACAGACGTATGCGTGTGTGAGGCATAAAAAAAAGCACAAATACCATGGTTATATGACATTGCACATGTTATACAACACAAAGAAAATACAAAATAAGAGAAAAAGGCAACATAAAGTTTTTCAAGTCTAATCATCTTAGTTTAGTCCCTGGCAGAGTCGCCACTGTATCGAACCGCCTCGAAAAAGATTCCCTGAAAGGAAGATTTTAGGGAGTCGCCGTCTTATTTAATACTCCCTCCGTCCCACAAAAATTGCTCAGTTTGATTTTGCACGCATGTTAAGGATTTAGGTTAGCTATTGTATGTTTCCTATTTTACCCTTTAGAGAGGGGGGGGGGGGAAAGAGTGGGCCAGGAGAGAGAAAATTTGTTGGTGGAGTGTTAAATATGGAGAGAGAAATGGAACAAAAAAGTGTAAGAAGGTGGACCCGGTGCGAGAAAATGAGTTGGTGGAGAATTAAATGTGGAAAGAGAAATAGAATAAAAAAATATAAAAATGGTAAGTATGTAAAAAATTTACATAATCTTTCTTATTTTGGAAATGATCAATATTTGTGGAACGGACCAAAAGGAAATATGATCAATTTATGTGGGACGGAGGGAGTAAAAATTTGAAAAATAAAATAACCTGAAAAGGACTTTAGAATGTCCAAAGGACAACTAATCCATTGAAAGCAGAAAATGGGTCTAGGCTAAGTTATACGACAGGAAAGTGATATTCAACTGCCATACCCATTGGGTCTTTACTTCATTTCTATTAGTTTTGACCTTTTCAACACATAACACATAAATATGCATAAAATCCTAAGTTTATTTCTATATTATTGGATTGAATTCGACATTGGGGGTCAAATGGTCTATGTATGCGGTCAGACAAATCGAAATCAAAACCATCGTAATTCACTCTAGTCTTACGGGAGGCGACCTAGACTTCAGTCTTAGACTCGCTATAAGAAATACAAAGACTCTTTTTTATGATTTTTGTACTAAAAATCAAATGCGGTCGTGGGAAATGGGAAATAATTCTAGACTACTAAACTAGACTTAGAAAGCTATAAAGTACATCTCGCGAGCCTGCTTGTCTAAAGGACTCGGGAACGCTATGCCAAGGATCCAAGATGCAACAGACTAGAGGCTCTTTTTAAGGTATAATATGAAAGGCTAGTTTCTCTTAAGAGGTGATACACCACTTCTAGGAGAAATGGTATAAAAGTTCAAAGGAGAAGAAGCTGGGATCCCTGGAAATGTAGGCGAAGGGCCTTATTTATAAGCTCTGGGACGCCAGAAATGATAAAGATGGACATCCCAATCTGCACTTTGATGATAAGACAACATATTTGATAAAATCGCAGATAACTAACTAGCCGATTTGTCGAAAACCGACCGGTTCATCCTACAATTTTATAACTTTTTTTTTATTTTGAGACATTATCTTACCCTAATTCGGTATTTTTCTCTGATTTTCTAGGTAGAATGTACCAGATTTAGCAATTATATTCATATTTAACATAAATGCATCATTTAATCTCTTGCATCAAGGATAAATCATAAGACATTCCTAAAATCTACTAGTCAAATCACAATTTAGATGTAATACCCCGCATTTTTTGAAGCACGTTGGACTTAATTTTTTTTCCCTGAGCAATAACAATTATCGGGTGTCCAACAATAATAGTAGAGCAATGTCAAGGCGCGCTATTCAAGAATTATTGGACTATGCAATATTAGAGAGGGTTTTGGGGTTAAATATAATTTTTAAAAGTTATGTGGGCCTTTCGTAAATATGTAAAGTGTAGGGCCTATTTTACAATTTTGGAAAGTAGGTAGATTAGGTTTGAGAGGTGTAAAAATTTCATGAATCATTTTATGTTATAGTGACACCACCTAGTCAATCTTGATGACTAAGTTAGGGTAGTTAATATAAAAAGGAATTTCGGGTAACCAAAAGAAAAAGAAAAAAAGGAGAAGAAAACAAAACAAAATAAAAAACAAAGAAAACACATAGGGAATAGCGGACAAGAACACATAACAGGGCAGCTCAGGGGAAGGAAAAGCAGGGAGAAAAGAGAGGAAATCAGGGCTAGCTTCAAGAGGTGAGCTATCAAACTCCTAGTATGCGTGTTCTAGTGCGTGTTTATGGGATTTGTGTGTGTTTTGGTCACTACGGGGTGTATGCTTGAGCCATGAACATGGTTGTGGAGCCATGTAAGGGGGGACATTTTTCTAGGAATTTAATGCTTATTCGGGTGAGAGTTTTTGGTCATGGTTTGGTGTAATTCTCGTAAATAGATTAGTGCTTGGTTGATTGGCACACTTGTAGGGGGTAAGGGAGAGGGATTGTAGTTGTGCAGTGGGTGCAATGTGCGTTTACTGTGTGTGTGCAGGGTGTATACATCCGGGTGTAGAATTCGTGGAAGATGTATGTGTTAATTGTGGATTAGGTGGTGATCATGTGTGTTTTGAAAGGAAGCAAGGTGATTTAGTAAGTTTGTGTTTATTGCCGAAGGATGGGAGTGGATGGCAGTGTGTGTTCTGGGCATGAACAGTGTGTGCATGGAAGGACAGAGAGAGAGAGAGAGAGTGTGTGTGTGTGAGCATGAATTGTGTGAAGTGTATATGTGTAATTCAGTGTTAGGGTGTGTGTTAATGCGTGTTAATGGGTGTAGTTAGGCGCAGTGAATGTATTTAAGTGTGGTAGTGTGTGTGCGTGAGAGTTGTGCATTTCAGTGTGTGTGTCTGGCAATTTAGTGAGGAAGAAGGTGAGTGTGTGCAGTTAAGGTGAAATGGTGTGTGTCTGATCTGAATAGTAACTGTAATTGTCACTAAAAAGGGGGGGTAGCTTTAGCAGTTTTAGGCAATTTTTTATACATAATTCGAACCAAAATTTGTCGAAACTCAAAATAGTAACCCCCATTATTTTTTCGAGACGTGCGCTCTGGAACTTTTGGGTAATTTTTGGTGTTCGTGAAGGACACTAAATTAGGGTATGGGTTAACAAGAATTATCGAATTATTTGGCATATCAAACAAAGTTATTTTAATCTAAAAATTTTAGAGAAACCTTCATTTACTGATATGTTTCATTATCTAAAATTTCGTGCCATTTCGAAATCGATAGGTATTTTTAGCAGAATCAGCTTCTGAGCGCTCGGTCCGGTCACCGGTTTGAAATTTTTGGGCGAGAATTTTCTAAAATACTTTTTATCCCAAAATTGACTTTGGGATGATTAAAATACTGTTTTAAGGTGCTTTTGAGATTTTTCGGCGCCGAGAAGCCCCATGGGGTATTTTGGTAATTTGCCACTTAGAGGGTATCTTGGTAATTTTACCTATAAAATGTACTTTTACGTAAATACGTACAGTAGGGATATTTTAGTGATTTTACTTATGGGAAGGTTGTTTTTGTGATTTAAGTCTGGGGTGTATTTGGAAATTTTACACATAAGGGGCATTTTGGTAATTCTACATACTCGGTGAGGGGTCCGTTCTAGAAGTATGCGTTAGTCAGTATTAAATTCATAATATCATAGCATATATTGTATACTGATAATGGGATTGTTCCGTTTAAGTTAAAGCAATAGACTTTCCAGTTAGACTAGCTTAGCTTCGGAACCAAGTAAGGGTTTATATCTGAACCTCGGGTAAGGATTCTTATTTGAACCCTAATTTTGATAACTGGTGTTTGTAAACATGCTTTTGATTTGCTTATAGCTATTATCAACACTGAGATATTAATTTGATATCAGAATGTTATTGCCCAGCAAACCCTAATATTGAACCTGAATCAGTCGTTTGGAAATCTTATTGATGTTCACCTTGTATCACATGCAGAAAAAATTTAATAATTGTTTGTATTCCTTCTTTTGAATTATTGAGCTTGAATTTGATAACTGTTTGCAATCGTTCTTTCTATTTGTTTGCGGTTATACTGGAATTCTGAGTAACGAATTATATCGATATACTTAATTGTTATTAAGACCTTAATTAGTTTATGTTTGTGTTCATTTATTGCATTTTAAGCAGTGAATTTCTTGTTGATTCTATGATAGTTGGTTTCTGTGTTGACCTGAGAATCTGTTATGTGGGGAGGCATTATAAGGTGTCTGAACCTACGTAATTATACAGGGCTAGTACCTTAATGAGAATGTCTATTTATCGTACATCATGCATTGCATGTGTACACTTTCTGTGCATTACCTGAATGGCATAGCTTCTGCCCAGGATCAACATTCTAAATTTGTTTACATTGTATCTTACAATGATTGTTTTAAGAATAATGTTCGAGTGAATGTCTTCTTATCTGGTTGAAGGGAATCGAGTGAAGCTCTTCACCATATTGTGATCAAACTGTCTGTGAGAGTCCGAAACCCCTTCCCCTATTTCCCTTAAAGTATATGTGTTCGTTTTAAAACCCTTTGAAAAATCATCACTGCATTTAAAAAAAAACTAATGGCTTGGAAATGATCTTCAAATGACCGTTTTGGTATTTGGTTATAACTGGTAATGTTTGTTTGAAAATTGGGATGATTGTTAATATTTGTTTTGGTGTCTATCTATGTTTGTCTTGGGTCGTTTTGGTATATGCTTATAACTGATTATGATTATTTTGGAAGTCACCAAACTGTTCATGATGGTTGAAATGTTTTGAGTAATTATCCTCGGATGAACTCTTGAGTTGTTTTGTAATTCTTTCAGTTGTTTCTTGAACGACCTTACTGAGCTCTCAAAGCTCACTCTTCGTTTGACTCCCTTTAATGATTAGCTGTAGAATGCTCGGGACTGGGTTCGGAGTCTGAGTGAGATTCCGGTGAGCCCATCACTACTATATAGTAAGACCCCTGCGTGGGTTGGTAATGTTAGCCTATCGTTCGGTGACGAACCTAAGTTTAAGTTTTGGAAGTTTTAAGTTGTAAAACTAGTTTAAGCAGTCTTGAAATCTTGTATTTTAAATAATTTGAGTTGATGTCCAACTAGATGCTTGAAGTATGTATTAGTAAACAGGATTTTACAGGTTTGATGTGATGTGATAGATTAACGCTCCGAAAGTTCGGGGTGATAGAGCTTCGGATTTCCACGATGTTACACTAAACACTAGGACCGGACTGAAATAACTGGACTCAATTAGTTAAGTTATATTATCAGGCCTAACCCTTAATAATAAACTCTAATTAATAATAAAGCCCAATAATCATTTAATTAAATATGACTACAAAAAATGGAGTGTCCAGAGCATCCTTTTCAGCGATCAGAACCATCTTATTTCTACGTATAGCTGTTGAAGATTTGTCACGGTGGTCTGTTAGGGTTTCCATATTTGATCTTGAGGTGGGCCATTTTCGCACAAGCACCGTGGATGTATTCAGGATCTACTTTTCGCAACATGGCAGTTATTTTAAGGGTAAAAGTGATAAACAAAGACTACCCGGTTATTTGAATTTGTTGTGCACAAGACGACAAGACATCAAAAGAATTGGCTAAAGCCAGGAAAAGAAGACAACGAAATGCCCCAACCTAGGCTAGGGTCGCCTTGGCCGAGCCTCATTGCCCAACCCATGGTTGATTGCCACTTCTCCGTGGAGCACGTCTTCTCTCTCCATGCTCTCATCCTTGCCACCATTGTCCTGACCGTTGGCTTAGGCCATTCGGTTCGAAGTCAACCCAAAATTTAGCCATGCATTGCGTCGTGTCCTTGAATCATGCCCATGTGTTGTGTCCATGCATCATGCCCATGCACTGCGCCCTTTCGTCGTGCCCATGTGCCTTGTCCATGAGTCATTCTCTGCACTTCATCCTTACACCACGGCGGAACACTGATTTGACATCTAACTTAAGCTACCTTGCGCTCTTGGACCTCCAGACGTACACGGAGCCACTTCCATGGGAGCAGATCGATCCAGGGACATGGAATCATTATGAACGTAAGCTGTGGACTTGCTTCTTGTGCGACACATTCTAAAGTTTAGGCCGAGAGATGGCACACTTGCCTAACTAAATCGTACAGTATTAGCCAGAAACCCAAATGTCAACCATTGCTATTTCAACCAGAAGCCAGGCAGAGAAGCCAGTCAGTCACTAGGCGGCATCGTTGACTATTGGGGCCTCCACTTTATTATTGTTATTGTTAAAGTAATAAGAAACAGCGGCAACCCACTTGAGCTGGCAAGTGCCAAGTGCTCCACCCACCATGACCCCAACGCTCTAGCGTTGGAATCTCAAGACTTTTTCCAGTAAACAAACCCCACTAATTTGACTAATAATAAATAAATAGATAAATCTCAGGTCAGGTCAGGTCAGGTCAGGGTACAAAACATTTCATTTCCGTCTCCACCAAACTCAGTGGGAGAGTGATTCACATTCCATCTCATTTTTCTTTTTTTGCCCTTCCAACTAGTATGATTTTAATTCCACCGTATTTACATCTTTACCCCCCTCCCATAAGGAGGGCCCCCCTCTCGCTTCCGAGGCTACGCCGGAGCAGCGGAACTCGCCGGGATCGGAGCGTGAGCTTGACCGTGACGGTGGTCCCCTTCGTAGGTGACAATCAGCACCGTCGGATCCTCGTGGGACCTCTCCACGTGCTTCCTTGCCGCGCATCCTTTGTCGCTACTGCATCTGTAATACCCTCTGCAAAGCCGTGAACCAGAGAGTCTCTATTATTATTAATTGCCTCGAACTTTGAAATATTCGTGTTTGACTTTGACTGAGTCAGACGGGAAGAAAAATGCAGTAAAATAGAGTACGTACCGTGGGTAAGGCGACCCCTTGATCGGCTTCTGACCGTACTTTCTCCACGAGTACTCGTCGGCGGGTATATCGGCGACCTTCGAACTCGTCGCCGGCACCCTTTTAATTACCCTCTTCACGTGTAATCTCCTGAAGAACCCAATGCGCTAACTAACTTAGAAATTATATAAACACAATTGCCACAAAGAAGGCAGGTTTATTTTTAGGATTTTTAAAAATTCAACGTAAAAATATTTTTTCAGAACTCTGATACATCATTTATTCATTTTGCTTGGTTCCTATTTTTTTTATAATTACGAAATAGTGAAAACATCTAAACATCACATTTAAAATTTATTAAAATTCTTGCTAATTGTTTGAATCCTGTATGTTCACCCAGATTTAGGGAAAATCCTTGAGTTGACCTTTGTGTTTTAGAAACAGAATTTGAAAATATTAGAAAACCAAGAAAAAAAAATAATAAAAAAAAATTTGGTAATCAAAAGAAGGATTACTGGATTAATTAGGGATATGCTTGTTGCTATTATGCGCCGATGATTAAGGTACATACCTTCTTTTGGAACAGTGGCAACCACCGGTAGATCCCGAATTTTTCCCGGCCAGTTGGTCTGAGGACTCATGATCCCGGCACCTTTTCCGGTGAGACGCCGGAAGAGGCGGCTTTTTACAGGAGACCACCGGTGCGGGAGTTACGAATGCGGACAGTCCCTGTTTCCCGTTAGACACGCTGCCGTCTCGGGTTACTGACGACAAGAACGATGAACTCCCCGAAGACATAGCAGTAGTAGCTGCGCCGGAGGATTCTTTGAAGAACTGCGCCGAACCAGTAGTATCCGCATCAACCGGTTGAACCGGGTTCGGTGCTTGTACCTTGGAAGATCCGCGACGGAAGCGGGCGTGACCGGTCCGGTTCAAGATGGAAACGACTTTTTTAAACTTGGAGACAGTGAAGTCAGCGAGATCCCTGCAGTCGAGCTGCGTCTGTTGGTGCTGAGATTGGAAGATCCGAAGAAGGTGTTCCATGCTCTTCAGTCCAGCCGAAGCCGCTTCTTGTAGGGCGACATGGTCGTCAACCTTGGGATACCCAATTAGATCCACCGCCATGGGAGACGACTCTGAAGGTGGAAAAGTGAGAGAAATCAAAGGAGGAGAGGAGTGGAGGAAACAAAGGGAGGTGGGGTGAGGTATTATAAGGCTTTTTTTTTGTGGAGTGCAGGATCCAAAGTCAAACATGGACTTTGTGCAAAGTTGAACAAGAGGACAAGGTGGAGGCACCTTTAAAAAGTCTAAAGGAGAAGCTGTATGTTGGCTGGGACCCAGCCGTGTTCCACCACTAGTTGCCTCTTTTTTAACTCTCTCTCTCTCTCTCTCTCTCTCTCTCTCTCTCTCTCTCTCACACACACACACACACACACACGTTATTGATTGCACTATGACTTTTTTTTAGATTAAACAGTGAAATTTTGATATCAGGGATTGATAAAAAAAAAAATTTAATTAGGTAAGAACTCTACGTACTATATATTAACCAGCATTCAATACAATCGTTTTACAAAGGCTAATTATATAGACAGAAGATACAGAAACACAAAACAACAAGCACACACGAAGTATTCACAATGATCCAAGTTGCCTAACTCGCCCTACGGTGGTCGATGCACTGCCATTTACGTACAAGGTCGCAAAATAGCCTAGCCACCTGGAGCCTACCAGCCCTATGTTTTCACAAGAGTAGATTAGCTATTTTTTGTGAATATTAAAAGATATAAAATATTAGTACAGCTAAGATAGAAAGAAACTAAGACAACTAGCAATATTCACAACAAGAGCAAAAAACAGGTATCTAGAGGAGACGTTGCACTGAATTTTGTATACCAAAATAGTAAGATTCTGTTTTTTTTTTTGGTTAGCTTCGTTTGACTTTTTGGCTCTGAAATTATATGTTCTGTTAGTATGACTGAAATTGATGTTCTAGAATTATTCCTTTATAAAGTCTGTACTGTTTCAGTGGACTTTTCTGTATTTGTATTTCATTCATGTGTTTTGGTATTTCAGGTGTGCTGTTGTGGGTGGTGGTGGTGTTGTTTCGGGTTGGTCAATGTTGTTTGTTAATTCAAAGTGAATGTTGATACGTGTGCCAACTCGTGTGTGTGTGGGTAGAGTGGTTGACCAGGTTGGCCGAGGACCAAGGTTGAGTGGTTGACTAATCCTCTCATTCCAACAGGTGACTGCCTCTCTCTTACAGTCTTGAATGCATCGGAATCTTCTGGAGCGGGTGCAAAGAGCTAGTCATCTGATATATTTTTTTTTTTTCTTATGTTTTTTTCTTTCTCATAATTAATTAGATTTAATGAGAGGAAGAAACCAAGAAAAGCACCAGCGATAAAGAAGCAGCACTTCCTCCTTCGATCTACGCCCGATCCTTCCTTAGATGCTCTGTTTGTATAGCATTTGTGTTGTAGTAATTTTATTGACAAAAGATTAACACTAAGAGTATTTTTTTGCTTATTGTTAAAATCTGTGATAATTTTTTATCACTAAAATATATGTAGCGATATTTTTTTATTATAATGGAAGTGTTATATAATAGAGGATCTTAATCTCCCTTAGATGTAACTCTTCACGTCACGCTTTTCCCCCCTTTTTTGCAACAAATGGTCAAACACAACGATTATCAGGAGTCCAAAATTTCTAGGATTGGAAGTTTAATTTTATCTTCAACAGCAATGCCCCGAGATAGAGAATGAGTGAATTCACAAGATGTGTTATGTCCGTCCTTATTCTGTTCTGTAGACGTATTAATATCTTAGGTTAATAACAAACAAAAGTTATTACTACATCTTAACTTTAATGTGCCTAAATATATTATTGTCAAATTTTGAAATTTTTTTTGTATAGGAATAGCCGTTCAAACCAAACAAGTTGACTTTAAGCTAAGAGTGACCCCTCGTTTGAATGCTACGAGCCTTTCAATCATGAAATGTATTTATTCCAAGTAAAAGTCAACTGATTGAGAAATTAAATATTTAGAAAAAAAAAACAGATATAACAATTGTCAAGCTGGTGGCTGTACATGAGCTAGTAGGCTTTCATACTGTAGTAGTCAAGGAAGACTATTTCGCCAGGTAATATCAAAGTTTGACACAACAAACTTATTTAGAACGTCCCGGAAACGTTGTGGGCCTGTTCACTTTAGTATTTTTGTTTTTCATTTGTGTAATAATGATTAAAAGTTTCTTTTTTAGTATACTTCTATCAGTTTTTTTTATTTTTGTTTAAGAAAAAAAATCACGCTCAAATAGTAAGGGGGTGTTTGCTTGAGACGTCTCAACCGGGAATTTCAATTTGACGAAAGATTTAAAAGTACCTTGAATAAAATACATTGTTTAGTAATTTGGGTGGGGCGTCAAATTTCCAGTTGAATTAACCACTAGAGTGTGTTCGAATGAGATATTTCAACTGGAGATTCCAATCTAACCTAGTATTTAAAATTATTTTGAATGAAATTCATTGTTTCGTAGCTACACAAAAGAATTTGTGAAATTTGAGGAGGGATTTGGGATGTCGAAATACAGTTAAAATAGCCACTCTAGACTTTTTTTTTTTTGGTTAAATTCACAAGAGAACTACCTTCCATATTACAAGCCTCTTTTTTTGTGTCACATTTCTTTCTAACCTTTCAACTTCATCATCCTTTTTAATCTCAATCATCTACTTTTTTTTGAGTTAATTACGCGGTTGACCACTGTACTATTAGGCAAATTTCACTTTGACCACTGAACTTTGATTTGTGTCAAAGTGATCATTGGACTCTTTAATTTGTTCAATTAAGTCATTCCGTTAGGTTCAGTTAACAAAATGTCCGTTAAATCATTTAATTTAGGGGCAAATCCGTCAGTCTCTATTCTTATTTTTCTTCCTCTTCTTCTTCCTCCTCCTCTTCTTCTTCTTCTTCTTCTTCTTTCTCATTTGATGTCTTCAACCTCAACCAAGCATCAGCACCACCGAGAACAGCCACCGCTCCACCACCAACCACCACGCGCAACCACGACACCAACCCAGCACCACCACCAAGCGCAACCCTGACACCAACCCAACACTACCACCAAGCACAACCACCGCCATACCCACGCCCACCTTCTGTCCTCCACCATTAAACTCACAACCGCCACCAATACAGTCCACCACTACCACCAAAAAACTAACCCACTAACACCACAGATCTGGAACTAACCCATTAACACCAAAAAACGATTCATCGGCGCAATCGGCTTGTTGCTTCGTCTTCGCCCTCTTCTGCAATCAAGATCCTCCAATTCATCGGTCGTGAATGCCGACGGCGGCTCGAGCAATGCGGGCGATGAGGACTCGTGCTCGACGCACGCCGGCGACGCGTTTGCCATTGCGACGAGGACTCGTGCTCGACGCGCGCCGACGACGCGTTTGTCTTCGATTTCGGTATCCTTCCTTCCGACCCGGTTCCGTCACAAATTCCGGTATCCGTTACAAATCGAACGCATCCGCGGCAGCTGTTTCTGGTGGACGGTGGAGGTGGTGGTGGGTTGACCCAGGAGCAGAGCTCGAGGCCGAATGGGTTGATATGACTTTTGGGAAGGAAGAAGAATAGGAGAAGAAAAAGAAAAGTAGAAAAAGGTTAAAAATAAGAAAAAAAGATTAAAAAAAAAGAAGTAATATAAAAAAATTGAGTTTTTATGTTTTGACAATTTTGCCCCCACATGTGCCTCGCACATGGACACTTAACAGACTTTTTGTTAACTGAACCAAACGGAATGACTTAATTGAACAAATTAAAGAGTCCAATGGTCACTTTGACACAAATCAAAGTTCAGTGGTCAAAGTGAAATTTGCCTAATAGTACAGTGGTCAACCGCGTAATTAACTCTTTTTTTTCCAGCAATTCCCTTATGATATATTTATCTGATAAAAATATATTCTTATACAATACTCATCTGCAAAAGTTGTCAAATGTTAAACTTTACAAATTTTGAGATTTCAAAATGTAAGGTTTCTGGAACGAAGGGATTCTAGTATCTCAAATTTTTTTTATCCAAACACACTCCTAGGTTTTTGGAACTACCTTCCACGACTCAAGCATTTTTTTGTGCAACATGTCATTCTATTTATTCAACCGTTCATTGCACACTCTTTTTTTTTTTATGCTTCTTCTTTAATCTCAACCATCTATTTTTATCTTGGGATAATTACAGCAGTGTCCCTGAGGTTATGGTGTAATTACAAGCGTGTCCATTAGTTTGGACAAATTACACTTATGTCCGTTGACCAAATGGAATACAAAAATACATAACGGTTTTAACGAAAAGACTTTATTGCCCCTAAATGAAATTAAAATTCCAATTTTCTTTTATCTTTTTTTCTCTCTCCTTTCTCTTTCCAATTTAATCTCTCCTCCTCTCAAATTCAAACCTAAAAATTGCAGAGGGGAAGGGTTGGAGCTCGTTGGAGCTGTGCGACCAATATCGCAGCTCCAAGAGGATTTCAGAGTCAGATTTTTGGCTTTGGCGATAGGGCTTTTGCTCCGTTTTCTGCTTCGAAGAGGTGGCCCGCAGGCGGCGACGGATTAGTCTCGTCGGCTGTGTAGGATTTCAGGGACGGAGGGTGAGGGAAGGGTTAACGACCGGTGAGGTGAGGGAAGGGTTGGCGACGGGTAGGGGGAGTGAAAGGGTGGCGACGGGTGGGGGGATTGATGGGGTTGCGGCGTTAGGGGAGTGGTGGTGGTGGTGGTTTCAGGTGGGGGAGAAGAGAGAAATTTTAAAGTGAAGGGGCGATGGAGCTACCTGCGACGTGGGGTGATGGAGCTGCCGGCTGCGTGGGGTAATGGAGCTGTCGGCGTAGGGTGAGGGAGAGGGCTGCTGCGGGGGGCGAGGTGGTGGGGAGAGAAGAGATGGAGGGGGAAAGGCGACGTCACCGGCGATGGGGGCGACACTGGCAGGAGATTGGTCACCGACAGTGGGAGAGTGAACCGATCAAATTTGAAAACCCTAATGTAAAAATTAGGCTTTTAAAAACCCTAATTTGAAAATCACTAGTTAGATAAATCAGGGTTTTGATGAGACTTAACTAATTTGAAAATCAGCAGATAAAAATCCTAATTTTCAAATTAGGATTTTGAAAACCTAATTTAAAAATTAGGGTTTTTAGACAAGCCCTAATCCTATTTTGAACATTTTAAAAAGTATTTAGTATTTGCAGTAAATGACAGTATTGCCATTTTGAAAATACGTAACAATGACATCATAAAAAATACACTTTTTGGACGGAACCCTAACGGATGGACACAAGTGTTACAAAATTAGTGTTTTTTGTCACGGTATGGTACATTTTGAAACTTAATGTCCTTGACTGTAATTACACCTTAACCTCAGAGACAGTGCCGTAATTATCCCTTTTATCTTTTATTTCAAATATTCATCTATACCGTCTTTATTTATAACCAACTACAATTGTACAATGCTCATCTGTAAAGTTTCCGAACATTAAACTTAATTCAAGAATTTTAAAATGCAAGGTTTTTAAAAATGAATGGATTTAAACTTTTGTAGTATTTTAAAAAAATTCACCCCAACACACTCTAAGAAAATTCTGGTGTTTTCACATTTTTCTAACCAAACTTCAGCCACTATCAGAGAAAAGTAAAAATAAACATTGTTCATGCACAACTTCAACCATTATCAAAGAAAAGTATAAACAAACATTGTTCATGCACACCTTCTGACAACATCACATCACTGCTCCCTTCTCTTTATCTCTTCATACATGTACCACCATGGCATATTTTCGTTGACCACCTTCATGCCACCATGAAGAACCATGGGCCACCACCGAGAACCACAGCCCTCATCGCAGCGACTATGGCCACCATTAAACACCTCGGATCTTATCTCATCCGGCCACATTGTGGCCATACGGTGCCACACAACCATAACTCCTTCACCCACTATGCAGATCACATCTTTATAAAAATAAAGTCTCACCCACACAACCGCCACTCCACCATAAAAACCACCATCGGTCTTCTCTCCACCACTATGCGCAACCCAATACCGGCACTGAACCACTGCAATGCCACCTTCAACCACCAACAAAGTCGCACCCACAACCATTTATTTTTCTCCCCACCTCCATTCGTAACGCACGACCCGAACGAACAATCTTTATTGAAAACTCTATATCTATCAGGAGGAAGACCAGGAAGGTGCTCCGCAAATACTTTAAAAAATATTATTAACTATAGGTACATTCCCCAAGTTCTCGCAAGCAATAGAAGTATCAATGATATGGGCCAAGAATCCCCTATAATATTTCTTAAAGCAATCTTCTGGCACTGAGTGCCGAAATAAATGATGGTGGGGATATAAGCTTGAAATCTAAACTCGAACGCATTTGGTATACAAAAGGAAACCTATTTCGACAAATAGTAAATAGATGCACGGCAACTAGCAAGCCAGTTTATGCCTAAAATGACTTCAAGATCTTGTATATCAAGAGGGATGAGACTAACAGGAAGGTCTATATCACCGATACAAGCAATACAATGACTATATAGCGGATGCAATAACTTGCCAAGTGGAGTAAAAACATAGAGATCAAAGTCTAGAGGCTGAGGGTTAACATCAAGAGACGTGCAAAAGCAAGGGAAAAAAAAGAATGTCTAGAGCCAATATAAAAAAAGGCATGTGCATAAAAAGAGTTAATCTGAAGTGTAGCTGGCACCACGTCATTGGATGCAAAAGCATCCCTAGAATTCATGGTATAAGTTCGACCCTGAACCTCGGGTATTTAATCACTCTCTATTCTTGGTTTGCCATTTCCAATTGACTTCCCAACGAGGAGCTTATTTGGACGAGGGCTGAAACCAATAAAACAACCCTAGAGGGGGGTGAATAGGATATTTTAAAATTGATGGGGAATTTAAACTAAGCACAATCACAAATCTCAATCAAACCAAGTAATACTTCAATGAAGATACTAACTACACAATCTCAAGCAATTATAGAGCAATAAGTAAAGAGATTAAGTTATAGATACTTCACAAGGAGATTTAAATGGTTTGGCTTGAACTACGCTCAAGCCTACATCTACATCTTCAAGGAAGTCCTTTGTAAGAGCACTAGAATCCACTAGCAACAATCTTCTTCGGGGTCAAGATCAAAACCCTTATAACACTTGGTGATATCCCAACACCAAGCACAAGCCTTGAATCCACAAAGCTCATCCAAGACTTAACAAACTCAAGCCTTGATCACAATCCTTTTACAAAGATCAATTATGTACAAAGAAATCCTCTTGAAAGGAAATGAGTACAAATGAAGCTCTAGTACAATAGAGAGATGAGATAATTGATGACTTGAAGAATGCTCACTCTCAATCAAAGAATTTCTCACAAAGATGTTCTCTTTAATGATGTAAAATTATGAAGATAAAGAGAGAAAATTTTAATCTATGAGTCTTGATGTTTCTCTAATGAATGGAGGCTTAAAATGTGGTTTTCATGGTGTATGATGAAGCCACAAATCATTTATATAGAGAAGATATGAATATAGCAGTTAGAGGCATTAAATAAGCAAAACTGTTATCTGCAGTCGACCATATTCCCAATGCAGTCGACTGAGTTTCCTCTAAACTAGTTGTTGGGGTCTTATCCTGGAAAATGGCTGTTGGACTGAATTTTGGCCAATGCAGTCGACTGCATTGTGCATTCACAGAACCCCTTTTCTTATTTTGGGCATAATTTTTTCTAAAAAAATCGGATTAAGGTTCCCTTTTTTTTTTGTTGGAAAGCTAATAAAAAGTTTTCTCAAAATATGAAAAGTTTAACACCAAAAACATTTTTGAGAAAATACGAATAAGCTCCAAAATTCACTCATTTTCAAGAACCACACTTGTGTGAATGGTTATGGATTCACATGCAATGCACAAGGTATCTTAAGGTCATTTTAGGTCATAGTCATCAAATCTAAGCATCAAACCAAAACTAGTTACATAATAGTAAAGGTCAATCATAAATCGATTGTAACTTAGCCTGTGCATTCTTTCTTACTTTTTGACATTAGACTTGATGAAGCTTCCATAGCATCTCCACTATAATTTTAAGCTTCTTTGTCTTTAATCCATCTATCCAACTTCTCAAATGTGTCTTCATGAGTGTGTATGTGTATACCTACTAAGAATCCATTGAAAGCACACTACAAGAAAATAGGTTTTTAGTGATGGAAATTTCCGTCACTAAAAATGCAATTTCCGTCACAAAAAGTTTTAGTGACGGAAAATTCCGTCACTCGATTCCGTCGCGTAAAACCTCGTCACTAAAAAGTTAGTGACGGAATTAACGATTCCGTCACTAACTTCAGTGACATAATGGAGACATTTAGAGACGGAAAATTTCCGTCACTAAAGGTATTTTATATTTCGAATATTTTTTTTTAAATTTCGTATAAAACAATTGGTGACGGAAAATTCCGTCACATAAATACGTCACTAAAAATAATTGGTGACGGAAAATTCCGTCACATGAAATACGTCACTAAAATAAATGGTGACGGAAAAATTCCGTCACTAAAAGTATTTTATCAATGTTTTATGCTTTTAGCGACAAATCATAATCATCGCTAAAATTATAAAACAAAAGAAGTATAGTTTCGCCTATTTTTTTTCAAATCCCATTTTTTTCTCAAACCTGTATACAACAAATCCATCAACTCATCAAGCATACAAAATCTATTACTACATCAATCTCCACAAAATCCATTACTACATCAATCTCCACAAAATCCATTAACACAATATCCATTACCATATCAACCTCCACAATTTCCATCAACACAAACTCCACAAATCCACAAAACCATTAACACAAACTCCACAAATCCACAAACACATAAAATACAAAGTCCAACACAAATCCTAAACTATCATATAGTAGCGATCATCCTTAAACATGAAAGTAAGTTGATGTTTGAACATTTCAAATTAAAGAGTGGGGATTAGTTGGTCACTCAATTTCCATCCTCATCAAGGTCATACTCCTCATTGGCATCCAAACCATCATTGTCATCATCATCCTCAGTATTTCTGGATGGCTGCACAATCATATAAAGATAAATTTAACTAACAATTACTAAAAATTCACATCGTAAATAATATGGTGAAGAATCATAAATCATATATGCCCGCACATAATCTAATTAGACTACACTTAAGTCATTATCTAAGCAAGCTCACTATTTCCATTACCACGGTGATAGAACCCACCCAAAATCCCTTCCACGCACACATACACACAACTAAATCGCACATTCAACCGACCATTCAACTATTATTCAACTAAATCACACATTCAATCCAATTGGTCACATCCTCCGTCAACAATCTCAATAATCACACGTTAAATTCAATTGGGTCCCATCCTCCGTCAACAATCTCAATAATCTCAATCAATAATCACAATTTGGAACTCAGATAATCAATAATCACAATCAATAATCAATAATCTCAATAATCACAATCAATAATCAATAATCTCAATAATCATCAATCTTCAATCAATTCGGAACTCAGATAATCAATAATCAATATCCACTTTATTTTGGTCTTTCAACTCTAACAGATTCAAACCTTAAATTGTTGAATTTCTATTTCGAATTTGTAGGTGTTGAAGGTTTAGACTGCAATGATTAGTTGATTACAGTAATGAGTTGCAGAGTTGCAGAGATGCATCACGGTAATTGGCAAGATCAGTGGCGAACAGTGGAAAAAATAAAGTAATCGGAATTCGGAACATACCTTTGTCGCCGATTTGCCCACCGGTGGTGAAGACCGAAGAAGATTCAGAGCTCAGAGCCTTAGAGTCGTTAGCGCTGGTGGTCCGGTAGAGTGGAGTGACCGGGGGACAGAGCCACGAATGTCTTCTTCTTCAGAACAAACAAGATGCAGTAGAGGTGGCCGTCCGTCGGCGTGTAGCAGTAGCGGCGGCCGGCGTCAGATGAGGTGGCCGTCCGTCGTCCGTCAGCTGATCGTGGCTCGCCGCTCGCCGTGTCGTCGTGGCTTCGGGCTTCCTAGCTGTCGACTGTCGTGGCTCCGCCCCTGGCCGGCGGTGACGGAATGGGGAGAAAGGGAAGGGGCGGCGGTGAGAACTTTGGGAGAAAGGGAGGCGACGGTGAGAACTTTGGGGAGAAAGGGAGGCGGCGGGAGCTCAAATAGAGGGAGAGGGAAATGAAAATAAAAAAAGCCCTAAATTATACATTTGGGGGTTTTCTCCAAAGCTCAAAAAAACAAAAAAAATTATCAAAATTAGAATTATTTGGTCACTAAATTATACATTTGGAAGTTTCTGTCGCTAAAACTTCTAGCAACGAATTATTTGGTCACTAAATTTATATTAGTTTTTACATCTTAACATTGGTTAGTTTTAGGTGACGGAATTTTAGTGACGGAGCCAAATTCCGTCACTAAAAACCTGTTTTCTTAACATTGGTTAGTTTAGGTGACGAAATTTTAGTGATGGAGCAAATTTCGTCACTAAAAACCTATTTTCTTGTAGTGACACACATTAAAACATAATCAATGTGTAGTTATCATCAAAACAAGATGTAAGTCTAGGTTATCCAATCATAGGGCTAACAAGGGCAATTTCTAACCTGGTGATCCAATTGTCCATAACTAAAGCATGCATCTGTAATATCATGACCCGAACCCAAAGCTAGGCTTGTTAGCTAGGTTTATGATCAGCCGCATGTCCACTAGACTCCTACCAAAGGCTCTGTCGGACCTTACTTACTAAAATCATAATAACAATATTCGTGAATTTGTTTCAGCAAATTGCTAGAAAGTCCTAAACGCGAATTTATCGTAATTATTTCATTAACTCATGAATATCGCGAAATTAACGAATTTATCTCGATATTTCTGAATATATTGTGAGTTAAAGATTCCCTTTTGTCTTGAAAAATAAGTAGCATCTTTCCTCTGGATTCGAATCAGGGTGATGTTGACTATTAGCATAGCTTTGCGCCATCACACTACCCCATGACTCGTACTTAATTTCAGCAAAAGTAAATACATGTTGAATTAAGCCAGCATAATTATATAGCACTACCCCTACACTCTCTCTTTCTCTCTTTTTTTGCCTATCACTTAAAGAGTAGAAGAGTTCTTACATTTTTGTCATTTTAGTTATATAGTTTACAAATTTCATACACTTAAAACCATTCTAACCTAAACGATTAATTACCGAGTTATTCCCGATTTAGGATACAAATTTTTTTATACCAACAAATTATTTTTGATTGAATGACGAATTCTCTTAACAATTCCCGAATTCTGTAGTATTGTCCATGCTGAATAATTCCCAAATTCCGTATTTGTCGTTATGGCTAAACCAAATAAAAATCTACAGTAGAGACTAAAACATTTACAACTCTAAATATAAACTTCATTTCAAGTTTCATTACAATCCTTCTTACAATAAAACCTATAAAACTCAATGCCAACTAATCTCCGAAGATCCACTTCAAAAATTCCAAGCCCTCGATTGTCGCCATGACCTTACTCCTAAACCTGAAAGATTATAAGGGATGAGCTTCCATGCGCTCAGTAAGTAACCAGTGACCCAACTAGCTAAACTGTAGCATTTCAAAAAATAACTCAATGTACAAGGCAACGACTTTATCGAATAAAAATACTTTAAAGCATAAAAGCAAATATTATTCCATAAAAGCACAATAGTGTAAAGCATAGTAAAACATATAAGTGAAGCAGTTATGAGGGCAAAAGAATCATTGAGTAATAAAATTATCATCCTCCCATTTCAGTCCAAAACATCTCAAGAGGTATATTGTGGTCAGCGTAGATAGCCCCAATAACGTGCGCCTGGAATCCCACCTCGAGATAATCATCATTAATGGAAGCAAGAGCGACCACGTGCAATAGTATTGCACATTACATCAACGTACATAACCCCATTGGCAATGGCTCAAAATCTAACTTTTTCCCATTAGATATGGGGCACAGCAACCGAATAAGCTAAACGTCTATTTCGTTCATCGTAAACAAAATCGTTGAACCCTTGATGGTCAAACCATCTCACTTAATTTTGATATTTTTCGAAACAATTCATTTCTAAAAGACGTCAAATACGAAAACCATCATACTTCGCACTAAGCATTTCAATGAAAATTTCATAACAATCGTTTACATGCCTGTCCGAGTTTTAATGAGAAATAATTGTCGCTAAAAGTAGTTCATATTCTATAAACAATTCTTTCACTAAAGAAACATATAAATGTTACTAAAAGCAGTTCATTTCGTGTAAACATACAGTGCTTTCTAAAAATAGATAAACATATATGCTTTATATTAAAAAAAAAAAACTAGATGGTTCGAAAGGTCACTTATGTTAATGCTACGTGTTTCCCCGATAGCAAACTACAGCGCGGTGATGACGCTGCTACACTTCAATAAGAGAACTGTAGAGGAATATACTAGATTTCGCACCAAACAATAAAAAAGAGAATCGAAAATAATAATAGAAAATTGAGACACAAGATTTACGTGAATCAATTGTTAGGATCAAGCGCTTACCACTGCACCAAAAACAATTGCTTTTAGTAAGGGCACAACTTTATTTCCTTATAGTCCTGGCACAGCAGCCAGCACACACGATCGAGTACACAAGGGAGTAGATGGACGCGGCCAACCTCTGATCTGCCAACAAGAATTGTCAGCGCCATCTAAGCTCGTCTCGAACGAGCCAATAGTCTATGCCACTCGTCTCCACTTCTTTCAAATAACTAGGTTGCCAAGATATCATCCCGTCCTTGAATCCCTTTTTTCCTTTACTTCTAAACAATCTCAAATCCCAACAATCTACTTTTGCACAAACTAAAGGAACAAAGACTACAAGTCTCAACCTAATCTGGAGAATAAGCAGCATAACAAGAAGCAAGTTCAAGAGAGAAGCCATGCGACCATGGCGTTATGCTTATCACAGCCCATCTCTCCCCCAGCTTCACTGTGACCTCCTTCCCTATTTTCATTGTTGTCCCACAGCCAAGAAATGGTGTTGTCTTCTTCCTCACCCACGCTCCCCAAGTCCCCTCAACACCCACATTCCAATCCCAGTCAAAATCAAAATTACCACCATTAACATTCGAGTTAGTTGAGCAACATGAACTCAGATTACCACTGAGATTACCACTGCTTTCACTTGTTGCCGATGTGTAGGCATGTCCAACACCACTTTGATCTCTCTCTACACTACTAATACCTCAGGAGAGAGAGAGAGAGAAGAAAGGACGGGAGAGGAGGATGAGAGAGAAAAGAGAGAGAAAGGACAAAGGAAGACTCAGAAAAAGTAAGAAATTGACGACAGAAGAGAGAGAATAAGAGAGAGAAACATGTCATAATGAGGGTAAGGAGAGAGCAAGAAAAAAGTGCATGTCTACTCGTCCACTACATTATGTAGCGGACAGACTTAAAAGGGTATTTTTGTCAAAAAATCGTCCGCTACATCATGTAGCGGACAGACTTAAAAAAACGTAAAAAAAAAAAAAAGATCGCGCTAGAAACTTGGGTTAAGTTGCCAGCGCGATCTGGCCGTCTATATATATATATGTGGATATATATATATATATATATATATATACCCGACAAAGAATTCAATAACGCTCTAGGGGGTGAGACGAGGTGCAGCATAGTCTGGTCAGCACACGTCAGTTGTGCGTCTGTGTAGTGTAAAAGTGTGGTATTAGGTTACTTGAAAGATTTTAGAAGTGACGGGTTTTTTGGTGAAAATAGATTGGTAGAGGTGAGTTGTGCGGCTATGTGGTACAATGTGTAATTGCATACTGCTGGTGGGCAATTATGTGGTGCGCATATGTGTTGCCGCTTGGTCAGCAGAGTGGCGAGTATGCGTGTAACGACTAGTTGCCAGCCGGTACAGGTGAGCGTGTGTGGTGAGTTTGGAAAGATGAGATGGGAATAAAAGAATTTGAAAAAAAATTGATAGATTTATTTTTAATAGGCACACTTTAGGAAAGTCCAAATTTGTGTCGTAGATATTTTGGGGAGCAAATGACTATACATACCAATTATGAGAGTTTTGATTTTAAATAAGCCGTTGCTTGATTCTCTGTAATTAGTGAAACGAATGTATGGATTGGTTTTATTTCCTCAATGGATCGTCTAAGCAAATAAAGTAGGAGATAATAAATAGTCAAATATTATAGTTCTAGGAAAGCTTTGCTAACTTTAATACCCCAGAGGAGAGAGAGAGAGGAGGATGAGAGAGAAAAGAGAGAAAGGACAAAGGAAGACTCAGAAAAAGTAAGAAATTGACGACAGGAGAGAGAATAAGAGAGAGAAACATGTCATAATGAGGGAAATGAGAGAGATACGCCTACTCATCCGCTACATTATGTAGCAGACAGACTTAAAAGGATATTTTGTCAAAAAATCGTTTTCTACATTATATAGCGGACAGACTTAAAAAAATGCAAATAATAGATCTGGACCGTCCACTGATCTCGCGTGGACGGCCAGATCGCGCTGGCAACTTAACCCAAGTTGCTAGCGCGAGCAATGGATCAGCTCTCATATATATATATATATATATATATATATATATATATATATATATATATATATAGGGAGTTGATCCGTTGATAACGCTAGCAAAATAGGCGAAGTTGCTAGCGCGATCTGGTCGTCCACGTGCGATCTGTGGACGGTCCAGATTTTTTTTTACATTTTTTTTAAGTTCGTCCGCTACATTATGTAGCGGACAATTTTGTGACAAAAATACTCTCCAGCTTAAAAAGAGCATGTCCGCTACATTATGTAGAGGACTAGTTTTCGGACCTTTTTTTCTCTTTCTGTCATTAATGTTCTGACTTCTTGCTCTTTCTCTCTCTCTCTCTCTCTCTCTCTCTCTCCTTAATTCCTGATTATATATGTCTGCTACATAATGTAGCGGACAAAACAATTATGAAAAGAGACAACTCTTTTCTAGAAAAGACAACCGTGTGTCAGATCTGGAAAAAAGAGAGATAACCTTTTTTTCTCTCTCTTCCTCATCTCTCGTCCTTTCCATCTTCTCCATCTCCCTCGTACCCATTCTCTAAAGATGGCAAATCTGGAAATGAGCTCTCTTCTTCCTCTCTCTCTCCCCCTACACAAGATATTTGCGGCCATAACAACAAAAATTGCTCTTCTCAGGATCTACGAATTATGGGGATTTGATGGTGAGGCGATTTTCTTGGCTCGCCCATTTCACCTGAACCAGTATTCTTTCCTCTCAAACAAAGGAAAGTTCCCACCACCACGGCTGCTTGCGTTCAAGCTTCAAGAACAGACACTTGTGACCCAAAGAGATCCCAGCTTGAAGACCATGTTTACGCAAAATACTGCCGAATGAAACTGAGAAATGAGAGAAACTGAGAAGAGTACTGCCTTATTTGTCCGCTACATAATGTAGCGGACACTTGTGACCCAAAAAGATCCTAGCTTGAAGACCATGTTTACGTAAATTTGTCTGCTACATAATGTAGCGGATTATTGATGGCTGATGTACAATTTTAATGCACGGCTCAAAGGGTTTTCAGTTGTAGTTGTGGATTACATTGTCATTCAATCGTTTGGATGGCATTACTGCTTTTTTGATTCACACTTGTTCCCTAAAAGGGTCCCCAACAAATCTTCGTACAGTTTTTCTAACTGTTGTAGGGGAGATAATCATACAGATGCAGTTGTTTTTGCAGAGAAAGATCAGTCCTTTTAGGGCCAAAAGACAACATATTTAGATCAATAGCTTACCAGTCTTTAATCTTTTATGATCTGCAACAATACTAATGACTTGTCCAAATTATGTTCATACAGGTGCAGTTGTAGAGCTAGAATTCAACAACACCAAGTACAGACTAGTCCAGAAGTCCAAAACAGACAAAATGGCTACTTTTTCATCATGGCAGCAAAGTCCATCACCACCTACGGATCCCACAAGTGAAAGGTTTCCGTGGCCTCCTCACCCTTGGCTACCTGTAACCAGCAAACCAATCTCCATTATGGCCTCAAGGGTGCCATCTTGATGCCATCCATATCACTTCCACACCCCAAACTCCCCCTACAAGTGTACTCAAAGTTGGGCCTTTTGCGTTTTAGCCTTCAAGAAAAGTTCATGCCTTAGTTGAGATTGTGAGAAGAGCAATTTCTGTTGCTATGGCCGTAAATATCTTGTGCAGGGGGAGAGAGAGAAAACAGAGGAAGAAGAGAGGAGGGGGATGAGAGAGAAAACAAAAAGTGATGAGATAAAAGAGATAGAAAGAGAAAAAGTCAGACTACATTAATGAGAGAAGAGAGAGAGAAAGAGAATATACTGCCTTATTTGTCCGCTACATAATGTAACGGACGAGCACTGTACTGTCCACTACATTATGTAGCAGACAGATATAATCGGGAATTGAAGAGAGAGAGAGAGAGAGAGAGAGAGAGAGAAAGAAGTCTGAACATTAATGACAGAAAGAGAAAAAAGGTCCGAGAACTAGTCCGCTACATAGTGTAGCGGACGGGCTATTTTTAAGCTTGAGGGTATTTTTGTCACAAAAATTTCCGCTAAATAATGTAGCGGACGGACTTAAAAAAAACGTAAAAAAAAGATCTGGACCGTCCACAGATTGCGCGTGGACGGCCAGATCGCGTTAGCAACTTCGCCTATTTTGCTAGCGCTATCAACGGATCAGCTCCCATATATATATATATATATATATATATATATATATATACCCCATGGCCGTCACACGCCAACCCTCGTTCACAATACACACTTACACGGCTGACCGTCCCGTCCTCTCAAAACTGTACACACACCCAATGCACAGGGTACAAACAAACAAGCCAGGATACACCCTCACAAGCACAGGGTACACAACTCCGTACCACACTATCTACACACTTTGTACACTCATTGTACACCCCTACCCTGTTTATAAGCTCTAACACTGATCGCATTGTATACACTTATATCTTGCACACACAAGTTCACACACACACATACACACACACAGAGTCTCATATATACGCCTACAAGCACACTTACACACCTGTTGAGACACACATAAAACATGCACACACACTATAAGAAGCACATGCACGCATGTGCAGTCACGCATGTATCAGCCTCACACACACCATACCCACAAACACACTTTCACACACATAGAATACACACACACTCGCACGTGCACACACACACACACACACACTGATGACATGAACACACACCCGTGCACATAACACACCAAAGAACACACGCGTGCACGCCATAAAACACACATAAACTATCTACATACACACACATACCCAGTACACATGCACACACACTTTGCCATACCCTGTAAAACATGTACATACCCACGCATACTATTCACGCACACAACAACACATGCACACACTACGCACACAGAGATTTACATGCACGTACACAAGCACACACGCGCGTGCGCGCGCACACACTGCACACACTCAAACACACGTTTGCAAGGCAGTTCATAACGTATCTGCACTCATATTGCCTGACTGGTGTTATGAGTGTAGAAGGATCTAACACTCGCAGAACATTATCAATTTTATTAACCATATGAGCTGGCAAGGGTTCTTCCTGCGTTGGACTTGGCTGGAGGGGACACTTTACCTTGTTAATAAGGTCTTGGATAGCATGTCGGAGGGTTATACATCTCTCCGCATGATAGCCTTTTCCTTGGTTGTACATACAAAATGCCTAAACATCATATCCTTTAAATATTACTGCCGGTGTGGGAGTAGGGGGTAACTTGGAGATCATATCCCTCCGCAGCAATTGCTCGAACATCTTAAACTTTTGACGTGGTTCAGAACTAGCTTCCCAGGACACAACTTGCTGCTCTTGGACATTATTGACATTATTGGTACTGGTAGGCTTAGAATGGGTATTAGAGTTCCTCGTACTAGCTCAATAATCTCCAGGCTTTATCTTTCAAAATATTGTCCCTTTGTTGATAACATCTTTAATTTGCACTTGAGATCCCATCAAAGCCTTGAACTACGTATGATAATGTCCAAAGACATATTCGTAGTACACCAGCAACAAATTATTCCTTACTAAATTGACCTGATCTTCCTCTGAGTGGTGGTTAACCATCTGAGCAACCTTATTCCTCATTCTCATTATGTACGCGAACACACTATTTTGCTTCCTGCTTAGTGGTCTCCAAATCTCTCCGGATGATATACAAATCCACGTTGTACTAATACTAGTTCACAAATTCCCATACTACATCTTCCCATGCTCATACTCGGGCCTCATCAGGGGTGAGGAACCATCGAGAGGCTGTTCTTATCATGGTGCGGTGAAAGAGCTGGATTAGCTAGTCTGGGTCGACTCCATAAAGAGTCAACGCACGCATGTACATCTTATTATGAATCTTAGGGTCCATGGTTCCATCTAATTTGTCCATGTCGGGCATCTTAAATTTGGGTGACAGTAGGTCTTCGGGGTTCAGAGTGAGGGCACTTAGGTCCAAGGGGTCATCTGTGTAATGTCCGCACTTTTCCAAATGTTTAAAATAATTATCGGTGACTTGAAAAATAAACGGGCGATAAATTTGAGCAATGCTCGAATATCAGTAGAGAATGAAATGTTAAAATGATTTTGGGGTAAAAATATAATTTTGAAAACTTTTGGGGTCATTTTGTAATTTTAAAAAACTTTGGGGGCTAAAATATAAATTATGTTTTTAGTGATGAAAAATAATGAAATGAGTGATGGTGTGTGTGTGTGTGTGTGCGTGTGTGTGTATTGGATATCTAGGGTTAGTGCTAAATTAATAAAGGTTAGAATATTTTTGGGTTGAAACGTAATAACACAATATTTTGGGGTTAGTTTGGAATTAGCTTAAGTTGGTAAGATTAATAAGGTGCACGTGTTCTAGTGTGGTTATTAGGTTGGCATGGTTGCCACCTGTTGCTCATAAGGGTGACTAACCAAATAAAGGGTGATGATAGAATTAACAGAGAGGGGAATTCGCAGGAAGAAGAAAAAAAACAAAAGAGAGAAGGAAAACAGAGAATAGAAACAAGAAGAAAAATAGAAACAGAGAAAAAAAAAAGGAAATAGTAGACTCGGCAGAAGTTAGAAAGAAAGGGAAAGGAGAAAGGAAGAAAGAAGAAGAGAGGGAAGAGAAATAAATTGGTGAAAATCTTTGAAAGGTGATTTTCTTCTTATTGTCTAATTTAGTTTGTGTATATGTGTAATTTCAGGGGTCTTGTGTGTGTGTGTGTGTGTGTGTGTGTGTGTGATCTTGTGTGAATATGTGTGTATTCTTAGCATATGTAGGTGTTTTAGTGTGTGTTTAGGTGTGTAATAGTGTGGGTGTGTCACTGAAGTGGGGTTCTTGTGTGTGTTTAACTGAGAAATGTGGGCTGTCAAATAGGGATGATGAACAGTGGACGAGCAGTAGTGAAGCTGGGATTAATTTTTGAACTTAAAAGTGTCACTAAAGATCATTTTATTCCAGCATGACTTTCTGAAATTTTAAAACATGTTTGGAAATTCATTCGGACAAAGTGAAAAATAGTAACCCTATTATTTTTACGAGACCTACAATATGAAATTTTTTGGGAATTTGCTTTGTCCCCGAAGGATGCTAAATTAGGGTATGGGTTAAAAGGAATTTTTGAATAATTTAATATAGCAAATCAAGTTATTTTAATCTAAAAATTTTAAGAAAACCTTATATTACTGATATATTTCATTTTCTATAAATTTGTGCCATTCGGAGGCCGATAGCCATTTTTAGCGGAACTGATTTTTGAGCGCCCGGTCCAGACATCGTTTCAGAATTTTTGGGTGAAATTTTTTCTAAAATACTTTTTAGCCCAAAAATGACTTCAGGGTGCTTAAGTAGTGTTTTAATGTGTTTTTTATATTTTTTGGTGCGGGAACCCCAGGTGTATTTTGGTAATTTTACCTATAAAAGGTACTTTTCTGTAATTCACATACGATATGGATATTTTAGTGATTTACTTACGGAAAGGCTGTTTTGGTGATTTAAGTATGAGGGGTGTTTTTGGCAATTTCACACATAAGGGGATTTTGGTAATTTTACATACTCGGTGAGGGGGCCGTTCTAGGAGTATGCATGAGTCAGTATTGAATTCATAATATTTTAGTATATATTGTATACTAATAATTGGATTGTTTCGTTTAGGTTAAAGCAAAAGACTTTCTGGTCAGACTAGCTTAGCTCCCTGATGGGGGTTCTTTTCACCCTTCCCTCACGGTATTACTTTGCTATCAATCACCCAGAAGTATTTAGCCTTGCAAGGTGGTCCTTGCTGATTCACACGGGATTCCACGTGCCCCATGCCACTCGGGTCACGAATCCATGTAAGGGTTTCTATCTGAACCCCGGGTAAGGACTTCTGTTCGAACCCTAGTGTCGATAACTTATGTTCATAAGTATTCTTTCGATTCGCTTATGACTATTGTGGAACAATGAGATTTGCATTGATATCAACATGTTATTGCCAAGAAAACCCTAATATTGAACCTGAATCGGTTATTTGGAAATCCTATCGATCCTCGCCTGTTATTGCATGCTGAGCAAATTCGATAGTTGTTTGTATTCTTTCTTTCGAATTGTTGTGCCTAAATTTGATAAATGTTCGTATTTGTTCTTTCTACTTGTTTGAGACTATCCTTGAATCTTGAGTGATGAATTAATATCAGCATGTTTAAATGTCATTGAAACACTAATTGATTTCGGTTAATTGAATTCATGTTGATGCTCATTTTTATTGCATGTCAAGCATTGGATTTCTCGTTGATTCTATGATTATTGTTTTGTGTGTTAGCCTGGGGGTTTGTTCTGAGGGAAACATTATAAGGAAGGATTGTTACTGCTTCTTACGAGAAACGCAGGCTAATCCATTGATCGATGGAAAAGGGCTAGTTATCATACATCATGCATGTGTACACTCTATGCATTGCCTGAATGGCATTGTCTCTGCCCAGAATCAATATCTTTGAATTGTTTACATTGTATCTTACAATGATTGTTTTGATAATGATGTTCAAATGAATGTCTTGTTATCTAATTGAAAGGGATTGAGTGAAACTCTTCCCCATATTGTGATCAAATTGTTTGTGATTGTCTGAAACCCTTCCCCTATTGCCCTTTGAAGTATCTAGGTTCATTTTGAAACCCGTTTGAAAATCATCATTGTAATTTAAAATGAAGGCTTTGAAAAGAATCTTCAAATGATCATTTTGGTATTTGGTTATGATTGTTAATGTTCGTTTTGAAAATCGGGATGATGGTTAATGTTTGTTTTGGTGTCTGTCTATGATTGTCATTGGTCATTTTTTGGTATATGCTTATGACTGATTATGATCATTTTAGAATTTATCAAACTGTTCCTAATTGTTGACATGTTTTGAAACATTATCATCGAATGGACTTTTTTGAATCGTTTGTAATTCTTTCGCTTGTTCCTTGAACGACCTTAATGAGCTCTCAAAAGCTCACCCTTCGTTTAATTCATTTATGCCGGTAGAATACTCGAGAATGGGTTTAGAGTCTGTGTGAGATTCTAGTGAGCCCATCACTACTGTGTAGTGAGACCCCTGCGTGGGTCGGTACTGTTAACTCGTTCTATGAGAACTTGAGTTGTAAAGAACTTAAGTTTTAATAGTTTAAGTTTATGTAGTTTTGTAATCTTGTATTTTGAAGAATTTGAGTTGATGTCTAGTTAGATGCTTTGAAGTATGTGTCAGTAAATAGGATCTGACAAGTTTGATGTGATGTGGTAGGTTAACGTTCCGGGAGTTTGGGGCGATAGAGCTCTGGATTTTCGGGATGTTACAATCTTCCATTCTCATCCACGAAACCAGGGATTGAAGTGCGGCCAACTTGTCTTTCCAATACGGAGTGCCTGGTTTTCCCTAATCATCTTTCGACTGATATTGCCAATCAAATTCGGGTTTCCTCTTGTCCTCTTTCCTTTCTATCTTAGGCCCATCCTTCTGATCCCTTATACCCTTCTTATTAAGGTTTTTAACATCCTCGGTGGTCCTTGCTTACGGATTTGCCAGAGCTGTAAAATCGGTTTAAAAAAATTTCTGTAATTCGCTGAGGATGCGGATCAAATACATCATCTGAGGGAATTCTTCGGCCATTCGAGTTCGTGTGAGGTTTCCTAGATGAATCGCGATACTAGCATTTCTCACCCATAATTGTATAGAGAACTCAAACATTTAAGCACATAAGAAACATACAAGACTGGAAAGTCTATATCCATATAGGGATACGAACTGATTTAACTTCAGGGCTCTCACTAACCGTCCAGCAACCTTGTGGGTTAGCCAACCAGTTGATCAGTAGGGTAGTTTTGGGTTTTTTAAAAACTCTGGGGGAGACAGGGAGCTGACTAACCGTTCGGTAACCTAGTGGGTTAACCTAGCGGTTGGTTAGTGGGCTAATTTTGGATTTTTGAAAAATTCTAGGGGGAAGGTTAGGATGCTGACTAACGATCTAGTAACCTTGTAGATAACTGGCCAGTTGGTCAGTGGAGTAATTTCAGATTTCTAAAAGATCTGAGATGGTCAAGATTCTTACTTACCGTTTGATAATCTTGTTAGTCAATCGGTTGGTTGATCAATTGAGTAGTTTTGGATTTTTGAAAAATTCTGGGACGGCCAGGACTCTTACTAACCGTCCGGTAATCTTGTGGGTTTACTGGCCGATTGGTCAGTGAAGTAATTTTGATTTTTTGAAAAATCTTGGGAAGGTCATGACTCTCACTAACCGTTCGATAACCTTATTTCTTAACCAGTCGGTTGGTCAGTGGGGTAGAAGTTTGGGTAACCAGTCAGTTCGAATCTACAAAAAATTACACTTACTGACTAACTATTTGGTTTGCCTTTTAAAAAACCGGCCGGTTGGTTAGTCTTCCTTCTTAACAAGAATACCACCTAGCTTATAGAATACCGGCTAGTTTCCCTGCTAATATGACATAGACTAAACAGGCACTCTCCCAAAAAAGGGTTGATAATTGAAATGGTCAGGGTGTATGGTTCCTTTTCTCCATGTCGGGTGTAAGGTTACTCCTTTGGCTCGACTTTTACTATGTACTCCCACTCGTAACTCCTAATATGGGTGATCACGGTACATGTATGCAAGTCATTGAATATACCAAGATACCAGGAGGCCCTCAGTATTAGGCCTTGGAGGTGAAGTACAGTCGAAGTTGCCTGATAACAAAGAAGTACGGGGGTTTCAACTATTGCCCTCGACTGGGTGAGTTTGGGACAATCGTGCGGGTGTGTGAGTCACAAAATAAAAGCACAATTACTAGGTTTAAAATGTATTGTACGTGTTATACAAAACAAAAGAAGCAAAAAAGGCCAAAAAGAAGCAATAAGACTTTTCAAGTGTAATCCTCTTATCTTCAATCCCTAGTGAAGTTACTACTGTACGAGCCACCTCGGAAAAATCCTAGGCCTGGGAAAGGTCTAGAATTAGGAGTCTCCATCTTATTATATGAAAGAAAAGGTTAACAAGAAAAACCCTAAAGAGACTCTAAAATGTCTAAAGACTATTAATCCATTGAAAATAGAGAAACAGATTCAGAGATTAAGGGTGTTGTTTGAAACCCATTTCAGTTTTAAGTTTTATTTTCAAAAAAACCAAAACCAAAATCTCTTTGAGTTTTCTTTTATCACAAAACTGATGGGTTGTTTGATAGCAGTTTTGTATAATTAGTTTGTACTCTTCTCTTTTTTTTCCTCTCTTCTCTTTTCTTTCATTTCCTAAAACTTGAGATCTTCTTCTGAGCTCATATGTTCAACAACCAGAAGCGTCCCTATCACGACCTACAGATCTCCTCTGCCACCGTCCAACTACTGCTATGGCAGCAACACACAAGCTTGCGATTTCGGGCTTCATTGGGTCTGATCGGGCTTTGATTAGGTGAATGGGTTTGAATAGCTTGAAATTTACCTGCACAGGTCGAAGATACTAAAGCTAAGCGATGGATGAAGTCTTGTGGTAGTGTTTGTTGCAAAGACAATGGTGGTCGGTATGATTGTGGATTTCGATTTAGAAGAGTGGTGGACCGGTGGTGCCATGGTGGTGACCAATGTTGGAGGGTTTAGTGTTTGACGGTGTTGGCCAGTGGTGGTGGTGGTTGTGGTTATCAGTAACTATGGTGGCTGGCGTTGTTCGAGGGTGTTGGTCACTAGTGGTGGCGGTGACGATCAGTGGCTATGATGGTTAGCTTTGTTGGCAGGTTTGGCGTTTGAGTGTGTTGATCAGTGGTGGTGGCAGATTGGCGGTCATTGTTGGTTATGGTCATTAGCCATGTTTCTATTTTGGTGTTAGATGGTGTTGGTTAGTGGTGGCGTTGGTGACGACGATCAATGGGTATGGTGGTTGACAATGTTGGTGGTTTGGTGTTTTGGGTGATAGGTGTTGGTGATGAAGATTGAAAGGAATAAGAGACATAAAATGCTTCTAACAAAAGTCGAAAGGTGGATCTAAAAAAAAAACAAAAACTAAAAACTCTAAAAAAGAGTTTTCAAACGCAGCCTCATTTTGAAAATTGGTTTATAAAACTGAAGGGAAAAAAAATTAAACTATCAAACGCCATTTTTGTTTTTTTTGTTTTTTTTCAGTTTTCAAAACTGAACGAAAAACTGAAAACAGAAATTGTTTCAAACGCTACCTTAAGTTATACGACGAGAAAGTGTTAGGCACCCATAAAACATAAACAATGCATAAGACCAATTCTTGGCCACATAAAACAGAAACAATGCATAAAGACTGATTCTAGTTCTAATTCTATAGTATTGGTTTGAATTCGACAGTAGGGGCCAAATGGCCTATGTATCATGTTGGACAGACCGGAATCAAAACTATTTTAGTTCGACCAGGCCCTACAGGTGGCGACTTACATTTTAGTCTCTAGCTAAAACTTAAAGAAATGAATTAAAAGACTCTTTTTAATAGTTTTGTTTCATTCGAAGTGAGATTGCAAGAGTGGAAGACACTCTAGATTACTATAATATAAACTAGCCTAAAAAGCTTTGTAAATATACCTCGAGAATGCTTTTGCCTAGAAGACTCCAGAACACCACGATGTGAGTGACTTATAAATAACTAAATATGAAAAAATTAATATGAAGTACTGAATTTCTCCTTAGAGATGATACACCATTTCTAGGAGAGAAATAGTATAAAAGCTTTAGAGAGAAAAAGTTGATCCTTAAAATGTAGCCCAAAGACTCTTTTTATAAAGGTGTGGGGCGACAAAAATGATAAAGATGATCATCTCAATCTGTGATCTGGTGATAGAGCTACATCAGGCTGCTCTCGATGAGGCACGCTTGCCTATAGACTCTAGCGACCCTCTCAGTCGGGGCTGATAAGCGAGGGAAGTGACTTCAGGGTTTAGAATCTTAGTAAAGCAAGCTTTCCCCGGAGATATAAAAGAAGTTAAGATAACCTTTCATACCCAAGTTCCACGAAGAATCGGATTCTTCGTATGCTAAAAGGGAATGGTAGGCTTAGTAGGGCTCGAACGTCTAAGAATGTAGGTTTTCCAGTATGTCGCTAGCGTCGCCGTATATGTTATCCCCGTATGGAGCCATCGTCACTCTGTATGGCATGAGAGTAAAGGGTCACCACTCCGACGGAATAACCGAACACCAAGCTAAGGCAAAATATTTGATAAAAATTGCAGACTGAGAAAAGTCAACTAACTGGCCTGTTGGTCAAAAATCGGCCAATTCATCACATAATATTTCAGTATTTTTTTCCAAAATTTGGGACATTATTTGTTCCTAATTTGATAATTATCTCTAATTAAACAGGTAGGATTTACCCGATTTCAGAAAGGATAAACTACACACGGAACTCCTGAGGTTTGCCATAAACTACAGACAACTCTTACGAAGTATTTAATTACGGTAAGCTACACACTTTTATTTTTTCAATTAACAGAGCTAATAGAATCAATGAAAAGACTGTGATACCCCTAATAAATTTACCCTTCTATCATCCCCCTCTCCAAACACTATCCCACCCCCTGCAGCAGTTGTACCTCTCTCTCTCTCTCTCTCTCTGACACCCACCACCCACACACACACACACACCCACAAACACCCCCTGTGAACCACCACAGCTTTCACTATCATCCCCCTCTCCCCAACAACATTGCTGCCAACCCCCATAATCCCACCGTAATTGGCTCTCTACCGCCACCAAGCCTATGCCGGCAACAAATTCCAGCGACCGGCGACACCCTCTAGCGACCAATCGCGACCAACCAACAGCCGCCCACCAACAGCTTCACCAGCGACCACCATATTGCCCCATCCCTTCACCTTACTGACAGGCCACCACCACGACCCACCACCCAGCAATACATTTCGGCGATACCGCCGACAACCCCATCACCTGGCGACACTCTCCGGCGACCGATCGTGACCCCACCAACGGCAACCTTAATAGACCCACCAACGGCCACGGCCACCACACTGCCCCGCCACAACCCACCACCACCGGCCCATTTTCACATCTAAATCGGCCCACCCACGACCACCAAGGCCACCACACTGCCCCGCCATGACCCACGCTAATTTCCATATCTAAATCAGTCGTGACTAACTGATGTTAAAGAGAGAGGTGAGATTGCACGACGGCTAAGTCAGATGGGCGAGGTGGTGATGTTGTTTGCTGACCGCGAAAAATGGAGGCCCGATTTGGGGAACGGCGGTGTGCGATGGATGACTATGGTGATTCCAAAAGTTGTGTGGTGATGATATAGTGCGGCGCAAGTGTGTTTGTTGGTGGGTATGTGTGTGTTTGTGCTGCATACAAAGGTGGGTGACATTGTGGTGGTGCTAGATCTGTTGGTGGTGTTGGTAAGTATCTTATGAGCAGTGTGTGTGTGTGTGTGTGAGAGAGAGAGAGAGAGACGCAGTGTGCAGTGGTGTTCAAAGAGGGGGATGGTGGCTGAAAAAGAGAAGACATCTTAAACGACAATTTCGATAGATCACAAAATATTACACGGTGACCTAACTTTTATCGGCATGAAATTTTGTGTAAACATACTATAAATCACAGGGCGCCGAGTGTAATAAAATTCTTAGTAGAAGATGTGTGTAGTTTAATGGCAAACCTTAGGAGTGTCGTGTGTTATTTACCCTTTCTGAAATTATCTCCATGTTTCATATAAATTAAGAATTAATCACAAGATAATCCTAAATTATCTAAATAATTAGCTAATTGGACTGCACTGGACCCAACTAACCGGACTGTATTGGACCCAGTAAGTAGACCGGACTTCGCTCAATTATTAGATTGGACTGGATTAACTGAATTAGGCTCATAATTTATTATTATGCTTACACCTATAATAACAATAAACCTTGCTTATCAATAAATTCAATACAATAAATTCAACATAAGTACTACAAAAAAAAAAAAAAAAAAAGGATAAGACTTACAAGACTATGTTGCATCAATAGAAACTTGACCAATAGCTTCTTGGTACTCATAAAGTATGTCTAGATGAGTACTTCTTCACAGATTTCACACGAGCCCAATAGTATTATCCTCAAGGAACAAGGAATGTATTAACTAACTCCCTTTGAAATATGTGACTCCCACCCAGTGAAACTAACGTCCACGGCTCCGTATAAAGACTCTACAAGGACTTTAAATTTTACTTTTCACATACTTTCTCTTACTTATTCAGAAATCTTCGTTAACGTTTTTGACTTAAGCATAAGAGATTCTTCGCTCGCTAGCATAACTCCGACGAGTCACCGTTTGATCGTGATATGTTCTTTACGAATGCGAATGACCAAAAAAACCAACCAAAATTTCCCCAAGAGGTTTACTAAGAGTCAATGAGTTCATTAATTAATTTTAAAAAGGATCTCATTAACTTCCATAATGAATAGAAAAACGGATTGAACTATTTTCCGAGGTTTAACCTCGACACTACAGAAGCTCATTTAACTTAAAAGTAAGGGTTAATTACTCACGGCACCCCTGAGATTTACCCTAAATTACACACGGACCCCCCTATCTTTTGAAAATTACACTAAGTTACACATTTTTATTTTTCTGTTAACAGAGTTAACAAAATTAATGAAAGGACGGTCATACCCCTGATAAACAAGTTAATTTACCCCTTCTCTCTCTCTCTCACACACACACACACACAAACGCCGACAGCACCTTTTGGACTGCACACCCACTGCCGGTGAAGCCACAAGCCACCAACCGTAGCCACCATGACCCATCACCGCCCCCATCACCATGAACCACAAGTGCCGGCCACCACCACTCCGCGAAGACAACCAAGATCTGGGTGCAGATTTGGGGGCGGGGCAGTCGGCGCAGATTATCGACCGAGAAAACGATAGCCGAAGCGAGTAACCGATCACCGACGAAGTGCGGGTGATGGTTTCCGGAAGCAATAGCCAAGAGACCCAAACGTAAATCCATGCCAAATGCAACAACGATGCAACCAAGAGACCCACCGGAGATCGAGAAGATGGCGGGAAAGGTTCAACACCACCGGGAAACAACCGCCGGCCAAGAAACCACTAGTAGCAATCGGCAACAGCCCGAACCTAACCAAAACGGTCAAGAGTCTTCGAACACGGCCAACCAAAATGGTCGGAAACAACCCGAACCTAACCACCTCCGTCCAAATCCGAATCACCAGCCATTAGCAGCAGCGTCGTTGGTCTCCGAACTCACCCAGCGGCACCGGAGAACAACCTTCAACCTCATTCTCTAACTCTCTTGATTTGAATTATTTTTTGTGTAATTTGAAAAATGGTGATTTTTGCGGTTGCCGTTGACGACTAAATATGCGATGGAGGCAGTGGTATTTCGGCGCCGCTGCCTGAATCTGGCGATCGGAGAAGACCCATATACTACCCGGATGCTGTGCAGTTAGTCCTAGCAGCTGTAGTGGTGGATCGGCGGAGTTTCATAGATGTGATGATGGTACTTTTGTTGGATCTCAGGGGAGAGAGAGAGAGAGAGAGAGAGGAAGAAAAACCCAGATCTGGGCGCAGATCCATGAACACCTTGTTTTCTTAGTGTGCTTTGGCCGGAATCTGGAGTCGCCGGTGATTCTGCACGGAAGAAAGAAAGGGGAAGATCTAAGGGCATTTTTGGTATATCATAATAAATTTGTGTTGCCCTAAATTTTTTTTACGGTTCCCTAACGGAAGTGGGTTTTGTGTAATGCAATGACAAACCTCAGGGGTGCCGTGAGTAATTTACAAAGATAGGCGGGTCCGTGTGTAATTTAGAGCAAACCTCAGGGGTACCGTGAGTAATTAACCCTAAAAGTAATCTTATACCGCATCCTTCTTGGTGAACTACAGGGAGGGAGGGAGAGAGAGAGAGAGAGGCACCATCAGACAAAAGACTGAAGGGACTGCACTAACCTCAATCAGTGTGGGAAAACATGGGGCAATGTATCAAGGCCTTAATGGTTCTGTTTGACATGGAACACACACGTGAAGTGATCCCTCCTCCACCACCTATTCAGCAACAAGGGGAAACTTCAATTGTGGTCGTCAATGAGCCGGGAGAGGTTCTCAATTGCTTCAACCTCATTCCCGCAAACAGGCAAGCATGGGCTGCCTCATGTCGAAAAAAAGCGCCCCGCCAATAATTCCCCTCCCTCCCTCCCATCCTCTATTTATTTGGCATATCTCCAACTTTAGCTCCCCAAGGATTGAAAGACAGTTTATCATGAGATCCTCGCGAATCATTTACTACTGCCTCCTTGTCATTGCTTTGTATTTCGTTTCCCAAGCCATTGCCTCTTCTACTCACCCTCCTCTGATGATTTCTCTCCCGGTAAGGCGACCCATGAGAGTACTGAGCCCCTCATCCTCCAGCAGAAAAGTTGCATTCAGGAAACTCAAGGTGGGTAGTAAAACAGACTCAACACTTTCCAGTTTCCACAGCTCTTTCGTATTTCTGTTGCTGCAACTTCCCTATCTTGCTCTCCCACACACTTGCAATGCATCTTTAAGCCTCATTTACAAGTTAGTATCTACTTTCAGGACACTGACATTTGAGTTTTCTGGGACAGGTAGATAGTATGAGGTCTATAGAGCAAGCGGCTTCCACTGCAGAACAAGATACAGAGCTTGTTTACCATGTTGATTATCACGGCGTGACGACGCACCCGGATCCGACTCCCAAGCATCCCACACCATAGGTGTCATTCTCACCTGAAGCAAAATCTCATATGGGTCGGCCACCTCAACAACTTGAACGATCAGATCATGCTAACAACTTAGCTTAAGTTGCTAGCGCTGTCATTTTATCCGCTCCCTTTTATACATCTTTGTAAATATATATACATCTAAGTACATGAATATATATGTCCATGTACGCACGTACACTGCGTGGGGTGAAATACGTGCACCTAGTCTAACTCAACTCAGAATTAAACGACAGAGATGGAATATTTAAGCCCTGTATTCAAGTCAAGAAATTTCATCTATTCACCAACCGTGCAGAAGACTGCCCTTCAAATATTGACGACTCCTGCACGTTATTAGGGAATTCTACCAATATGATAACAGTTGAAAACTGAGAATTAGCATAATTAGAAAGATCAATTCATAGTCCTGGAAGCATTATGACAAGCTTCGCAAATAGAAGATCTACTCGGTTAACCTTTGATGTGAATTAATTACAATGCAGTGAAACCATCCCATTCTTATATTGATTTCTTGCTTTTCTGTACTTCTCAAGCAGCACCATATAGTTTTGTTGTACATCCTCAAATTCCACTTCCTTGCAGAATCTAGACTTAGCATCCATGAATGCAACTTCTGCCTTGTCCTTCTGCTGATTGACTAGATCAAAAAGGTTTTCAACTCTTATGTGTCCTTCAGAAGCTTCGCCCTTCTTGTTGAGATGCTGGAGCCATTTTAGATCTTGAAATGGATCCTCATGCTTCTGAATAGCCGCTTCTACACTCTTAACCGTGTCCAAAAAACTTGACTCGGTTGAAATTTTAGTGAGCAACTGCTTGAAAATGGTTCTCTGATTTATATTAAGCCAGCCTTCAGTAACCAATGGCAATGAAATTGCACCAACCATGCAAGCCTTCCGAAATGTAGGATCATTACAACCCAGGACCTTGACTGCAACATGAATTAGGTTAACAGCCGCAACATCAAGACTCCAAGACAAAGAACCGGTGGCTGTATCATGAGATTGATTCTTCTGATCCCAATGATGGAGCGCAACATGAATGAATCCTTCCCACCTGAACATTACGTGATTATAATCAACAGTTAAATCCTAGACTGCCTTTTGGAAAAGTTCATGGTCCAACTATTTCAATCTACCAAGGTTCCAACTGGAGAGACTATTTCTATCTACCAAGGTTCATAATACATATTGAAAACAAATTTACATTGCAATCTACCACCTGGTAATGGACCAATGAAAGGTCCCAACTGGAGAGACTATTTCAATACCAAGGTTCATAATACATACTGAAAACAAATTGACATTGCGGACTTAATACAAGGAACTTGATTAATATGAGACGGAACCTCCCATATTTGTCCAGGATGACATGAACGAAGACCTAGCTGAGGTTTCTGAACGTCACCATCACTGCAACTACCCCAACCCCACCCTGGGACTAGGAAAGAAAAACTTAATTGATTTGCCCAAATTATGCTCTAAATGGTAGATAGCATAAAAACATACGTAGTGGTAAACAATTAGCTGGCTTTAAGCCTTTTCGTTAAATGGAATTAGATAGTTATAAGGATACTATTTATTCTCTTGTAATTTTATAGAACTGCTCGATTGGTACCACAATGATTGAGTGGTTTATATAAGTACTATCTTTCAAAGATGGTAACATACGACCTAGTATCAGCGTAAAATTGTTCTCAGACGTGTACACTAGTGAGCCTTTGGAGGGGCACAGATAGGGAACAAAGTGTTGACCTGTCTGACTAGCACATGTTCATTCTTGTGTTGTTGAAACAACTGGGGCAAACCACATGTGCTGTGGAGTTTGTTTGTCTTTAAGAAGAAACTCCCCTATCAGTTAGAGGATACTTTGACCTATACATAAACACGTTCTGGGCAATAGAAATTCATACCATAATACAACTATGAATTAGTGAAAACCTGATTCCAAGCAAAAATTGATTTAGCTAAACTAGAGAATTATCATCAAATGCAAACCCAGGGAACATATCTTAGAGAAGAAAAGTACACAGTAAAAACAACTGTTGCTAGGAACATCATATTAGAGTAACCAACTAATAAAACACAGAGAGAGAGATCTGAAAATAGATGTTGAGGTTTTCTGATAAAGCCATTAAGCTCACACTGAAGACTAACCCCACATCAGTTTGAAGCTGGGACATGATAGTAACTTTTTGAGATCACCATTTTAACCACATTGCAAATCCAAGATTGCCAAAACAAATTGAGAATAACTGATAATACGTGACTGCAAAAGAGAGAAATGTTTCAAATCTATAAATCCACAACAGAGGAGACACTCATTCATGAAGTAACACATAGACCTTCCTGTCATAAAGGCCTCAACTCCCTTTAAGCGGAAATGAACTGTAGAAATTACTGATTTCTCAAAGACAAATGCTGAGCCATCCATCCATCAGGAGAAGGTTAAACCACTTGTCAATTAAAAGGAATAACATGAAAGATTTATAACGCAGTCCAGAGGAGTGAGGTAACTGTAAACAATGAACTGATCCACATCTACAACATTAAGGGACAAGATTGCATACAACGGCTTTCTTTGTGGATCTGTTATCATAGTATGAAAACCTTCCCCTACAGAATAAGTATCCCTGTACTCGAGTACCTCATAGATTGGCAGTTCAAGTTTCAAACATGCAATGATCGGGAGTATTGCACTTAAAAACCCTTGCCCCCTCAAAAAAGCTTAATTAAAGCTCAATTTTTGTCGTTCTCTAAGCAAGTGACTTTTCGAAGTTTATTCAAGAAAACAATTTCCAAGTAAAGATTGTGATATCCCAGAATAACTATGGTTTTATTAAAGCTCATTTAATGTCATTTGCTTAGCAAATGACAGCAAATGAAGAACAGTTATTCAGAAAACAATTCCACGTAAAAGAGGCTGGTAATCTCCCAGAATAACTTCGGTATGAATATGCCTGAACACAATCAGTTAATATGATTGTGGTGTAAAATTTGTACGTTCAAGTAATATTTTCTCCATCAAGTAATATAACCTAAAACTTGGTACGTTCAAGGCCTATTATCCTCCATGACCATGGTCTGCATCTCCATGTAATCTATAAATCACATTAAAGTTTTAGGTTGGCTTATTAGGACAATGCCTGTTGATCTATTTTGAGGTGGAACTTATGTTCCCAACCTATTTTGGTCGTACCCAAGGGCCCACTAGGGGTCCCACTTCACGCAAACACGTCGACAGATACAACGTGCATTTTTCGAACGCATCGACCGGTTAGCGCACGCACGCTCAAGTCACGTGCGTTTTTCGCTCCGCGAGCCTTGTGCGCGACTTAGACACGATTTATTTCATGTTGACGTCACTCATGCTAGCGCGATCGTCACGCCGAGACCACCCGAACACATTTTCACCAAAAATGTCAACCGACGGCGCAACCCAAGCAACGGGATCAAGGGGCAAAGGCCTTGGCCAACCCCATGGGGTCGGCCTCGGCCTCCCCCAAGGCCATGGGGTCGGCCTTGGCGTTCCCCCCCCCGGTTCTTCACTTTTCGCGCAAAGTCCTTTTCACACTTTTTTCACTTCTTATGCGTCGTACGTAACCTTGGCACCTTATTCGTCACATGGGTACGATTCACATCGACACGCTCGTCGTAACGCAACTTTCGGATTCGCCATTGCACATCAAGTACGATTCACATCGACACGCTCGTCGTAACGCAACTTTCGGATTCGCCATTGCTCATCAAGAAACCTACCGACAGCGCGCCCAAACTTCACAAAAGGAGAAGTGGCCTTGGGCTCCGAAAATGGAAGTTGGCCATTTGGCCTTGGCCAACCCCAAGGGGTCGGCCTCGGCCTTCCCCATGCCTAGGGGGTCGGCCTCGGCCTCCAGGAGGGGTTGGCCTCGGCCATTTTCCCCAGGTGGTTCACCCCTCCGCGCAAACCCCTTTTCGCACTTTTTTCGCTTCGTACGCTTTGCACGTGACTTTGACACCTTGTTTGTCACATAGGTACGATTCACGTCGACACGCTCGTCATGATACAACTTCCGGATTTGCCATTGCTCATCGAAACACCTACCGTCGGCACGACCGAAGTTCATCAAAGGGGGGAGTGGCCTTGGCCTCCCTTCATGGGAGTTGGCCATTGACCTTGGCCACCCCCTAGGGTCGACCTCGGCCTCCCCAGGGGTGGTGACCTTGGCCTTCCCCCCAATGTTTGGCCTATGGCCTCCCCTCCCTCGCGCACTTGTTTTCTCGAGTCTTTGCACCTCCGCGATGTTTACGGACGTTCGTACATCAACCTCGCGACGTCCGTCGTGCATCAACCTCCCGCGCGTCTGTTCGTATATCAACCTCGTGATGTCCGTCGTGCATCAACCTCGCGACGTCCGTCGTGCATCAACCTCGCGACGTCAGTCGTGCATCAACCTCGCGACGTCCGTTCGTAGATCAACCGACGTCCGTTCGTACATCAACCTCGCGACGTCCGTTGTGCATCAACCTCGCGACGTCCGTTCGTACATCAACCTCCCGACGTCCGTTCGTACATCAACCTCGCGACGTCCGTCGTCCATCAACCTCGCGACGTCCGTCGTGCATCAACCTCGCGACGTCCGTCGTGCATCAATCTCGTGACGTCCGTCGTCCGTGACCGCACACCGCTCCTGCGATTCCCATCGCCCAAAGTCGCTCGCTACCGCCGAATGACACGTCGCCAACGACCGCATACCACCACTCCCAACTTTGTCATTACTACATGTTACATTCATTATCTTGTTATGACAGGTACACTCAGCTCACATCCCGTCTTAGGACACCCGACGCGCGCCCGTGCGTCGTCTTCGCGACGTTCGTCGCCGCACTCGTGCGCCACTTTCATGATATGTGCCCACGGCACCAGATATTATCTATGTGACGCTCGTCGCCGCGCTCGTGCGCCACTTCCATGATATATGCCCACGACACCAAGTATTGTCTCTGCGACGTTCGTCGCCGCGCCCGGGCGCCATCCTCATGATACGTGCCCCGGCACCAAGTATTGCTCCGCGACGTTCGTCGCCGCGCCTGCGGGCCATCCTCATGATACGTGCCCCGACACCAAGTATTGCTCCGCGACGTTCGTCGCCGCGCCTGCGCGCCATCCTCATGATACGTGCCCCGGCGCCAAGTATTGCTTCGCGACGTTCGTTATCGCGCATGCGCGTCACTTTCATAACACGTGCCCCGGCACCAAGTATTGTCTCTGCGACGTTCGTCGCTGCGCTCGTGTGCCATTTCCATGATACGTGCCCCCGGCACCAAGTATTGCTCCGCGACGTTCGTCGTCGCACCACTTTCATAACACGTGCTCCGGCACCAAGTGTTGTCTCCGCGACGCTTGTCGCCGCGCTCGTGCGCCACTTCCATGATATGTGCCCACGGCACCAGGCATTGTCTCTGCGACGTTCGTCGCCACGCCCATGCGCCACTTTCATAACATGTGCCCCGGCACCAGGTATTGTCTCGTGCTGTAGGCACCGCGCCCATGCGCCACAATCATATTACATGCTTCCGGGATGGGCTCACAACCATATAGCCATCGCCGTCTCAATCACAGGGGGTGCTTCGGCCCTCGTACCGGGATGGGCTCACAACCTTTTAGCCATCGCCGTCTCAATCACAGGAGGGCTTCCCCCCTCGTACCGGGATGGGCTCACAACCTTATAGCCATTGTCGTCTCAATCACAGGTGGGGCTTCGGCCCTCGTACCGGGATGGGCTCACAACCTTATAGCCATCGCCGTCTCAATCACAGGTGGGGCTTCGGCCCTCGTACCGGGATGGGCTCACATCCTTATAGCCATCGCCGTCTCAATCACAGGGGGGCTTCGGCCCTCGTACCGGGATGGGCTCACAACCTTAAAGCCATCGCCGTCACAATCACGGGGAGCTCCGGCACGAGGACCCCTCGCAGCGGACTACGAGCACTGAGCTACGACTATGTCCACTCATGTTGCTGTCAATCGTCGACACCACCAGGACAATGACCCATGGGTCACTCCGGGACGGGAGCAGGTCCTCGGAGGGCATCGCGCCTAGTCCGCCTGGCAGTTGGCTACAGGGGCAACCCTCACCGCTGTCAGGTTCTCTGGGCGTCTCTTGACGCACCTCGTGGGATTCAGTAAGGGCTTGGACCGGTGGCTGGAGCAACGGGCTTACTCTGATCATGCTGTCATGGTGTGGTTAGTCTTCTCAGACAGGTAGAGCGACGCTGTGCGAGGCAGGCAACGCGAATTTGAGAACCGGCAGTCTAACGGAGAAACGGTATTTTGGGACTTCTGGTGACTAGGGCTGTATACGAACCGAGTTCGAGCCGAACATGGGTGTGTTCGAACTCGGTTCGTTTAAATTTCAGCATGTTCGAGCTCGGCTCGAGTTCGTCAAGAGCTCAAATATTTTTGTTTGAACTCGGCTCGTTCAACTCGTTTAACAATACGAGCCGAACTCGAGTTCGTTAACTCGGCTCGCATTCGTGTTCTTCAATCAAATCCCTAAATTTACTCAAAATCCCCAAATCGTTCAAACAATCAAGCTATTTTCCAATAATAAGTCAAAAACAAGAACGGAGATACAATGAGGGATGCAAAAAAAAAAAAACTGTAAAACAAATCTAGATCGATCGGCGGTGAATCTTTATGAATCAGCTCCCTCTTCAAGCCCTTGGCTTTACAGCTTTGCTATCCGAAAACATGCCTGAATCAGGCGATGCAGGTTGAATTCGGCGACTCATGTTGAATCCGGTGACGGGCGATGACGGCGGCAAAGACGGATAACGTGATTACCGTCCGTGAAGAGAGAGAGACAGGACGGCTGTGTGCGACAATCTATGTGTGAGAGATGCAGAGAGGGGGCTGCTGTAGGATCTATGTGTGAGAGTGAGAGTGAGAGTGAGAGGGAGAGGGAGAGAATGAGACGGGGAGGAAGAGACGGGGAGGGAGATGCGGCTGTGACGAGGAAGAGACGAGGAAGAGAATGCGGCTGTGAAGAATCTGAAGATAAGAGAGATTTAGGTTTTAGATTTTTAGTTTATATATAGTTAGGGTTTCATCTTGGGCTTCATAAATTAAACTTAGGGGTTGGGCTCTATTTTTATAAGTGGGCTTGGGGTTTTGGGCTACTTAACTTTAAGGCTTGGCTTCCAGGTTTAAATTTTAATTTATATAATTTATGTAAATATTAATTATTAAATATATTATAATTAATTTATTAATTAGACGAGCTGAGCTGTTCACGAACAAGTTTGTGAACATTTTGGAGTGTTCATGTTCGGCTCGTTTAATAAACGAGCCCTAAAAACTTGTTCATGTTCAGTTCGTATATTATACGAACGAACATGAACGAGTTTTTAAGAGAACAAACCACGAGCCGTTCGTGAACGGCTCGGTTCATTTACAGCCCTACTGGTGACATCACTCCCAGGGGACATGTGGCACTTTATGACATAAGCACACTGTTTCCTATAAATAGTGCACTTTATGACTCAAAAAAGTTCTTCATTCTCGCAAAATCACGTTCTCACTCTAGAATTTGAGAGCTCTGATTCTAGAGAGAGAAACACAAAATTGGACATAACTTTGGACCGTGACTTTGGACCGTATCATTGGACCCTGACTCGGACCCTGACTTGGACTGTCGACTGGCGGCCCTGTTCGTCTCAGCCTTGTCTTCGCAGCACTGCCACTCCTCACGACCTGTCTGGGAAGCCTTGCTCTCTGCCCTTACACCGCCCTCACTGTCTCTCACTTTGCATACTTGGAAGCTGACATGGACTGCAGCCTTTGTGGCACCTCCACATAGGTACGAACCCACTTTCCTTGGCATCAACTTAATAGCGGAACTTAAAACCTTGCATAATTGCATCAATTAATCTGAACCATAAACCAGGTTGATTCCGGCTCCGTCTTTATTCGTTGCTGTCCACACTAAGGATTTGGTATTCAAAACATGTTAAACTTCTGGGAACATTTTCTCATCACCTTTCAGATTAGATCAGTCATACAGCCATAGAGGGTCATGGCTGAAATGGAGTATATATTTTCCTTTCTTTTTTTCATCTGCTTTGTACACACACGTTACTATATTTGGGCATTCACTATTATCTAAACCTAAGTGCTAAAATATTTGAACAAGTTACCTCTGGTGGCGCTAGACGCTAGTGGAATGATAGAATAATGGAAGTAAACGCAATCTTGGTTACCGCAGACTGAAAACTTACATACCAAGCAAGGGGAACTTGTTTGAGACCATAAAGAGTCCAGCGCAACTGACAAATGTAACCAGATGGATAAGATAACCCAGGAAGAGGTCGCATATAAACTTCTTCACTAATATGCCCATTCAAAGAGGCATTTTTGACATCTATTGAAATAAAAGCCATTGACGAAGGGCTGCAATAGATATTAAGGTACAACTAGTAGTGATCTTAGCAATAGGAGCACGTGACCTTATAATCAATATTATACTCCTGAGAAAACCCCTGGCTATTTAATACTTTCAAATTTAGATCGTTGATAAAGAAAACTTCAATCCGAGAGAAGAAACTCCTGCAATTCTGTAAAGGTGAGAAGAAGTGTAGCTATTGCCGTAAATAGACGCGATAGATAGAAAAACTGCAGAGCAGAAACATATCCCTGCTCTGATACCATCTAAACTTTACGTTATAAGAAAGGAGCGCAGCACCGTAATCTGTCTTACAATAGAAAACCTACGTACAAAGTTATTAAGTACTTAAAACCTAGGCCACCCAGAATGACTAAACTAACCCCTCCAATAAAACTAAATAGTAAAACACGTATGTACAACACACACACACACAATGAATAATATGACGGTCATTTGTGAAGCTGCTTTTTTATGGCCTTGTATCTAAGTATAAAAGCATACGCCATGGTCCAGAAAGATGGTCTCTTTATTATAGCTTTGATTTTGAGCCTCTTCTAAAAGCCCTTTAAAGATAATCCACTCTGGAAGGACAGGTTCTGGACCAGCTCAAAAAATGATATATACCAGTGATAGAGTCAGAGGAGGAGGAACTCACATTGAGATAGGCTCGCTCTCAAAAAACAACCAAGTGCTAGCAACAAATGTAATCAGAACTTCTGAAGCAATACAAGGATGCAACTAACAACAAGAAGCTTGTGTTTAAGGATAATATACATGGCCGATCCATTCTTTAACGGCTTAAACTTTTGGAGAAGGTGGTAACTTAGCATGGTTTGATAGCTCTGATTTGCTAAGGTATTGGGTCTTATTTCTCCCGCTTGAATTATGGCACATCTTGACTTATCTGCAGTGATTTGTCTCTCCATGTGCAATCGGGGGCTTGCAGGTCATGAGGAGTGTCAAAACATGATATACATGGTTGAGCCCATACTCTAAAAGTTCGAACATTTACAGCAGATCGTAACTTAACGGCTTGATGGCGACTATATGAGCCGCCATATCTAATCTGCTAAGCAAATGTAGCCCACTGGAAGAGATATATATGTTTCAGCCTATCAAGAACACTGGATTTTGCTGGAATTCATGGAACTGTAACGAAAACTATTAACAGAGGTGTAGCAAAAAACTCATGTGAGAATTTAATGCCTGTATTCAGTTACTTAGACTGAGGTGTAGCAAAACTTAAGGGCTTACTAAAATTATGAGGAGAAAAGTGAGGAAATCCTAAAGCTACGGATATAATTTCACCAACATAAAAGTTGTATATGATGCAAAACCAGTGCAAGCAAGAACTTACTCAAATGGTGGCTCAACCTCAATAGCCAGAGTTAGATGCAAGGAGAAGCCAGCATTCCCATTGGATCCGTCATTGTCAACGGAAGTACATGCCTTGTGTGGGAAACCTCTAGGAATATATAAAACATCACCTTCCTTCAGCCAAAACTGTTTGCAACCATCAACTATCATACTTCCACCCTCTAAGTCATGTATGCTATCAGAAGTTTCATACAAGCGAGGTAACCTGAGATTCGATGGAGGAAAAATCGTCCATTGTTTGGTTCCAAAAAGCTGGCACACAAGTACGCAGTGATCATCAAAATGACAAGCCAATCCCTGAGAATTAGGCGGTGTCAAGTACAAATTCACTCCAGCTGACGGCTGACCAAAAAGGGATGCTAAGCCATCTGCAATAGCAGCAACACTTTCAAAGCGGAACTCTATGCCTCGTAGAGCCATGGTGTAACCTTCTTTATATGCCTCTTCACATCTCAAAATATCATCAACATAGAGAAAGTGAGGAGCCTCAAAGAAGCAAGACCCTAAAGGCTTCTGAAAAAAATGCATCTCTCTTTTCTGCGTTTTCATGACCCGGATGTCCTGTTGGTAAATCATAGGACAACCCAAAAGATCTCTCACCTCTTTCAGGAAATTCAGGACATCTAATTCATCTGAACTGATAGGTAAAGCAGACGTAAAGTTTTGAAGCATTAAAGAAAGAACAGAAGGAACTGCTTCTTTAGACCTAAAAAGTTGAACGAAGGAACTGAAAATGTCATCTTGCGTCGATATGGCTTTTAACGGACTCCTTATAAGCAAAGGTGATATCTCCCAGTGATTCAGCAAAAAATGTTCAAAACTAACTTCACCCGAGCAAAAAAACCTTCTTCTAACTTTCTCAATATTAAAATGTACAGTGGGCTGACCGGCATTAATAGAGAGCCTGAAAATGCTTTCAGCCAGATTATTTGTTCCAATATTGCTTACACAAAATTGCCTTCCCTGGCTGAGTTGCAGAATGGTGCCGACTAACATCTGTTTATGTACATCTCGCCACAGCTTTTTCAAAAAAAACAGTAAACTTTTGCAGAACCTCCAAGGGACCTTCTCCAGCTGCTCTATAGTGCACGTGTTAATGAGAGTAACTGCACCATTCAGAAGCAATACCACAATCTCGTCTTCCTTAAAACCTATTCTGAGACGGGTTTCGCTTCCGTCATCCTCTGCAAATAAAGATACCAATGCTGCTGAAGATTTAGGGACCTGAATGAAGCAAAAACTAGTAGAAGTTAAGTCAGAATTATACCAAGGCATAGTTTAATTGCCAAGCATTAAACTCAGTCCACTCACGTGAAATTTGGAACATTGAAAGAGAGAAAAATACTTCTTCAACGTCATCATTCGGTGCAAGTTAGCAAGAAAGGAGGAAAGGAGGAAACCAAGTGGCATGGAAGGAGGACTCTATAGGACAGTTCTCAACTAAGTCCTATTATTCTCGACTTTCTAGGAGTGGTGTAGGTTTTCTTTTGCAGGCTATTTAGCAACCCTCTGCCGTAAGTAGGATCGTTAGGGCAACACCAACTCTCCCAAATATTAAGCTGTCGATAGATTTGTGTGCAGTCCCCATAAACCTTGGTTGGGAAGCTGTACACGGAAGTGACATTTATCGGTGCTACATGTGCAAAGGTGCCGGAAAGTCTGTGGAACATTTGCTCTTAATTGCCCTGTGGCTTGATTACTTAGGGACTTGGAGTTCACCTTTCTTTGTATTCAGTGGTTGATGACTAGATGGATGATGGATTTGATGAGATGTTGGTCCCTGTACAAAGGATGGAAGAGGACGCCAGCTTTGTGGGTGATGATTCCCCTCCGTATCTTTTTTTACATTTGGTTAGAAAGGTATAAACATGCACTAATATTGATAGATTTGTGTGCAGTCCCTATAAACCTTTTCTTGCTGTGTGAAATAGCCAACCCTATTACCTTGTAACATGATTAGTCATTTAAGGACAACAATATCCATGGAAAAGCAATGTTGACTAATGGATGGAATATCCAAAAATATTTTACATAAAGCAAAAACAAGGGCAAATCCCAAAATTGTACCCTCAACTTTACCTCATGTACAGCTTTAGTACCCAACTCTGAAGGTAAGTCAAAGAAGTACCTAACTTCGAAAAAATGACCCAAATCAGTACATCGGCTGACGGACGACGGATGCCATTAAAAAGTTAGAGGCGTAGGACTATCACTATGAAAAAAAGGACATAAAGCCTGTCCACATGGCCACGTGGGCCGTCCTTTTGACAGTCTTACTCTTTTTTTCTCTCTTCTCTCCCTTTTCTTCTTTAATTCACACACACACAACCCACACACAGAGATCGCCGGCGATGAAAGAAAGTCAATGGAGTTCTAAATTTTGGTAGTAGATTCACAGTTTTGATTAATATTTGTATGTATCTGAATCTATGTAAATATCCAAAACCCAAAAACCAATGTCATCATCTACTGCGTTCGTCCAAATCTGTCTCGTATCACATACATTCAAGCATGGCGTGAGATCGCCGGCGACGACGGTGGTGGAGTCGTGATTGTGAGTGTTGGGTTCCTGCCTCAGTGGTCGGTGGCGGTGTATAGTGTGGCGCAGAGAGAGAGAGAGAAAGAGACTGGGTTATGGGTCTACATGTGAGAGAGAAAGAGAGAGAGAGAAGACGAAGAAGAAGAAGAGAGAGAAACTGGGTGATGGATCTGCGAGAGAGAGAAGAAGAAAAAGAAAAAAGAGAGAAACTGGGTGATGGGTCTCTGTGTGAGAGAGAGAGAAGAAGAAGAAGAAGAAGAAGAAAAAAGAGAGAATCTAGGTGATGGTCTATGTGAGAGAGAGAGAGAGAGAGAGAGAAAGAAGGGGAGAGAGAGAGAGGAGAAGAAGAAAAAAAGAGGGAAAACTGGGTGATGGGTCTGCATGTGTGTGAGAGAGAGAGAGAGAGAGAGAGAAAAGAAGAGAGAGAGGAGAAGAATAATCAATTTGCATTAGAAACGTAAAAGGACGGCCTACGTGGCCATGTGGACAGGCTTTATGTCCTTTTTTTTATAATGACAGTCCTACCCCTCTAACTTTTTAACAGCATTTGTGGTCCGTTAACCAAGGAACTGATTTGGGCCATTTTTTTCAAGCTTAGGTACTTCTTAGGCGCACCTTCAAAGTTGGGTACTAAAGTTGTACTAGAGGTAAAGTTAAGGGTACAGTTTCGGGATTTGCCCCAAAAACAAATGAATGGTTAACTCCTACGAACCCATCTCCTAACATGAGTCTCGTAGACATCCCAAGCTATAACCCATAGTTTATAACTGCGGTTGCAGCCAAGATTTCGGTGCAGCAATGATAATTATATCGGCGATAACAGTCTTGATAGCGGGTGCGGCGACGGGGAGGGGGGAGGATAGGGGCGGCGTCGGGGAGGGGGAACGGTGAAGAGACAAATAAGGCTTTTTCGGAAACCATTATTTGGAAATGAGGATTTTTAAAATTTTAAACCCTAATTTTTTTAAACTACGGTTTGAAAATCCTAAATTTCAAGGACACTAATTTGAAAACCCTAATCTTCTAAGAAGCACGGACACGGACACGGGTGCGGATACGCCGATACGGCATTTTTAAAAATTTTAGGAAACGGGTGCGGCGGGGATACGGCATATTTTATAAATATTTTTTTAATTATATATACTTAGTATTTAATTTTTAAACAATTTAAATTTTAATAATCATAATATATGTGTTTGATATATGTGAAAAGATATTAATATTCCAATCAAATTAGTGAGTTTTTAAGTTTAATGGGTTCTTTTGTAAAGTTTAAAGCTTTCAACCAAATTTGTGAGAATTTGTTAAGTTTAATGGGTTGTTTTATAATATTAAAATTGAAGAACTGAACATTATAAAGTTTTTATGTGGTATCACTGTTATTTATTTAAAATATTGGGGTTGGTTTAAGTAATAACTTAACAATTGGGTTTCTTTAATAATATAACAAAACTATGTGGCAAAAAGTCAAAAGTCAGAAACAACACACCGACTCCTTCTCCTTGGCACAGATCGACTCCTTCTCTTCTCTGGCAGCAAGCGCACGGCCACGGCGAAGGCGAACGGCGAAGGCGAATCGGCGGTAAGTTCCCTTCTCCTTCTCCTTCTTCTTCTCCTTCTTCTTCTTCTGCTACTTCTACCTCTTTTCTCCGATGTCTCCTCTCAGATCGCCGGTGGTCGCCGAAGTTTCCGATGGTCGCCGGTGGTGACAGATCTGAGCCGATACGCACCCGATCCGCACCCGGGATTTAATAAATTAAAAAAAAAAAAATTTGGACACGCACCGGTGCCGCACCCGACGCGTATCCGGTGCCGGTGCTTCATCCTAAGTGCCGCACCGGTGCTTCATAGCTAATCTTTAAATTAGGTTTCAAACCCTAATTTGAAAATTAGGGTTTGAGACCCTAAGTTGAAAATTCAAAAACTTTTTCAGCATATACAGTACAGGGATAGTATTGTCATTTTAAAAATAGGGCTAATTACACCTATATCCCTAAGGTTAGAGGGTAATTACATGCAATGACAATAGTTTGGACAAATTACACTTATGTCCGTTGACTAGACGGAATTTGAAAAACCCTAACGGTTTTGATAAAAAGACTGTATTACCCTCAAGTTACAAATTTATTTATTCAAATGCCATTATCTTAAAAATTCTCTCTTAAATTCTCTTAAATTTTCTCTCTCTATCTCTCTTAAACTCTCTCTCTCTATCTCTCTTAAACTCTCTCTCTCTGCCCTCCCCACCCCGCACACCACCCTTCTTCCCCCACCCCACCGCTGCTACCACCTTCCTCTCTCACCACCACCCGCACCCCTACCAAAGCGACCGCGCCGTTGCCGTCGCCGTCGCCATCGCCGGCGCCAACTTTCGGCAATCCAGACCTAATCACCTGCCTCTACCACACTGATCTAGGCCTCATCGCCCTCACCTGGTCCCGTAGCCTCTTCGGCGACATCAGCGAGATCACGGCCAACCCAGCCACGGCGAGGCGACAGCCGGTGGTGGCGGCGAGATCGGCGATCCCTTAGAAAGAGAGATAACTGCCGGCAGTGTGGGTTTGCGAAGGAATTGTCAGCGGTGTGGGTGTGAGACGGGCTTGCTAGCGTGGTGGGGTGGTGCGGGGAGAGGCTGCCGGCATGGTGGGGCAAAGGAGGCTGCCGGCGGCGGGGCGCATGGGAGGGAAAGATTGCCGGCGGCGATTTGAAATTCACTGAACCCTAATTTTCAAATTAGGGTTTTGAAACCCTAATTTCAAAATTAGGGCTCTAATAAACCCTAATTTTCGAAATCAGGAGGATAATGTGGGGTTATTCTTAATTTTCTTAAAAAAGAAGAAAAAGAAAGACTTTAAAAATTATTCGGTATATACAGTGCAAGGGTATTATTGTCATTTTAAAAATATATAATGATGACATCAGTCAAAAAGTACAATTTTTTAACGGAACCCTAACGGATGGATACGGGTGATACATTTGAAAAGGTATTGGTCACGGTATGTTACATTTTGAAACTTAGTGTCCTTGACTGTAATTACCCCCTAACCTCAGGGACAGGTGTAATTAACCCTTAAAAATATGTAATAATGACATCACAAAAAAAATACACTTTTTGGATAGATCCCAGACGGTTGGACACAAGTATTACGTTTTTAACGTTTGTGGTCACGTCTGTTACCTTTTGAAATTTTGTATCATTGCCTGTAATTTCACCCAAACCTCAGGGACATGAGTGTAATTAACCCTACATAATTTAATCGGGTAGCGGTTTTGGTTAGGTGACTGGCAAAACCAAAAAATTTTGGCGTTATCGCCTATAGTTTGACCCATGATATGATTGTGATATCCAACATCAGATATGGGATGATTTGTGATTACTTTATAAGACCCTACCCATGAACTCATAAGTACCTACTTAGCTAGCCCTTTTGAGGGAGGAAATGCCTTGTGGTGGGGCCGTGAACCAGGTCGTTAAAGATGGTATAAGAGCCGACTCTAGAAAGCTCGGACTGGGCTATCAAGTCGGCTTGCTGATGGTTCGTGGAAATGAAGCCAAGCCCGGGTATACCCCTCATCAAGAGGATGGTTGGGGCGACGAAGGATGATCCAGGTATATCCCACATTGGCTAGAGAGGAAGATTCTGAGCTATGTGTGATCGAGCCTTAGCGAGGACGCTAAGGCATAAGGAGGGGAGATTGTGATATCCTACATCGGATGTGGGATAATTTGTGATTCGTTTTATAAGACCCTGCCTATGAACTCATAAGTACCTACTTGGCTAGCCCTTTTAAGGGGGGCCGTGGACCGGGTCGTTACAAATGGTATCAGAGCCGACTCTCGAAAGTTCAGGTTGGGCTATCCAGTCGGGTTGCCGATGGTTGGTAAAAATGAAGGCAAGCCCGGATATATCCTACATCAAAAGGATGGTTGGGGACAACAAACGGTGAGCCCGGTATATCCCATATTGACTAGAGAAGAAGATTCTGAACTATGTGTGATCGAGCCTTAACGAGGACATTAAGGCATAAGGTGGGGAGATTGTGGTATCCCACATCGGATGTGGAATGATTATGTGATTGGCCTTATAAGACCCTGCCCATGAACTCATAAGTACCTACTTGGCTAACCCTTTTAAGGGAGGCATTGCCCTGTGGTGGGGCCGTGGATTAAGTCATTACATATCATATCAGAGCTGACCCTGGAAAGCTCGGGCTGGCCTATCCAGTCGGGTTTCTAATAGTTGTGGGAAACGAAGTTAGGCTTGGGTATATCCCACATCAAGAGGATGGTTAGGGCAACGAAGGGTGATCCGAGTATATCCTACATTGGCTGGAGAGGAAGATTCTGAGCTATGTGTGATCAAGCCTTAGCGAGGACGCTAAGGCATAAGGAGGGGAGATTGTGATAACCCATATCGAATATGGGATAATTTGTGATTTGTCATATAAGACCCTGCTTATGAACTCATAAGTACCTACTTGGCTAGCCCTTTTGAGGGAGGCATTGTCCTGTGATGGGGACATGGACCTGGTCATTACAAATGGTATCAGAGTCGACTCTCGAAAGCTCGGGCTGGGATATCCAGTTCGGTTGTTGATGGTTAGGGGAAACGAAAGCAAGCCCAGGTATATCCCACATCAAGAGAATGGTTGGGGCAACTAAGGGTGAGCCCGGTATATCCCAAATTGGCTAGAGAAGAAGATTCTGGGTTATATGTGATCGAGTCTTAACGTGGAAGCTAAGGCATAAGGTGGGGAGATTGTGATCCCACATCGGATGTAGGATGATTTCTGATTGGCCTTATAAGACCCTGCCCATGAACTCATAAGTACCTACTTCGCTAGCACTTTTGAGGGAGGCATTGTCCTGTGGTGGGATTGTGGACCAGATCGTTACAATTATCCTCCTCACAAGTTGCATGTTGAGGGTTGCACAAGTTGGTTTAGATGTTAGGTCAGAGTTCTTTTTGTTGAGTTGTATTACCTGGGGTATGTCCCTTGTAAATCTTGTATAGTTTTGTTTGGGGGGCTTTGCCTCCTCCGGCTGATACAATTATTTGTACTCAAAAAAGAAAGGAACTAATTCGAAGGGCTCAACTTTCATATGACTAAACTGTTCTTTTACACATAAATAGACTCCCATCTAGATAAAACTTGGAATTGCTGGTACTGAAGCTCGTAAGAAATGATAGTTGACTCACTGAACTTCAAACTATGTGCCAAAAAGTTTTACATTCAGACGCCTTCATTTTTGAACCACATATCGGAGGTGAATACCTATTTAGGGTTAACACAATCTTAAAAGTATTGCTTTCAGTTCTCACCACACACCAGCAGAACTAGATTAGGCGCAGATGTGCTATATTTGCTTCAAAAGAAAAATCTAGGCTTGTAGAAATTAAAGATTAGTTCATCTAATGAATATTACAGGTTAATCCGTGCACCACGGGCAACCAAGAATGTCGCCTGAAAATCCTCCTAACAAGCAACAAACATACTATGTACCCACTACCGTAATTTCCTGTTTCGCTTGTTTGCATCCCTACAACCATTTATGCCTTTAAACTCAAAATATATCATTATATTGACTCAGAGGAAGGTTTACCGCAGAGTATAGTAAAGCCAACGCAGAGGTGAGTATATGAATTACGTTAGATATTGTTTGCACACACAGTCCGGTGGCCATTGCTACTATAATGCATTAGCATTCAATAATGAAAAGCAAGCAATCAAACCGGGAAGAAAATTTGTAACTCACATTATGTTCTCGATAACGGAGAATTCCAGCAGCCGCTGTCGCCCGATTGTGGTGGTGCACAAATCCAAAATAGCATTACAGGCAGCAATTGATAGTCTCCTCTCAGGACTCGCGAGAGACGATATCAGACCCTTGACGATTTCACCATCCAAAGCAATTCGTTCATTCATCGCAAACGAAAAAAGCGAAGCTGCCCCCACTATCTCTATGCTCCTAGTTGCAATTTCGGCCCACCTGTGACCAAAATTCGATCAAATGCGTACAAATATGGAAAATATTCTCTATTTCCACACCCTATATGCTTGTTCATATAATGATTTGACACTAAAACATCAAATATTCTGTCTCTAATGCAATTTTTAGCCATAAATTAAGGTGTGGACGCGCATTCGAGGGTGTGGGAAGGAGTAAGAGAGATTGTTACTTGGACTTGATAAGGACTGGAAGCAAGGAGAGAATGGGGACGGTGATTAGATTTGGATTTGGGGATTGGGAGGTGAGAGAGAGACGTAGTTGGCCTAAGCATCGTTTGATTATGACGACGGAGCTGTTAGAGTGGTGAAGGGCCGACAGCAGCACGGCGAAAAGGGTGTTGGCGTCGGGAGCCGGCGAAGTTGGGTGTTTCTTCCGTCTCCTCTTTGTGCTTCGCTTCATCTCTCTCCCGGGGCTTCCATCATTCTCCACTTCTCAAACTGGAGCTCCTCGACTCTTTGTACTACCTCCGGTCCACTGTAATTTGATCATATTTGGTTTGTTTCCTGCTGTACCCTCAAAAAAATGTCTTATGTTGTTGCTCTCTAAACTTGTTTCATCCGTACTTGTTGTCTGTTTTGATAACAAAGTTAAGGATAAATTACACTTATATCCCTGAGATTTGGGGATAATTACACGCGAGGACACAAAGTTTCAAAATGTAACACTTATGTCCATTGACAAACGAAATACAAAAATACTTAACGGTTTTGACAAAAAGACTTGATTGCCCCTGACTTTAAAATAAATTACCCACTAAATTTACTGTTTATTCTTCCTCTCCCCACACCCAGCACCCCACCCCCCCCCCCCCTCATTTTTGTCACTTCTGCATGAACAGGGTCAAGGACAGCCCCCAATCGCCGCACCCCTGCTGCGGGGGAGGAGAGAAGGGATGGAGGGGGAAGAGCGACGGCGACGTCGCCGGTGGTGAATCTGCCGGAGGAGAAGGGGGCTGCCGGGGTGAGGGAAGGAGCTGTCGGCGAGGAGGGAAGAGCCTGTCGGGGTGAGGGAAGGGGCTGTCGGCGGGGAGGGAAGGGGACTGCCGGCGGGGAGGGAAGGGGCTACCGGCGGGGAGGGATGGGGCTGCCGGGGTGAGGGATGGGGCTACCGACGGGGAAGGGGACTGCCGGCGGGGAGGGAAGGGACTGCCGGCGGGGAGGGAAGGGGTTGGCCGACGGGGAGGGAAGGGGCTGCCGGGGGTGAGGGATTGGACCTAATTTGCAAATTAGGATTTTCTTGGAACCCTAATTTGCAAATTAGGGTTTCCAAAAAACCCTAATTTGCAAATTAGGGTTTCAGGAAAATCCTAATTTGCAAATTAGGGTTTCAGGAAAACCCTAATTTGCAAATTAGGGTTTCAATAATATCCTAATTTGCAAATTAAGGTTTCAATAAAATCCTAATTGTGACTTTAAATTAAGGCTTGAAATTTTAATTTTAATTTTTTAAAAATATTCAGTATATACGGTACAAGGGGTAGTATCGTCACTTTAAAAATACATATTGATGACATCATACAAAAAGTACAATTTTTGGACGGAACCCTAACGGATGGACACGGCTGATACATTTTAAAAGTGTTTGGTTACGGAATGTTACATTTTGAAACTCGTTGTCCTTGACTGTAATTATACCCAAACCACGGGGATATAAGTGTAATTTGCCCCAAAGTTAAACACTTAAAATTTAAAAAAATTTAATATTTATAATTAAGTGTGTTTGATATCGCTTGACGTTGTATTATTTAAAATATTAATTCTTACTAAAACTAGACAAAAATAAAATTTTAAGTCATGATGAACTTAATACTTATCACTTAATTGTAAGTGAGATGGTTAAAAGTTATTTAATACTTCCTCCGTCCCTAAAAAACTGATCATATTTCCTTTTTGGACCGTCCCACAAAAACTGATCACTTCCAAATTAGAAAAGATTGTGTAGGTATTTTTACATATTTACCATTTTTATACTTTTTTTATTCTATTTCTCTCACCACATTTAATTCTCTACCAACTCATTTTCTCTCTCCTGGCCCACCACTTTACACTTTTTTTATTCTATTTCTCTCTCCACATTTAACACTCTACCAACTAATTTTCTTTCTCATGGTCCACTCTCTTCTCCCCTCTCTCTAAAGGGTAAAATGGGAAAGACACAATATATAACATAAATCCTTAATATACATGCAACGGTCAAATGGAACACTCTTTTAGGGACGGATGGAGTATAATTCTACATAAAGAAGATAATTACCACAATAATGTCACGTCAATAAATTTGGCTGGCAACACCGCCTTCACACTATCGCAACAATTATTCTCTTTTGCTACCACAATCACAATAACCAAGACCTAACCACTACCACCACCTACATCGCCGCCACCACCATAAGGATACCGCCACCTTCACTACACCATCCCTGCTATCACAACGTCCATGTCCGCAACCATCTAAATATCCGCTACACTACAATCACTGTCATGACCGTCATGTCGCAGCCTATCGCCACTGCCGCCACCACCACCAACAACACGATTTTGGCCCCAAAAAGTTATAAAGTACATAAATAAATACATAAATTTGGTTAAATGGATAAATTTGTAACTTGGAATAATTTTTAGACATTTACTTTTGGTTTACCAAACAGCTTAACTTATTTTCAGTAAAAATTCAATCGCTTAAAGTTTTCAGTTTTACGAATTCAGCGCTTAAATTTTTTGGCAATTAAATTTCACTTTTATCAAACAGCCCCGAAGTCAAACCCCAGACACTTAATTTTTTTATTTTGAGATTTTGAGACTAGTAATACCAACCGAAATTTTTGATTCCATATTACCAATTTATCAATTGGATGTCCTAAACCATACTTGTCAATCATTAAATTTTGGGTTGACTTTCATCATCTATTTATTGGACCGTATAAGTTGAAAAACTATAATCATGCATTAACAAGTTGTGTGTCAAAAGATTTGACAGAATCTATGGTGGTTTTCGGCAGTGACTTTCGACGAGAAGTTGTATTCGGGCTTTTTTTGAATTTATCTTCTCATTTTACCTTACCATGTCTAGGCGTTCATCCACTCGCCCTTACCATACCTCGGCACACCGCCCAATTGCCTAGGCATTTTAACTGTTCATTCACTTCGCCTGGTGGGTCACTTATGTGTTTGACTAAGTCGCTTGGTAGAACGCCTAAACGACCTAGGTGTTATCACCAATCTCTTTGCCTCAACTTCAAACCACCATCGTCAACAACCACGATCGTTCGATCAATTGTATTGCTAAAGATCCTCAAACATGTAAAAGCAATATTTGTAAGTTGAAAAGAAAAATTGGTCAAAATCGAAGTTGGGAAACTGATTTAAACTTTCTTGATCTCCCAAAATCAAATTTAAGACTTAGAGCATAATCTTGAAATCAAATTGTTGGCATCTCAAACTAGGCTTTAGTGGTCAAATGGAGGCGGCCATGGTAATTGATGATTGTGGTTGTCGAACATGGTTTTTTACTAGCAGATGCGTATCGTCATAGAGAAAAAGAAGGGAGAGAAGAGATGTAGATCGATGCTATGAACCAAAGAAAGAGAAGACATGTTGTTTGTGCAAGGGTAACTATGGAAATGAAAAGATTTTACTTACTAAATTTGGAAAGTGGCTAATATTTTTATGACAACTCAAAAAGGAGAAGTGATCGATTATTCTAGGAAGGGGTTAGTATTATTTAGGGCTAATTACACCCATGTCCCTGAGGTTAGGGGGTAATTACACTCGTGTCCATAAGTTTGAAAAATTAACACTTATATCCTTTGCCCTAACGGAATAGAAGAATACCTAACGGTTTTAGCGAAATGACCATATTGCCCATGACTTAAAATGTAATTTCTTAACATGCCACTCTTTACTTTTAAAATGTAATTTCTCTCTTATATTTCTTTCTCCTCTCTTTCTTCCCAGCCAGTCATGTACAAATACCCCAACCATACCCTCACAAACCATGACCAACTACCATGCACCACTGCCGTGACCCACCCCAACACCACCGTCGTGCCCCTTACGCCAGAGCAAGCTATACACAACGCCCCCCACAACGCCACCGCCGATCAATACACTGCACTAACCCACAACAGAAACAAGATTTATGTTAAATAATTACCAAAAAAAAAAAAGAGAAACAAATCTGATGATGGTGGAAGGCCGTGGGTATGGTGGTGGGTTGCGGAGATGATGGAGGATCGCGGATACAATTATGGTGGTTGATCGGTCGTCGGTGGTGTACGAAGGTGAGAGAGGAGAGACTGGGATCTGTTGGGGGTTGTGACGAGGCTGACTACGTGGCGGCTGAGTAGATCTCAAGGGCAGGGGTGACGGAAGGTGATGGTGGTGGTTACGGGGGGTGGTTGGATCTAATTTGGTTGCGGCGGGCCATTGTGGCGGCGGCGTCGAGGTAAACGGGGCTACCGTGAATGATTGAGGTGGTGCGCGATAGAGGGGAGGGCGGGGTGGGTGAGGCTGAGATGGGGCAACGACGGCATGGCGGCGGCGGCGTGAGTTAGAATTTAGGGAGAATGAAAATTAGGGTGGAGCTGGGGGGTGGGGGGGAGGGGATGAGAATTAGGGTTTTTCACATTTTTTTTTAAAAAAGGTATTTTAAGGAAATTAAAAACCATATTAAGAAATAAAATTTTTGAAGAGAGATAGAATTAGAAATTAAAATTTCAAAATTAGGGTTTTGAAGCCCTAATTTGTGAAACCCAATTTTCAAACCCTAATGACTTAAAATAAGAAAAAGTGAAAAAATAAGGGTTCGAAAATACCCTAATTTAAAAAAATACGTATGAATACGTATAAAAAATACCCTATATGGTATAAGGGTAGTATTGGGCAGTATTGTCATTTTTAAAATACCTAATGATGAACAGTAAACTTTTTGGATGGAACCCTAACGGATAGATACGGGTGATACATTTGAAACATTTTTTGTCACGGAATGTTACATTTTGAAACTTTGTGTCCTTGACTGTAATTACGTCCTGACCTCAGGGGGTGTAATTAGCCCTATTATTTAAAGGGCTAACAATACTCAGGTTCTTGAGATTAGAATAAAATTAAGGTCAAAGAAGCAAAGTTTGAAAGGTAACATAACGTGACCAACAACTTTAAAAAGATATCAGTCGTGTCCATCCGTTGTTGACGTGTTCAAAAAGTGTATTTTTTTGCTGATGTCATGAATAGGTTTTTAAAAAGTCAATACTATCCTCATATTATATAAATTATGTATTTTTCAAACCCTAATTTTTTTTCCTTTCCCTATTTTCAAACCATGTCTTCTTAGCAGCCATCACCCACCCCCACAAGTACTCAAATGCGGCGTTAGTACGCCACCACCCCCTTGCAGGATCCACAACCAACTTCTCTCACCGTTGTACACCACAGACAACCGAACAACCACCGCAGTCGAGCAACAGCCTTCGATTACAAATCTTGAACTATTAATTAAGATAGGTTTGGTAAAATTGAGATGGGTGTTGACTTTCAAAATAACAAAATTAAAATGTGAGATAGGTTTCAATGGGAGGGTAGTAAAGGTGTTTTAGAGAAGGCAGCAACGGGAAATGTTACTGTGTGGAGGCGGCAATGGCGCGGATAGAGAAGTTGGGGGCCAATGATGGAAGTGGTATGGTAGAAGCGGTAGAGCCGCACACAGAGAAGGTGGAGGGTGACGGTGGGAGTGTTACAGTGGAGGGGAGAGAAGCGGTGGGAAACATGGTCGTAGATGCCATCGTCACCCCCGCCACTGGCACTGCCACCCAGCCCCTGTTATTGTCAACTACTCCACCCCAGTTTTATGTGGGACTTTTTGGGGTTTTCGGTGGTGTCTGGCCACTAACCATCACGACCCACATCTTTAACATTGATGGGGTTAAGCTAACAGAGGTGCAGGGTGAGTAGGTCACAACAACGGTCGTTTAGTAGGTGGTTGGTAGTGGTGTGCGAGTATGGAGAGGGTAAGTAGTGCCAAAAGTATGGCAGCGGTTTGGGAACGAAGACAAGAGAAGAGAAGAGGAAATTTACCTTCCAAGTTATGGGTAATATAATCATTTTGTTCCAACTATTAAGTATTTTAAGATTACATTTGGTTAATATCACCATCTCATGTAGCGCAACGATGTTATTATAAATTCTATTTTTCAGGTTCTCAATTGGACCAAAAGTACAATTGTTGGTTATAAACACATATTTATGTTTATCGTAAACGAGAGAATGCACTCAATCGTGTAACAAAGCAAGCCTACTTATCTTCTAAGGAAATACATCTTCAATTTATTAAAAGAACTTTAGAATGAAATGCATAAAAAAGCTTCAACGTTCATATCCTTTCTTATTCTCTATAGCATTTTAAACCACAATCTATTCTCAACTTTTCGTCCTTTTTGCTGGATAGAAAAGCCACGTGCCACCCACATGTGAGGGCAAAAATGGAAATACAACTGAGAAATGTCTCTCTCTTCTTCCCCTCTCACCATTTTCATGCTTCAGCATACATCATGCCTCCACCATTTTCAGGCTCCAACACCTTAACTGCTTGGAATAGAAAGTTTTGGTCCACTTGTCATTTTGCTTCAATAATTTGTTTCTCCAACGCTAGTACCACCATCACAATCGTTACTTTCTCTCAAAACATACCCACACACACGCCCTCGCGCTCATTGACTACTTTTGGATCTTACCCACTTAGACTACCAATAACGACGATGACCCACTAGAGCCAATATGGATGTTCGCAATAAGATTTGATCTCACCCTAAGTCCATATCAGCGTCGATGCTTGGGCCAACAACAAACCTTCGATCTTGTTTCTTACGCACCTCATTCCATCATGGCGTAAATTTTTTTGTGATGGACTCAATTGACCTAAGGAATTCAAATGTGAGCTTTAAATGAGGGTTTTGGAGTTGGATTCTTTGGATTACAGGTGTTAGATTGAATCAAGATTGAGTTGATGCTTGATAGTGGATATTATGTTATTTTTGTTGTACTGGTTTTGGCTAGTGGTGGGTGGCCAGGTGGGTGTTTCATTGAGTCATTGGAGGCGGTCATGATGACTCGATTTTGACATACATGAAGGCACTAGGGAGATTTGTGTGGTGGTGCTAGTGGTTATGGTGGGTTCACGCGATGCTAGGTTTATCTACTCATGTGACAAAATTAGTGGCGCGACATGAAGAAGACGAAGAGAATTCACTTTTGCCCTCAGAATTGTGAGGAACGTGACTTTTTTCATCCATGAAATGGATGAAATGCAAAAAATGCAAAGGAAAAATAGGTTGAGGTATAAAAAGCTACTAAAAGTGTAATATGATTTCATACCTTTTTGGCAGTAAACTTTGAGTCTTCTTATGCATTTAATCCAGAAATTTAAGATGGAATAAACTAATATAAAGGAAATAGGTTCTTAATACATGTTATGATGCCAAAAAATAATTTCATCATAGTCAGAGCATGCAAACCGACAGTGTTGCAGGGATGGGGGGCCACAGAGCAAGAACTGGGACAACGGATGAAGTCCAAGACCCAGGTTCAAAGTAAGAGTCCGAATGCAGGGCATGCGGTTGTTACTTTCTCTTTCTAGAATTCTCTAGGATATAAAATTTAAAAATAATATGAAAAAGTCAAGTGTTATGCAAATAAATTATGGAATGCTCTATTTATAGAGAGTTGAAGGTAGCTTCACATCATGTGACTCATGGTGCTCCCCTGTAGCAATACCTAATGGAGGGTGCACCATATGGCGATGTTTCATCATGTTGACAAAACTTTCATTTACACTTTGTGTGCCCTGCACAGCTTCACTTTGTCTACCTGAACTTCACACTCGCAATGTCGATGAGTCAAGCCTTCGACCCAACCACCTTTCCTATACCCTGTTAAGTCACACAAAGGCGTCAAGATAGTAGATAATCTACCAGTAGTAGGGAAAGCCCAAAGCCTAACTACCAGGTGACTTAGGCGCGATGCACTTTAAAGCCTTGCTATTGTCTTGGAAAGGACCTGGGATTCATAACGCTTAAAGGTGACAATGAAGACCCACAATGCAAGAATAAGTAGACCAATTAGGTAGTCACCTTAATCGCAATGAGAAGAGGCTCCAGCTCACATGTGCAGTAACATGAGCGAAGATAAGATTCCTTATCCAGTGGAGATGGTGTCACATTCTTATGTAAGGCTGGTGGATACCATATTCAAACGGTGTTGTTTTGGTGTGAAGATGCATATGGCAACGAGATGGGTGTCGCGTAGATGAAGTTGAGATCGTCTAAGAGTTTCAGTATGGTTTAAGGGTATTTTGTTCGAATCGGTTGAAGTTTTAACAGATGAGGGTGTGTGTGCTTATCTATGATTCTCTCTACAATGTTAGAGTTTCTTTTGGAGACAAAGTGTCACTCAAATTCATGCACTCACAAACTAGGAAGATACAATGAGAGATCTTGAAGAGAAACACATTCTCACATACAAATATCATTTCTCACCTCCTTGCACCATACAAAATGACTAGACATACATAGCTTTTGATAATGTCTCTAAGTAACTCCTAGACATGTAACTAAGCTAACCACTAACCCACTACTTCAATAACATACTAGTCCATTATTGCACTAAATAGACGTGACACTAATGTACTTGTAACTTACACACCACTCACACAAACTTATTTGGCTCACTAACACAAGACATGCACCACTCTAGTTCATAAAATAGAACAAGTTTATTTTTCAACACCCCCATCCCCCCTCCCCCCCCCCCCCCGGGCGAACTTGATTTGTAGCTCCAAGAATAAATCTTGATTATTGAGGGGGTCGGTAAAAGTCCCAAATATTGCTTCAACTCTGATGCCTTCAAAAGCAACAATTCCATAGTCATCTCTTGTAATGGATAAATCACGTGGATCATTTTCTTGTTGAAATTGTCAACTATCTTCAACACTTGCGTGGATGTTGGACATTGAACTTTATCTTGGGACGATTCTTCCAACTCATCCGTATCAAAGAGCCTTTCTATGTTCACCCAATCTGTATCACTCAACAAATTCTCCACGCCAAGTTGAGAATAATACTATTTCTTTTTCACAAAAATACTTTCCTCGACAATTACGATAAACTTGTCATAGTAATTGTTGTGGCCAAAAATTGACCGGGACCGAAAGAGCACGCGAGCGGACCTGCAAAGCACAACATGAGCAAACGGTGACCCGCCGGAGCCCCCACGGGAGCGGACCTGCAAAGCACAACACGAGCAAACGGTGACGCGCCGGGACCCCGGAGGGGGCTCCGGCGGGGAGTCTCCGATGCTTAAGTCAGTAAGTCGTCTTGAGAGAGTAACTGAGAATGAGCATATTATAGATAGTTAGAACTTACCATATTCCTCCTTTCCACTTCCATTTTATAGGGATGTATTAAAGGGTCGGTTACCTCCCTTTCATGAGGAGTTATTAGATTTATGGGGAGTTAATTGATGGGTGATCATTACCCATAATGGGAGAGTGGGAGAGTGGGAGAGTGGGTAAATGCCACTTCCCACCTCTCCAAAAGTCACGGGCAGTTTCAGAACTCTCTGGTTTGTGACATGTGTTGCTCTCCCACATGTGTATATTTTTACCCATATCATTTGCCCCCCATTCCATGTTCTTTCTGAGAAAGAATGTGGAAGCAAGATAATTGACTTAGCATCAAATTTTGGACCCTATTAAGGGGTGCTCCGCGTTGGGAATTTAACCAAAGATGATATCTTTAACTCATTGGTAGAGTGCATAAGCTTTTGGTTTGGCAAAGGCGGGCTTGTCTACTCGGCCTGCCGAATACAGGCTTAGAAGGGCTCGCCTACTCGATTGGCAGAGTAGAGGCCTTAAATGTGCTCGTCTACTCGGCTAGCCGAGTAGAGAGCATGTATGTAATCTTCTGCTTAGCTGGTCGAGTAGAGTCTTAAAAGAGCTCATCTGCTGGGCTGCGCGAGCAGAGAGACAAACTAATGTGCTAGTCGCCTCGGCCTAGCGAGCAGAGGCTTAGGAGACTCCGAAGGCGCTCATCTGCTTGGCTAGAGTAGATGCATGGGTTTAATGCGCTCGTCTACTCGGCAGAGGCTAAGACAAACGGAGCTTGTCTACTCGACTAGAGGCATTGGTCTATTGCGCTCGTCTGCTCAGTAGAGGCTAAGACCAAAAGAGCTCGTCTACTCGACTAGAGTAGAGGTATGGGTCTGTACGCTTGTCTGCTCGGCAGAGGCTAAGACCAAAGGTGCTCGTCTACTCGGTTAGAGCAGAGGCATGGGTCTGTGCGCTCGTCTGCTCGGCAGAGGCTAAGACCAAAGGTGCTCGTCTACTCGGTTAGAGCAGAGGCGTGGGTCTGTGCACTCGTCTGCTCGGCAGAGGCTAAGACCAAATGTGCTCGTCTACTCGGTTAGAGCAGAGGCGTGGGTCTGTGCGCTCGTCTGCTCGGCAGAGGCTAAGACCAAAAGTGCTCGTCTACTCGGTTAGAGCAGAGGCGTGGGTCTGTGCGCTCGTCTGCTCGGCAGAGGCTAAGACCAAATGTGCTCGTCTACTCGGTTAGAGCAGAGGCGTGGGTCTGTGCGCTCGTCTGCTCGGCAGAGGCTAAGACCAAAAGTGCTCGTCTACTCGGTTAGAGCAGAGGCGTGGGTCTGTGCGCTCGTCTGCTCGGCAGAGGCTAAGACCAAAAGTGCTCGTCTACTCGGTTAGAGCAGAGGCGTGGGTCTGTGCGCTCGTCTGCTCGGCCGCGGCTAAGACCAAAGGTGCTCGTCTACTCGGTTAGAGCAGAGGCGTGGGTCTGTGCGCTCGTCTGCTCGGCAGAGGCTAAGACCAAAGGTGCTCGTCTACTCGGTTAGAGCAGAGGCGTGGGTCTGTGCGCTCGTCTGCTCGGCAGAGGCTAAGACCAAACGTGCTCGTCTACTCGGTTAGAGCAGAGGCGTGGGCCTGTACGCTCGTCTGCTCGACAGAGGCTAAGACCAAAAGTGCTCGTCTACTCGGTTAGAGCAGAGGCGTGGGTCTGTGCGCTCGTCTGCTCGGCAGAGGCTAAGACCAAAAGTGCTCGTCTACTCGGTTAGAGCAGAGGCGTGGGTCTGTGCGCTCGTCTGCTCGGCAGAGGCTAAGACCAAAAGGGCTCGGCTACTCGGTTAGAGCAGAGGCGTGGGTCTGTGCGCTCGTCTGCTCGGCAGAGGCTAAGACCAAAAGTGCTCGTCTACTCGGTTAGAGCAGAGGCGTGGGTCTGTGCGCTCGTCTGCTCGGCAGAGGCTAAGACCAAAAGTGCTCGTCTGCAAGGCCTAGTGAGTAGAAACTTACTCTAAAGGAGCTCGTCTACTCAGTCTAGGGAGCAGAGGCCTTATAGAGGATTCGAGTGAAGTAGTGTGTCCACTCGATTTTATCGTTTCTATCAAGGGGGTACAAAGGTAAGTTGCACCCTGGTTATGCTGATCGAATGGCACCACATGGTGGTTGTCCTAAAGGTCATGAGATCATGGCTATTGGATTGCAATAATATCTCTATATAAGGAGAACTTTATTTTATTTAGAGCGAGAAAGACTTTGAAAGGCCTAAAGGAGCTCGCTTTCTTGGATTGGCGACGTATGAGTCCATCGGAGTTCTTCAGCTCGATCCGGCGAGTAGTGAGCTAGGAATTCGAAGAATCTCTGCTCTGCGAGGCTTACACGACTTCTCGAGAAAGAGTATGAGTGCTTAGCTGGGCCAAGGTTTAGGTGGCTCTTTATAGAGATGAGTACGGGTGTTCGGTTAGACCAGCGGTGCTGGATGATGACCTGCACTGTCATGCTGAGCTTCCCAAAGTGTCGGTCATAAGAGTGGCTAGAGCTCGGTTAAAACACTTAAGAGTGAGTCTCGTAATATATCTTCTTAGGTCATTTATTCTTTCAATGATGGTACTCCTCGTCGTCTAAAAAAAAGTGATGTTGCCATTACAATGGTCTTGGCCTTCTTTGTGATGCAAATGGTGAGAGTATAAATTTATCGTCGGGTGACCTTAGACGTTGTTTACAAAAGCTCTCGGCATAATGATGAAGAGGTTAGGTGAGGCATCATTGAATAGGTTGCCTTTGACAGGTGGTGGTTTTGTAGTGCTCGATACATTCGAGAAGGACGATTGATCAATGCTTGTAACTGCTTGATAGACTCTTATGTGGCATGAGTGGTGATGAGCTGGTCGTGCTGCTCAGCCATCGTATGAGGGGAAGTGGAGGCTCCGTGCAAGAGTGGTCGTAGTATTATATACATGTAGCCCCCCTGACTAAGAAGGCATAGATGTAAAGATGACTGCTTAGTCATTGGGTCTAGGGCATACTTACAAAACTTTAAGTACATAGCCTGTCGGCTCAGGTGGACGAACAGGTAAAGCTAGAGGATCATAGCTTGTTCACATGGCTAAACAAGAAGATAAAGCTATGGGACCATGATTTGTTGAAATAGTGTATGGTCAAAACGTCATCGAATGGGCAGTAAAAATGGTGTTGTACTCTGTCGATATGCTGGCCGGGGATGTGCAATAAACTTAGGCAAATCTGGCAAGTAAGGCCATTGATTTGTCAGTTGCAAAGGCACGAGCTATCTAAGCTACCGAATGTACTAGCGATGTTATCAGCGTACGCATGCAATTATCTTAGAGCTACCAGTACTGCTGGTAACGTGTGCCTTTTTACTGTGAAAGTCATCTTGTTACGTCAAGCCAGCATGATGCTATAGCTGAAGCTTTATGTGTAACTAAAGCCACAAAGGGCTGTGAACTTGTTTTTCACTTATAAAGTGGTTTGCAGTAAAAACCACTTAACAGGAAAAAATATGTCGCGAAAATATATCAAGAGAGCGCATAAGCTGATAAAAACAACTGCAATTTAGCACTAAACTGGTAGTAATCATACGCTGTGACACCATTATTACCCTGTCGCCTAGACAAGTAAGATGTGTCGTATTGCATGACACAAGTGGGGCATAATAGAAATTATGAGCACTTAGATGGTCTGAAGGTGCTTCGCCAATTGAAGCAATTGGTCGACGCTAGACCAAAAAATGAATAGGTCTACGCTAAAGTATTTAAGTAATAAGCGGGCATATGTTAAGCGTGCCGACACTTAGAATCATAGTTGTTGTGTATTATGTCGTGTACAAACAAGTATGCTTGTATACAGGTTTTAGCGACGAATATAGTCATTCATGCGCAGGATAGATAATTCACATTATAAGATTTAAATAAATCTTGATTGTGGGCAAGAACAAAAATACGCGAAAGTACGAAGTTAAAACATAATTTCTTAAGATGGAAAGAGTGCACCTGATAAAAGTCATTTTCTCTTTCACAAAAGGAGGCAATTAGAGCACTGCCGAAGCCTCGCCGCCATCGAAAGTGCCATCTGCCGGCAGTTTGGCACAGAGGGAGGTAGATCCAGCCACTTCTTTTCCAAAACCCATAGCAGCTGGCTGATATGTAGGTCTGACCATTTTCTTTTTCACGACTCAAGGCGATAGCCGTCGCCGTACAGCGCGATGTCAGTGTTGGATGTTGGGATGGTGGCCGGTGGAGCTCCTGCAGCTGTGGCGGCGACGTCGTCGCGTATCTGGTGCAGCCCAGACGGCTTGTAGCCGGTAATGGTGGTCTGGCGACGTTGCTTGGCGTGATGTCGCAGATTGGAACGGTGCGATGACGGGGGTTAGATCCGCGATTTGGCGACGCGGTCGTCGATCGTAGTGGCACAGATCTGGATGGATGTGCGGCGATCAGCCGCCGATAGCGTACGTCTGTCGAGATTGTGGCCACCGCCGTTAATTTCGACAGTGGGTTGGCGGCTGATGAAGGGCCCCACTGGCTTGCAGACCCAAGGCGGTAGGAAGTAGGGGCGATGAGACAACTCGCAATGCCATTTAGTACGGCGATGGTAGCCCGTCATTTGGCGACGGCACTGTAATTCGGTGGCGCATGGCCGTAGCGGTTGTGCGGTGGAGCTAGCGGTTGCGCTGGATCTGAATAGAACGGTTTTGCGGCGCTGCCATTGGTCAAGAAGAAGCGGTGGTGGCAGGCCTGTGGTTGGTATTGCGATGATTATTGTGATTGGTGTCACTGATTGGCCGGAGACTGAAGCAACCATGAGGAGTCGGCCGGAATGGTGACGGTAGCCTACCGCACGTTGCCGTGGCGCCGCTAGTTGGAGGGGGAGTTGTCAAGCCCGTGTTGGCGACAGTGGCCACGGTGGTGTACAGTGCCGGTCTTCTATATTTTTTTTTCTTTTGGTATGGTCAGTGAATGCGCCGGTAATGGGAGTTTGGGCGAAAAACCGACGGCCGGCCAACGCTCGGCTTCGGCATGTGTTTGTCTTCTTTGTCTAATGGCGGAGACACGAAGAGACAATCTCGACAGAATAACGGCAACCGGCGCCGTGTCTCGCTATAGCGTCATCGTCGAAGACGTTGGCCTGGGCGGCGCGGTGCTGCCGCTGATCCAGTCTCTGTCTTCTTTCTTCTTTTTATTGTGGGCGATCCCAATTTTACGGAACCTCGGCGGCGCGACGTTGATGTGGCAGCGGAGGCTGACCGTTTTGCAGCGGTGCTGATTTTGGTTGTGTCGGCGGTAGGGCCGAGATCAGTTTGAGGACCCATGGTGCCTGCAACGCCACTATTCTTGGTTGTTGTAGCACCGTTCGCGCTGCTATTTTTTGTGGTGGTAGGCCATGATGGCCAGATTGATGACCCATGGTAGTGGGTGACCGGAGACGGTTCCTGTAACAGCGGCAGTGGTGTGTGCCCACTGGCGGAACTTCGTCGGACTTGAAGGTCGGTCTTGGTGCTTGGTCTTCGTGAGACTTGGTCTGAATATTGTTATCGGCTACCACGCGATTAACTGTTGATGGTGCGCCGGCAATGCCGTCGGAGGTTTAAACTTTGCTTCAAGGTCTGTCTGGCTAGTCGGTCCCACGGATGGCGCCAAAATGTTGTGGCCAAAAATTGACCGGGACCGAAAGAGCACGCGAGCGGACCTGCAAAGCACAACATGAGCAAACGGTGACCCGCCGGAGCCCCCACGCGAGCGGACCTGCAAAGCACAACACGAGCAAACGGTGATGCGCCGGGACCCCGGAGGGGGCTCCGGCGGGGAGTCTCCGATGCTTAAGTCAGTAAGTCGTCTTGAGAGAGTAACTGAGAATGAGCATATTATAGATAGTTAGAACTTACCATATTCCTCCTTTCCACTTCCATTTTATAGGGATGTATTAAAGGGTCGGTTACCTCCCTTTCATGAGGAGTTATTAGATTTATGGGGAGTTAATTGATGGGTGATCATTACCCATAATGGGAGAGTGGGAGAGTGGGAGAGTGGGTAAATGCCACTTCCCACCTCTCCAAAAGTCACGGGCAGTTTCAGAACTCTCTGGTTTGTGACACGTGTTGCTCTCCCACATGTGTATATTTTTACCCATATCAGTAATAATCACCGCATAGTTTGCCAAAATATCATCGTTGACGACATATTCTTCAAGTAGAATTTATATTTTCTTAACCACATCAAAGTTTCCATTACCTCTTCAAATTGTGGTCATTCATCATGTGAAAATGTTTCAAACTCAGTTTCTTCTTTGCACGAAAGTTAGATGTTATACCTTAAGTGTTCACCATTTGACGACCGAGAACTTCTACATCTTTGTAAATTCTCTCATCCTCTATTTTTTATTTATTTATTTTGAGCCTTGTCATCAGCATTTGTGTTCTCACTCTCCTCATTTCTTCAGCAATTTCTTTCGTTGCTTCACCTCATAATTTCCTCCATATTTTAGATTTCTCTTTTCATTTGTCAAAACTTCATCATCATTTGCTTCAAAAGTCTTGAAGTCTTCTTCATCCTTTTGTCTCCTCTATTTCTTCGGCTTTAAAAGCGTGAACCTCATTTTCATTGTTCATTGCAGTTTGTTCCTTGAAATGTTCACCATCTTGGTTTATGAACTCTTCTTCTTCCGAGCTTCGTATTGAGTACTCCTTAAGTAAGAAGTCTCGTCTACAATTAAAAGTAATGACCTTGATCATTTGTCAAACAGTACTTGGAGATCTAAATCTCTGATGTGCATCCACATATCCATATGAACAACCTTCTGCAACACTCGAAGTGTCTTCCTTTTTTCCCAAATCACATGATTTGAGATACAATGAAAGGACACTCATTATTCTCAAATAAGTTGAGAACATCAATTCTTCACATCAAATATCCATTTTGAATAGTTTCTGAAAAACACAGGGACTTTAACAAACTGATGCCCCAGCGTCCACAAAGATTGTTGTGGATCCAATACCACTTTGTTGGAGACAAATGATCACTCAAACTCTCACACTCAGAAACTAGGAGGAGACAATGGAGAAATTCTGAAGAGAACACACATTCACACTTACAAATGTCATTTCTCTCCTTCTTCTACCATACAAAATGACTACACAGTACAACTTTATATAATGCTTCTAAGTAACTTTGAGACATGCAATTAATGTAGCACTAACTTACTCCATCAATAATATATTAGCTCACTACTTGCACTCACCACACATAACAATTAATGTACTTGTGACTTACACACCACTAGCACAAACTTACTTGGCTCACTACCACAAGCTACCAATGCATGCTCTAATAACACAAAATAAAACAAATTAAGTTTATTTGTCAACAGTTTCTTGTTTTGAGTTCAGAGTTTGTTGTACAAAGATTAGTGTCAGGAAAGGGTCCTTGTTAGTTACATATGGGTAGCTCTGTTTTCGTAAACCCCTGAATATTGCTTCTCAAAACTCCTTTGCTCATGCTTCTGTTTAGATAACCAGGTGGTGGTATGGAAATTGCCAAACATTGGAAACTGACGAAGCTCGCGTTGTTTGCCTTTTGTTCTCGGTCTCATTGTAACTTTATGAAATTTGGAGGTGCTTAGTTTAACTAAAAAAAATATTCTAAGAAAATTCAATTTCATGTTTGGATTCAGCTGAGATTGGTCAGAAAAATGAAAAATAAATAAGAGTTGGTATTTTTGGGTCGAAATGTGGCTCAGATTTTAGAAAAGTTGATAAAGGAAGCAAATATATTCAATGTTGGCTTTGTCTTCAAGATTAGTAATAATACGCAAAACAAATCAGACTCTGTTTTTTGTTCTCGTAACCCTGGATTTCTAAATTAGCGTATCAGTCTCAATTAAAGGTAAGAGCTTGGACTTTTGGATGTTTATTTGACTTTTGAAGGGCAAATTGGATAATTTTCAATAAAAGCCTATGTGCTAACCACATCATTGAAAGTCAAAGCCCATTTGTAAGCCACATCAACGGTCAAAGCCCATGCAACACCCCCCCCTCAGGCCACCCGACAACGACAATAATCTCTAACTTATGGTGGTGAGGTTAGTGGGGAAAGTGGTGGTGAGTTGTTTGAACCCACTTCAGATGTGGAATAATATGTGATTAGCCTTATAAGACCCTACCTACTTGGCTAACTTTTTTGAGAGAGGCAATGCCATGTGGTGGGGTTGCTCACTGGGTCGTTACATATGATATATGTGTCGACTCTCGAAAGCTTAGGTTGTGCTCTCCAAATGAGTTGTCGGAGGTTGGAACACGAAGGGAGGTTGGGACACGAAGGCATACTTGAATCGATCGAGCTAATTGGTTGCCGATATAAACCAACAACGGCTACAGAGGAGGATGGGCTACATGTGACTAAGATTGATATTAGGTCGTAGCAGGGATGCTAAGGTATAAGGAGGGGAATATGATATCCCACATCAGATGTGGGATAATTTATGATTGACCTTATAAGACTTCTCTCATCGTGATTTTTGTGGTATAGTGGGTTAGTGAAGAAACAATAGTGTTAATTATGGAAAAACAAAAAGGGGGAGGAGGGTTGCCGTGGTGGTGGTCAGGGGGAAGTCGTGGTGAGCCGGGGAAAGCGAGGAAATGTAAAACATCACATGCTTGTCTTTCTATCACATGCTTGGCCTTCTATTCAAGACCAGTGCACTTTCACCAAATTCATATTTTTGAAATAGTTATTGAGTGTACTTTCGGAAAACATATTGAACATGTTAAAAAGTTTAGCGATTAATTTTGCAACGGAATATTTTTTTTCCAATTTTCAGTGTATATAAACAGATTTTTAATGCATCGCTGGAGGACAGTGGTGGAGATAGAAACGTTGAGCGGGGTGGGCACTTGAATTTTTTTTTTTTTACAGATTCAGAATATTCTCAAAACTCATGCCCTAATATGCTTGTCCATGCTTTTACATTGACAAAAGTTAAATTTTCATGAAATTAAGTCCACTTTCAAACTAATAGAATGGTGAAATTTGAATTCTCTTGGTTCTGTCTAGATGGCTCAAGTAGACGCTCAACAGAGAATTTTTTGGGTGTTAAAGGCACAATTGTTACTACAGTAAAACATGCAAATTATAAATTTCAAAGACGGATCTCACCGTGAAAATTATTGCCCTGACCTTCGGGTGTTAAAATACAAACAAGGAGTGCACCGTTAAATTGCCACAAGCCAACAAGCAGCACTTCAGCTTGATTCAGGCATCTAAAAAACAAGACAAAAAACCTCATTCTGTCACAATACCAATCGAGGGACGCAATTTTTACCCCAAAGTCACCAGACGGAGCTCGATTTTATTGGATCTTACGCAACGTGTAGACCGGCCGGAGGAGGGAGAGAAGAAAACAAGTGAGGCCAAAAACAGAGAATGCGGTGTAGCAATCAGAGATCAAATGCGGTGTACTCTATCGCCTTATAAAGTCTAAACTGTGGGGTTAAATACGTTAACTTTATATGTTTACTTAAACGGAGTTTGAACTTTGTTTTTTTTGTGTTTATTTGTACAAGTTTAGCTTTTTAAATGACTAAAAGGACATTTCTTTTAACTTTCGCTAAAATTTTTAGATACTTTAACATGTAAAATAATTAAAAAATATATCTCATTTAAATAATTTTAGAATTTTTAGGTGGATACTTTTATCATTGTGGGTAAAATATACCACATAAGAAGGAAAATTTTTGAAGAAGCAGGTGGGCACCGGCACACCGATGCCACCCATCAGCTCCGCCACTACTGGTGGCAATTACTAGTATTTCGTTCGAGGTCCAAAAAAATATAAGTGTATCTCCTATTTCCATTTGGTTGTAATATATCTTGGACTACTTTAATACTTAAATTGATTTTTGAGAAGTAATCTTTACTACCATTATGCTGTATTGTAGTATATCTTGTGCCACTTCAATACTTGAATTGAAAAAGTAGTCTTTTACAATCATTAGTTACGCCACATGCACATCGTATGCATCTTTAACTTTATTATTATTAACAGAAGAAATATACATTCTCGCCACCACATTGTTCGCAATCATCAATATTGACTCGTTGAGCCCATCGGCGCAATCATTTTTTCTTCAAATTACTCAACCATCTAACATGACTTTTCCCATCACAAACACGTTTTGTTCCTCCACAAACCAGCTAAAATGTCTCAATACACCTAGAATACATATTTACGCACATTTTTTCTTCGTACTAAAATAAGCTAAAATGACTCACCACCTGAAAACTACATAATTACAAAAGCATGCATTAAGGGTGTGCCACGCCAATATAATTTGTGAAGCCAAGTCTACGCACTCTATTACCAAATTAGATCATCTCTTCATCGCACGCAGTTCAAGTTCGATCTTGTGTACCATTTGCTAATTGTAAATAATCATGCTAAGGATACAACCAACATCATATGAGCTCTAACACTTAATTTTCAAGGTATCCAGAATATCCTGACAGACTCTTTGAAAATGGTAGAAAAATCTAAAAATCGAATGTCACTCCCCATTTGATGCTAACCCAATTCCTTGGCATCACCCACATACGCTAGGTCAATTTTCAAATTCACACGACGTGAAATCCTAAGTCGAAGTGCCAATGTTGCGAAGATTTGGTGGAGCAAAGATAAAGGTGCAGCCGAGATTAGCTGGAAGAGGGGGGAAATAGCCAACCGTAAGTGGGATGGACGATTAGGCTTCGTAGATATCAATAACATGAACATTGCTCTCCCAGCTAAGCAGGCCTGGAGGCTGCTCCAGTATCATGCAAGCCTTTTGTCAAGAGTCTTAGTACGTTTATCCCCCATTCCTCTTCCTGTGAAGTAAGTGACACCAAAAATGGCTCTTGGATCGGGAACAGCACAATAGCAGGAAGGAAAGCCCAGGCTGGTTCCTCTCTTTGTATTTGGAAAGACCAACGGATTCCCAATAATAAACTTATCCCATTTACAACCACCATACCCCTTTCGAACCCTTGTGATATCCACAAAATTAGCCATCCCATAAATCACAGTGAATAGGAATGGAACCACCACCTTTCCCTCATAACATATCCAAGGACATTTTGGCTCTTCCTTTGGATGGCATTGACAAAAAAAAAAAACTATTAGAATGATCTGCCCTGCTACCCCATCCGGAAGCACTTTATATGGAAGTTAGTAATGAAGCCTTAGGCACAAATTACCATCTCTGGAGAAGGCGACTCATGCCCGAGCCTTTGTGTCCAATTTGCCACCAAGAACCTGATACAATTAAACGCCTACTTCATCGCCCCCTGGAACTCCTCCATCTGACATCTTTCTCCGCTCAAAATCTCTATTATCCCCCATGCCATTACCCGAATTGAAGTTTGGCTTGAAAAAAGGGGACAGCTTCACAAGAAGATTCAGTTCGATGCCACATGAGGTTATGATTTAATCTGCAGCATTTTCTGGCATATTCCGAAGGCAAGAAACAACATTGTGTACAGATTGTGCTTTGACGTGTAACAGGTAATGCAGTTGACTTTCTTCATTGGTATCCGATATAGGTTCAAAGCGAGAGAGCTAATTTTCCTTGATGTGATTTCCAAGAGTCAGAACGTATTGTTACTTGCGCAACTGAGAAAAAAAGAACGATTTAGAGCTGCTTTCCATAGACACAAGTCCAAGAACTGTTGTGGAAGAGGGAATCCGCGGGTTGATGGGGGTATTGAACAGATTGGGCGCTGTCCAAGGAAGAAATAAAGTTCGGATAGGGTTAGTAATGAAGCGAAAGAAAAGGGTAGCATAATCAAAAGCCTTGTGCTACGCAGTTGGTTTCTCAGGCTTTGGACCTTGCACAAGAAGACCGATCAGCCTTGGATGAGGTTAATATAACCATGCACCCTCAACCCTCTCACTCTGTGGGAGCTTCTTGTACTCCTGCAAAGGATTTCATCAAAACAATTTTTGATGGTGCCATCTCTGCCAAGGAAAAGATGGGTGCAGCAACCACTATTGCCAGGAACTATAAACCTGAGAGAGTGTATATGGAGGGTCAAAACTTCTCAAATGCATAACTTCTGCATAAACTGAACTTCAAGCTATCTCTATTGCCATTCATTATGCGGTAATGCAACCTCACAATCCCTTTGTCATCTCATCTGATGCTTAAGCTATAACTAAGCTCCTCAAGATTCCAAAGCCTATAAAAGATGAAAGCCGGATGATGGCATCGAGAGCTAGACAGCCTCTTGATCATAACTCCCAAATGTCGCTGCACAAAGAAACTAGAAACACCACCAAGGCAGCCCATTGGATTGCCACCGACACTCAGCATGGAAGCTTCCAGCAATCACCCAATTGGTGGACTCATCCTTCTGAGCAGCTTAGGAATCTTTACAGCAGAGACGAGGCACATTATGGCTATTCTGTGCGACTGTGCCTTTTACTTATGCCTTTTCTTTCTTTCTTGCAAATGTTCCCCTAAATATCTTAGGACTTAAAGTTTAGTAACTTTCTTCCCCTTTCCTGTTTAAGATGTTTCAATGCCTTACCATGACACCTCTGCACTCATCCCTTCCCCACCCCCCTCCCCCCTCCCTCCCTCCCTCCCTCCCTCCTCCCCATGCACAAAACAATCCCTCTTGGACGCGAAACGGTCTTCAGTACCTCCTGAACTGTAGTCGCCATTCACCAGAAAGGATGTGTTGTTTGTGATGATATAACCACCACACTTCTACTTTCTCTTTTCAGATAACGGCGTTGCTGCCGGAATGATTGATCAGGCCTCAATAACTGTGTCTCACGTATGAGTTTCACCATCGTCAAGCTCGGAATGTTTCAATCTTGCGGGGAAGAGATAAAAAGGGTATTGGCTATAGAATTTCTCGGTACTTTTCCTGAGATTTCATAACTAACCAATAAAATCGCCAAATCTGTTCACTTTGATTGAAGACGTGATTAAGCAGCTGCATATCAATGGACTGGAAGGCGACCGATGAGTGGAGTCGTGTTTTAAAGGGTGGCATGGATTGTAATCACGTAAATGCTACAAGGGATTTCGGGAAACTGAAAAACAGTAATTATATGGTTGACTTTCCAAGGGGAACAAACTTTATGACACGAAGGGAGTAAAATTTAAGGCACATGGTCAAAGAAGGGAGCATAATTTAAGGAACGAGCATATATAACAGTACGACGGCATTTTTATATTTATGCCAGATTCTGAGAGGAGGGACAGGTTGCATATTTATTTTGTGAAAATTGTAAGGCGCAAAACCAGTAACATAAAACCTGAATTTCAGGATCCTGTCACATGATATCTGCTTCCGAGATCTTAAAACACCAGAAAATGCAAGCTCCCAGATACTTCTATGCAATAAATAAATGAATGATATGTTGGACCTTATGGTAAGTAAAACCTCTCTGTTCCAAGATATAACCATGGCCATACAACTCATAAGATCATAAATGATCACCCATGTTACGTAAATATACTTTGGAAGTAGCAAAAATGCACGTGTTGATGCTTGTATATGATGGATTAAATTTTCAGCTGTCGGTAACATCAATATATTGCAAGTGAAGAAACTTGAAATTGAAGAAAGGTAAGAATAATGATAACGATAGGTAAAAACAATATAAACTAAATGAAACAAGAAGAGTCCTCAACAATATGATCTGAAACACATGGAGATAGGAACTTGTAAGAAGCAGCTACTTCATCTCTTTTACATAAATTACGGCATGATTTCCAGTAACATGATAATATTTTTCAAAGTTTAAAAGAAAGCTCATGAACTTTTCACCAAGTACGATCACAGATAAGCTACTTAGTTTTTGATCAACAAAATCAATTGTCAGTTTGAAGGGGACAAACAACCCAGTGCTTTATGTTAATGATCAGTCCAAATGGAAAACCGCAAGATAGAGTTCCACTTGTTACTCCCCTTGTGCAAACAAGGGAATAAATAACATAAGATGCCAAGATACACGTTACCATTGCAATGAACAGAACACTTTATGATTTGGTTCAGAGTTCAGCCTTTTCCCTTGCTGGAACACCTAGAAGCTTAGCCAGTTCTCCATTTTCATAGGCTTCAACAGTATCTGCAGCCAGGTAAGATTAATGTTCTTGAAGTGAGTTTCCGGAGAAGAAAAACATCCTATAATAGGTTTGATAAGCCGGAAATATTAAAGATAAGCCAGAAGGATCAATGAATACCGTCCGAGCCGCCAATGTGCTTCCCATCAATGAACACCTGAGGTACAGTACGCCTCCCAACAACCTCAGCCAGAGCATCCTGAATATTCCAGCCATCATCTGTAAAACAGAGGACAATTTTCTCAACTCCTTTTCGGTCAAAATGTCAGATCTCGACTTAACCTTTGGTCAAACAAAAAGAAACAGTGAATCAAGAGGGCTGCAAAGCTAATTTCAAGTAACCAAAATAGAATGAAAAGAACATATATGCAATGCACAGATTAGAGGTGATAATGACTGGAATTCTGAAGAAAGAGATGATCATGTGCACCAAAATGACAGACTCTCATTTATCACCTTACACCCACCCCCACCCTGAAACCAAAAATTAGAAAAATATTTTTAATCTCACTACATTGGCTATTTGATTCATCCACTTTTCTCCACACAGTCTATGAAGTATGTAAATAAGCTCATTGCACAAATACCTCTTTCATCAAGCTCAACAACATGAGGTGCTTTCTCCAATTCCTTGAAGACAGCTTTTGCCTTTCTACAATATCTGTATAGAACAATCATAAAACCATATAACTACGAAGAGTAAGCTTCAGGTATATCAGATACCCCCTGATGGTTGTAAAAAGCTCAAATAGAAACTGCTTATTAGGAAACTAGCGACAACACTTGCACAATATACTACTACTACTCCGTTTCGCGAGATACAATTTTAAAAGCCAAACATTCCTACAAAGTCGATCATTTGTTGTTGGAACAGGAAACTCCTCATGTATATATTAACTCTTTAAATTTAACTCTCAAAGCAGAGCGTGATTACCAGAACGCCTAAATCTCTCAGCGAAGGGCATGAAATTCGGGTAAATTCAACTAAAAAGGGACCACCAAGAAATTTTGACATATCAAATACGAAGAAAGCAAGAAGAAAATTGTGGTCTAGTTATCCAAAATTAAAACCAGTATTTTGCTTAGTAATCCACCGTAACTACAGAATTAGCAAGAAATGAATAGAGCGAGAAGGGAGGGGGTATTACGGGCAGTAGGACTTGGAGAAGATGACGATTGAGTGAGAAGAAATGGTCTTCTTGACGAAGGCGGCGGCGGCGGACGAAGCTTCGGCTTGGAGTGGCGTCGCCGCCGTGGCGATGGTAAAGAGGAGTAAGAAGGATGAGATGACTCCCATGTTTCCTGCTTTTCCCCCGGCGTTGTAGTGAGAGTATGCCTCTGCAACTTCCAAAGATCTGATCGTGCCCTGGGCAATTCACCTTTACTCCCGTAGAGTTATCAAAAGGGCCGGGCGGCCCGCAGGCTGGCCCGAACCGGACCGTTTTTGGCCCGGGCTGGCCCGGGCCTGTAGGTGAACGGTAGAGGCCCAATATTTTAGGCCTTTGTACCAGGCCGAAAAATTCCCAGAAAAAGTCCGGGTCAGCCTTTGGCCCGGTTTTTGGTCCGGGCTTCGGCCCTCTTTTGGCCCGATTTTCTGGCCTTAAAGTGGGCTGGCCCCACGGATTTTCAAAGAAAATTTCCCCCCATTTTCCCCTAACGGCCATATTGCCCTAAATTTCACGTCTATCCCCCCCCCCCCCCCCCCACCAACATCAATATAACGGATAGCTTGGGAGGTATTTTGGTCCAATTTAATTTTTTCAACTCTTTTAAGGTTTTTTAAACTTTTACCCTCCCCAACAACTATAAACGGCTAGTTTTAAGGGGCATTTTGGTTTTTTGTGAACTTTAAAAAATCTATAAATTCACACTCTTTCTTTCAAAATTTTCACACCAATCTTCTTACTCTCTCTTAACTAAACATTCTACATTTCTACAAGCTTTGCTACTATTTTCCTCTCCAATTACTACTCTTGCTAATTACTACTCTTGTTTACCAATTACTACTCTTGCTAAATTCTAATTACTAGCTACTCCTCTTATTCATTTGTTACTCTCTAATTTTTTTGTTTACTACTTAGTGATTAGTGAATTCTTATTTATTAATTACTATTACCAAAAAAATTTTAATTACTAACTCTCTCCAATTTTGAATTACTAATTACTCTTATTCATTTGTTACTCATTAATTCTTTTTAATTGTTATTTTTAATTACTTATTACTGCTCTAGTTTTATTTTCCAATCTAGTAAAAAAGTTTGGCGTCAAATATGGCTGGAATACTGAAGAAATTGAAGCGTGGATCATCATCAGGAAAAACACCACCATCAACACAAGCACCACCACCACAGTCATCACAAACATCAATCCAAGCACCACCACAATCATTTGTTCCTGAACGAATGAGTACAGGCTGTATGATAGATATCTAAGCCAATTGGGAGTTCAATCAAAATATTCCAGATATTGAATACACGCCTTCACAATATAGCCCGCATTTTAGTCAAGGCCGCAGCTCGGTTGGCGAAGCTACTACTCTGTGGCATAATGTCAACCCGATGAGCGGTCGTGATGGAGAAGGGCCGAGCAATCCTTCCGGTAGTCAGCCAGAAGTCCAAAAGGTGACCAAAAAAAAAAAGCCGAGTGTTGAAATCATTTTGATGAAATTATGGTGGACGGCATCCGAAAAGCTCGATGTAAGTACTGTGCTAAATTATTTTTGTCTGGTAGTGGTAATGGACATCTTAACAGGCATTACCCTCAGTGTGCACCTCGACAAGGCCACATCAAACCTAGCCAAACGCAGTTATCTTTTGATGGTAAGTTATTTGTTTATAATTAGTAAAGGCAAAGAGACGGTCTCGCTGAATTTGTTATTCATGATGAACAAGCATTTAGTTTTGCCGATAATGCTAAGCACTCTAGATATATGAACACATACGTGCAACCTTTGTACGAAAAGGTTAATAGAAACACAACTAGATCCGATGCACTCCGGAAGTATAATGCTGCTAAAGCACGCCTGATCGATTATTTCGATCATTTTGACGGTAAAGTTAGTCTTACTTCTGATATTTAGTAATCTCCGTTTACTTTTGTTAGTTATGCTTGTGTAACGGCCCATTGGATTGATGCAGATTGGATTATGAACAAGAGAATCATCGCTTTCGAACTCTTTCCTTTTTCGCATGATGGAATTAACGTTGCTACTATTATACTTAAAGCATGTACCCCGTTTAAATTAACGAATAAGATTATGAGTATTAGTTTTGATAATACTACTAACAATAAAGTTGTTGTTGCAGCTTTAGAGGAGAGCCTCAAACCTGTAAATTCTGGTAAATTATTTCATGTTCGTTGTGTTTGTCATATAATTAATTTAATTGTTCAAGATGGTTTAGATACTGCAGAAGATATTCTTCTCAAAATGAGGGGTATGACAGCGTATGTTAATAGCTCGGATCCGAGAACACAACAATTTAAAGTGTTGCGTGTTCAATATAATATGCCTCGCAGGAGACCACTTACAGATGTGGTCCATAGGTGGAACTCTACATATCATATGCTTTTACATATTCTGGCATACAAAGAAGTCTATGCCCATTTTTTACTAACCTTGTTCCCAGCCGGCTTGCCAACTCCCACGGAATGGCAGATGGCTACACACCTATCTAAATTTTTGGAGGTATTTTACATGTCTACCAATTTATTGTCTGGTACGTACTATCCCACCTCTCCTGTCGCTATAATAGAAATTCTCAAGTTGGCTACAATATTAACAAAATGGAGATATATATGACCCTTTCAGCAAATAGTAAAAATGATGGATAAAAAATTTAATAAATATCAGAGTGAACTGCTTGTTGTTTTTGATGTGGCTACTTGTTTAAATCATAAGTTAAAGTTACATGGCGTGAACGTCTCTATACAAGAGATATCGAGATTAATGTGCTACCCAGAAGCGGATACAACCGAACTCACAGCAAAAGTGAGCAAGACATTTGAAGAACTGTTCAACCTCTATCGTAATTCTGCTGACGTGCGCGGGTGAGCTTCATCATCGACTGGTGAGACATATTATGCACCATACCTTTAGGGCTTTGAACATATAGTAGTAAGACAACTACCAGGTGAAGGTACTTCTAACTCGGCAGGTTCGTCTACTTTTTCCTCTTTTAATGAGATTGGTGTATATTCCAATTCTGATCATTATTCTGCTTTATCAATGCAAGAACATGTTAATTTTAATTTGTTAAATTTTTTGAAACAAAATCAAAATATGTATAAAACTTTATCCCAAATTGCACGGGATGTACTGCCGGTGCAAGCCTCCACGGTTGCTTCAGAGTCAGCATTTTCAGTGAGCGGGATGGTTTTGGATGACAGGATGAGTCGTCTTAACCCCGAGTCGCTCGAGCTATGTGTATGTTGGAAGGATTATCTTGATGCGAAATACCGCGAGCAAGATAAACCGATTGATGATAGGAAAAGCAATGACTCGGTTGTTGAAGTACTTCCGGATGATTAGGTAATTTCTTTTTATTTTCCTTTTCTCAAGTTTTTAGAATAAAAAATTTCACAAAATATAGATATTTTTTCATATGTATATATATAAAAAAATAAGTTTTTAGAAGCAAGTTAGATATTTTTCCATATATATAAAAAATAGGTAACTTCGCATGTTTGTTTACAAGCAGCTAGAGGTGTCAATGGGTAGGCCCAGCGGGCCTGACGTGAAAACGGGCCGGGGCAGGGCCAGATTAATGGGATATATAGGCCTAGTCCAAGCCCTGGCCTTAGGCCCAATATTTAGGGCCTAGCTTGGGCCGGGCCCGGGCCCTTTTTTTTTGTTCTTCCCAACTTCTTGTTATTCAAAGTAAAGATTTGAACTGCGATAATTTTCTTGTTATTATGTAAGCAAATTGTAATCTAGTACTATGACTAGGATTCTGTAATGGAGTATAAGATTTGTACATGTAGTAATATGTGTGTATGCAAGCAAGTAAAGCAACTAAAAATGTCTAGACACGCACACATATATGTAGTAATATGTGTGTATACAATAATATTTCTAACATTCAAATATTCTTTTTGATAGAGTTAAATTGAAGATGAATTTGTTCATAGGCCCTCCTCCTTTTATCCGGGCTTGGGACCGGCTGCTTGTAAACAAACAGGCGAAGTTACCTATTTTTTTATATATATGGAAAAATATATATCTTGCTTGTAAAAACTTATAAATGTATATATATATATATATATATATATATATATATGAAAAAACTATATTTTGTGAAAATTTTATTATAAAAACTTAAGAAAAGGAAAATAAAAAGAAATTACATAATCATCCGGAAGGGATCAGGATCCCTTGTTGTAACGGGTTACAGCAGGAGTGCTGTCCCCATTATTGTGAGAGAGGGAAGAAAGAGAGAGGGTAACCATGGTTTGCATCCCCCTTTCTCTCTTTCATCTCTCACAACAATGGGGACATCACCCCTGCTGTAGCCCATGGTTACAGCAAGGGATCCTGATCCATCTGGAAGTACTTCAACGTCCGAGTCACTGCTCTTCCTATCATCAATCAATTTATCTTACTCGTGGTATTTCGCATCAAGATAATACTTCCAACATACACATAGCTCGAGCGACTCGGGGTTCAGACGACTCCTCCTGTCATCCAAAATCCTCCCGCTCGCTGAAAATGTCGACTCTGAAGTAACCGTGGAGGCTTGCACCGGCAGTACATCCCCGTGCAATTTAGGATAAATTTTTATACATGTTTTGATTTTGTTTCAAAAAATTTAACAAATTAAAATTAACCTGTTCTTGCATTGATAAAGCAGAATAATGATCAGAATTGGAATGTACACCAATCTCATTAAAAGAGGAAAAAGTAGACGAACCTGCCGAATTAGAAGTACCTTCACTTGGTAGTTGTCTTACTACTAGATGTTCAAAGCCCTGAAGGTATGGCGCATAATACGTCTCACCAGTCGATGAAGAAGCTCGCCCGCGCACGTTAGCATAATTACGATTGAGGTTGAACAGTTCCTCAAATGTCTTGCTCACTTTCGCTGTGAGTTCGGTTGTGTCCGCTTCTGGGTAGCACATTAATCTCGATATCTCTTGTATCGAGACATTCACGCCATGCAACTTTAACCTAGGATCTAAACAAGTAGCCACAGCAAAAACAACAGGCAGTTCACTCTAATATTTATTGAACTTTTTATCCATCACTTTTACTATTTGCTGAAAGGGTCCTATATATCTCCATTTTTTTAATATTGTAGCCATCTTGAGAATTTCTATTATAGCGACAGGAGAGGTGGGATAGTACGTACTAGACAATAAATTGGTAGACGTGTAAAATATCTCCAAAAATTTAGATAGGTGTGTAGCCATATGTCATTCCGTGGGAGTTGGCAAGTTGGCTGGGAACAAGGTTAGTAGAAAATGCGTATAGACTTATTTGTATGCCAGCATATGTAAAAGCGTATGATATGTAGAGTTCCACCTATTATATTGAACACAACGCTTTAAATTGTTGTGTTCTCGGACCCGAACTATTAACATACGTTGTCATACCCCTCATTTTGAGAAGAATATCTCTTACAGTAGCTAAATCATCTTGAACAATTAAATTAATTATATGACAAACACAACGAACATGAAATAATTTACCAGAAAGTACAGGTTTGAGGCTCTCCTCTAAAACTGCAACAGCAGCTTTATTGTTAGTCGCATTATCAAAATTAATAGTCATAATCTTATCCTTTAATTTAAACGTGGTACATGCTTTAAGTATAATAGTAGCATTGTTAATTCCATTATGCGGAAAAGGAAAGAGTTCGAAAGAGATGATTCTCTTGTTCATAATCCAATCTGCATTAATCCAATGGGCCGTTACACAAGAATAACTAACAAAAGTAAACGGAGATTGCCAAATATCAGAAGTAAGACTAATTTTACCGTCAAAATGATCGAAATAATCGATCAGGCGTGCTTTAGCAGCATTATACTTCCGGAGTGCATCGGATCTAGTTGTGTTTCTATGAACCTTTTCGTACAAAGGTTGCACGTATGTGTTCATATATCTAGAGTGCTTAGCATTATCGGCAAAACTAAATGCTTGTTCATAATGAATAACAAATTCAGCGAGACCGTCTATTTGCCTTTACTGATTATAAACAAATAACTTACTGTCAAAAGATAACTGCATTTGGCTAGGTTCGATGTGGCCTTGTCGAGGTGCAAACTGAGGGTAATGCCTGCTAAGATGTCCATTACCACTACCAGACAAAAATAATTTAGCACAGTACTTACATCGAGCTTTTCGGACTCCGTCCATCATAATTTCATCAAAATGATTCCAACACTCGACTTTCTTTTTTTTCACCTTTTCAACTTCTGGCTGACTACCGGAAGGATTTCTCGGCCCTTCTCCATCACGACCGCTCATCAGGTTAACATTATGCCACGGAGTAGTAGCTTCGCCAACCGAGCTGCGGCCTTGACTAAAATGCAGGCTATCTTGTGAAGGCGTGTATTCAATATCTGAAATGTTTTGATTGAACTCCCAATTGGCTTGGGTATCTATCATACAGTCTGTACTCATTCGTCCAGGAACAAATGGTTATGGTGGTGCTTGTGCTGATGGTGGTGTTTTTCGTGATCATGATCCACGCTTCAATTTCTTCAGTATTCCAGCCATATTTGACACTAAACTTTTTTACTAGATTGGAAAATAAAACTAGAGCAGTAATAAGTAATTAGAAATAATAATTAAAAAAAATTAAAGAGAAACAAATGAATAAAAGTAATTAGTAATTCAAAATTGGAGAGAGTTAGTAATTAAAAATAATTTGATAATAGTAATTAATAAATAAGAATTCACTAATTAATAAACAAAATAATTAGAGAGTAACAAATGAATAAGATGAGTAGCTAGTAATTAGAATTTAGTAAGAGTAGTAATTAGCAAGAGTAGTAATTGGAGAGGAAAATAGTAGCAAAGCTTGTAGAAATGTAGAATGTTTAGATAAGAGATAGTAAGAAGATTGGTGTGAAAATTTTGAAAGAAAGAATGTGAATTTATAGATTTTTTTAAGTCCACAAAAGACCAAAATGCCCCTTAAAACTAACCGTTTATAGTTGTTAGGGAGGGTAAAAGTGTAAAAAACCTTAAAAGAGTTGGAACCAAAATACCCCACAAACTAGCCGTTATATTGGTGTTGGGGGGTAAAAGTGGAATTTAGGAAATAAATTGGGAATATGGCCGTTGAGGGAAAGAGGAGGGGGGGGCGGGGGGGAATTTCTTTGAAAATCTGCGGGGGCCAGCCCACGTTAGGGCCAGAAAATCGGGCCAAAAGAGGGCCGAAGCCCGGGCCAATTTCGGGCCAAAATCGGGCCAGCCCATTTTTAGGGTCTGACTTGGGCTTTTTCTAGAATTCTTCAGCCAAGTCCAAGGCCTTAAAATATTGGGCCGCTGCTATTCACCTACAAGGCCGGCACAGCCCGCGGCCAAAAGCGGGCCTGGTCGGGCCAGCCCGCGGGTCGCCTAGCCCTTTTGACAACTTTACAAGTAGGTAATTTCTTTATTTTCCTTTTCTCAAGTTTTTAGAATTTTTTTTTCACAAAATATAGTTTTTTTCATATATATATATATAAGTTTTTAAAAGCAAGTTAGATATTTTTCCATATATATAAAAAAATAGGTAACTTCGCCTGTTTGTTTACAAGCAGCCGGTCCCAAGTCCGGATAAAAGGAGGAAGGCCTATGAACAAATTTATCTTTAATTTAACTCTATCAAAACGAATATTTGAATGTTAAAAATATTATTGTATACACACATATTACTACATATATGTGTGCGTGTTTAGACTTTTTTAGTTGCTTTACTTGCTTGCATACACACATATTACTACATGTACAAATCTTATACTCCATTACAGAATCCTAGTCATAGTACTACATTACAATTTTCTTACATAATAACAAGAAATTACCGTAATTCAAATCTTTACTTTGAATAACAAGAAGTTGGGAAGAAAAAAAAAATGGGCCCGGGCCCGACCCAAGCCTGACCCTAAATATTGGGCCTAGGGCAAGGGCTTGGACTAGGCCTATATATCCCATTAATCTGACCCGGCCTGGCCCGTTTTCACGTCAGGCCCGCTGGGCCCAGGTTGGGCCGGCCCAAGCCCGGCCCATTGACACCTCTACCTTTATGCTGTCACAACAATGCTGGTCTAAACAGACCGGCAATGTCTAGGCCAATAAAAGATTTCTGCTCCTTTAAATCTCCGTATTTATTGCTAAAAAGGTATTTTTAGGGGTTAATCACAATCATGTTGTGAAATTACAGTTAAGAATACTAAATTTAAAAAGTAATACACCGTGATAACAAATATTATAAAGGTAGCACTTGTGTCCTTGCGTAATATCATCCATACGTATTTTCAAAATGGCTATCCTACCATTGTATCATTGTTACCTCTCTTTCATTTCTCTCTTTTCCCTTTTTCTCTATTCTCTTTCTTGTCTCTCTTCCCTTTATGACTTCATCCATTTCTTCTCCAAATCTTTTCCCCGCACACCGACATTCCACCACCCCACCGTCGTCCATCTCTTATCAGAATCCTTCTCTCACTATTTATAACGAACTCTCAGAACCCTCTCATTTACAAATTCAATACCTAATCAAAACTTGCAAGGCAATCGCCCTCTTGATGACCCCTGACACCCGAATCAACACCCCGAACCGAATCCAACTTGAACAGCAAACCCATTAGAGTCTCATTGACCCGGACCTGTTCCTTCGGGTTCTTTTCAAACAACTCAACCGTCTTGAGTTTCAACGAAGCAATCCAAGGAAGCCCTTTTGGATCTTAAGCGAGGAGGCATGGCAGGGTGGTCGTCTGGGATGGAGATGACCTTGGGAGATGGAATTGGTGTAGAATTGTGGGCAATCGGTTGGGCCGTTGAGGAGCCTCTAGCGGGTAGTGGCACGAGGATTGGTTATGCATGGGTTTTGAAGAAAGGAACCATCGTCGTTTTGATGCTTCAAACAAACTACGATTAAAAAGATACGGTAAAGGAGATTCTGAAATCCCAATTTGAAACCCTAATTTGAAAATTAGGGAGATATAAGGAGTGGCATGGTAAATAATTTACCTTTCAAGTCATGGGCAATATGGTCATTTTGTCCAAAATGTTATGTATTTGGGTATTCCGTTTGGTTAACGAATATAAATACTTATTTTCCAAACTAATGGACACGTGTGTAATTACCCCCAAACCTTAGGGATACTAATGTAATTAACCTTATCTTTAGTAACACCTGTCGTATGAATAACATCTTGGAGAATAGCATCTTTCGTTTTATTTTTGTAAACCAAACTTGTTAGTAGTTTTTCTTTTTTAAGAGGAGAAGTATTTTATTAATATTTAGCAAAAGTCGTCCCGGCTAAGTGGTCTTTGACAAATATTTACATATTTAGCAAATATAAGAACAAAATAAGAAGTTAATTGTTGCCCACATTTAGGTCCTGTTTGTTTCACAGAAAATACTTCATGGAAAATGCTTTTCGAAAAATAGCAGTCTCCTGAAAATGTTTTCATGAATTTTATTTTCCGCTGTTTGGATAACATAAAAAAGAATAAAACTACCTATGGTCAGGGGCGGAGCTACTGTTGTACCCCCGGGGGGGGGGGCTAATGTACCCCCCTCAAATTTTTGGAATATAATTTCAGTCGCAGACTCTCTCTCTCTCTCTCTCTTTTCCCCTCAGTTTCACGAGCTCTTAGTTCTCACCGTCTCACTCTCACGGCCACGGGCGCCTCACTCCGGCAAATCGCAGACGGTGGCCACGAGTCTTTCTCTCTCTTCTCATCTCAGTTTCACGACCTCTCACTTCTCACCGTCTCACGACCACGAGCGCCTCACTCTGGCAAATCGCAGACGGGTGATGACGACCACGACACGAGCCCACGAATGATCTGGATCTGGGCTGTCTACAGATCTAGCGTAGATCTACGAGCTGACGACGACGAAGTGACGACTCACTGACGACCTCACCTCAACCGGTGACGAACGATCTTCAGTCTTCACTCCACCGGCGGCCAAGATCCCACAGCCGGCGACAAGGGGTATGTTCCCAAATCCCACTTAAAGTTCGAGGAACTGTTGATTTGACCTTGATCTCTACCTTTATGTTTACAATCGCTATGGTGTCCATGACCAGCCATTTCTTTTAGTAGCGCTTAGGGATATCTACTTATACCCTTTTTAATGTGAATATTCTGGATTGGTCATGAATAGATTTTTTCTTTTCATTAGATGTTATTACCTTGCATCTCTTGAATCTGCGTGGGGGACTGATTACTGAATCATCTTCACTCTAAAATAAGATCTACTAAAAATGTGTGGCGTATGACTCATAGCTTAAATTTTAACTTGAAACTAATGATTTTTACTGTTGATGCCTCTGCTTTAATCTTTTTGTTTTGGTGTCTATTCGTTGTTATTGCTTACTTGTTTTTACTTTGTTAAGTTTCTACAAGAGTTGACTAGGACCTGGACCATTTTAGAGATTGCAGATCTAATATTAGGGACAACTCTGCACGCTTTTAGGTGTGCACAGTTAATAGGTATAATGTGGGTGCTCACTTAGGGTTTTAAGTGATAGAAGATGGGCATCTTGCCTGAGAGGTAAGTTTAAGTAGAAAATATAATTCTTGCAGCGATTCCGATTTGGTTCATACCTGAAAACTTGAGTAATGAAGATTTAATGCATGATATTTCCTGGTTTTTTACTTTTGTTATGTGCTCTAGGACTTTTGTAATGTTATATATCCCCTATTCCCCTTAGTTAAGTACCCAATTGGATTGAGATATCAGATATGTGCATTTTGAACAATTTTTTTTCCATTTGAGCATTGATTATTTGATTGATAATTTTAGGTTGTTAATTGTGCATTTGAGAATTGAGATTATTAATTGATGATTTTAGGTTGTTAATTGTGCATTGAGCATTTGAGAATTGAGATTGTTGATGGAGGATGGGACCCAATTGAATTGAGATCAGATATGTGATTTAGTTGAATGGTGGGTTGAAATTAGGTTAATTAGGTTAACGGGATAATGAAACATGACTAGAAAAGTAAAAGAATAAAATATTTTTGATTAATTAGGTTATTTGATTGATAATTGATGGATTAATATTGAAAATAAAATATTTTTTTTGTTCAGAATGGAAAAGTTATTTAAAAAGAATGCAAAAGTGGAAGAATTTTTGCAGTCTAATAAGAATGAGTGTAGAAATCAAGATACTATTCAACATTCTCTAATTCCAACAGTAAGGGACAAGGCTCCCATTGTGCATCGTGATGTTCATTCCGGGCATTCAAGCAAAGTTAGTGATGAGTTCAACTCTGACGAGCTTATTGCGGATCCTGGGTTGCATCCTAATATTTTGGATTATGGTCCTAATGTTCGAGATAAAGTTCGACGAGCATATTGGTCGAAAGGTCCTTGCCAACCTCGTCACCACAATTTTCCATTTACACAATTTGGAACTCAGTCTCATCGATTTGTTTCTTCTTGGTTTGACATTTATTCGAGTTGGTTGGAGTATAGTGTAGCAAAAGATGAAGCATATTTTTTGTGTTGCTACTTGTTCAGAAGTGCTCATGGGGAGCAAGGGGTGGTGGTACTTTTGTTAAGCATGGTTTTAAAGATTGGAGAAAGATGGATAAATTCCAAAAACATGTTGGAGAAGTTGGTAGTGCACACAACCTTGCTTTAACTAAGTGTCAAGCCTTTGATAACCCTAAGCAGAGTATTGAAGTAGTTTTGTCCAAGCAAACATATGAAAGTAAGGTTCAATACCGTACTCGCTTGACTGCATCAATTGATCTCATTCGATTCCTCTTACGTCAAGGCTTGTCTTTCCGTGGGCATGGTGAATCTAATGAATCTGAAAATCAGAAATTTTTTCTAGAACAGTCTGTTTGGAACCATGGATTTCATGGGATTTGGAATTGAAAATGGAATTTCAGCTGTTTGGAATACTTAAAAATGGATTTGGAATTGGATTTCATGGGATTTGGTTTAACATGCTGAAATTCCACCAAAAGAGGTTGGATTTGGTGGAATTTGTTTATGAGAAGTTATCAAAAACAAAAACTTCCTAATCTACCCCTGAAAAAACATCGTAAAAAATTCTCTCTTTCATCTTGAAAAACCTCTGGCAGATACAAAAATACCCTATAGCATCTGGCAGATACACGAGCTTCCAAACATGTATGTTTTCTCTTCCCCTCTTTCTTTTCCTTGTATTCAATCAGATATAATTTGACAATACCAATACATCTCGCCCTCTTTCGATTCATTGCTGTATAATTTTTAAAGCAGGTTTGGGATGATTAGAGGCTAGGGTGACTGTTCTTGTTGGTCTTCCCATGGATGGTCGAAGTCGCTTTCATGAGAGCGTGGAGATGAATCGCCGGATTCCGGGTAGGAATAGAGATAAGGTTCTTCCTGGACTAACTGGGTTCTAGATCCATAGTTAATAACATGGAGGGGTATGCGTTGGTGCAATGAAAAGGTAATCCTCCAAGAACCTGTACAGCAGAAGCGCCGCTGTCCTCCTCCACTCGCTCGCCTCTCTCCCTCGCGCCGCCCAACGCCGCTTCTGCCCCTGGTAGCTAGTCCTCTGCCTCGGCTCCTCCGACCGCTCTATATATTTTGCTGTCACCGCCGACCTTGGCCTGCAACGCCTGGTTCATGTCGACATTAGCACTCTTCATATTGGAACTATTACTTGAACTTTCCTTGGCTTCACTAAACATAAATGAACTCATTCTTGAACTTGAATTATCGGAGAAATTTGTTTCTGCTGCCATGTTTCCATGATCGAAGTTTGTTAGACTTGGCATGGAATTGAATCCAAAACTTGGGTTGGCCTCAAAATGGTTTTGGTCATAAGATGGTACTCTTAAATTCTGCTGATATTGAGCTAAAAGGTTGGAATCATACCCAGTTTGATTCACACACCCTTGGAATTCAGATAAGAAAGAAGAATTAAAGGCTTGTTTTCTCATGAAATTCTCTCTTGAAGCTTCTGTCAGTCCGGCATCATTGTAATATGCATTGTTCACTTGAAATGCTTGCTCTATTTCAGCTGAATTTGCTATTGTTGGAAGTCTGTCAGGCTGTGGTAGCTTCAAAGAGTCTTTCTCTGTACAATTTTGTTCATCTTTAATTATCTCTGTGCTTCACTTAGTGGCTTGTGAGTGTTTGGATCAACACATTGCTTCATTAGCTTCTTCTTCAAACATAAATTCCAGAAATTCTTAATCATTATCTGTTCATCCTGGTAATTGTGCTGCAATTTGAGCCCACCTGCCATTCCATGAACATTTCAGAATCACCAAAAAAATGTAACTGAAACCATGTCAAATTTGAGCCCACCTGGTCATTCCCTATGGTTGGCTCCTCTCTTTTAATTGATGCGTCCTTTACAAACTCTCCTTAGGTTACTATTGCTCTTGGAGTTGTGATTGCTTTGGCAATCTGCATTCAAAGATTAAGGATCTGATTTGAATTAATCAGTAGTAGAATATAATGTGATAGAGGAAGTGGGGAGAGAGAGTCTAGTTGTAATAATTGTACGAAATTATTTTTTTGGTTATAATTGTATCTTCTTCCTGTGATTGCAATGGACACTATCATATTCCATTACAAGTTTGTGTTTCTAATTTAGATATTGTATTATTGAATATATAATATGGATGATTTGGAAGGATTTATACAAATGACAGTAGCCAGAGTAATTTCTTGTGTGGCGTCTTTAGTTATTTTGTTGTGTAATCATCCACAACTCCATTGTATTAATCGGCCGATTGCTGAAGTTGTTATCGAGAGAGAGGTTGCAAGACGAAGATTAATGCATCAAATAAATTTTAATGAGAACACACGTGATATAATACACATGGGCCCAGATGCGTTTGGTAGACTAGTGCGGATTCTTCGAGGAACGGGACGACTAACCGATAATGCATACAGTTGTGTGGAGGAACAAGTTGCCAAGTCCTTTACATTCTTGAACACAATGAAAGGAATTGGTCAATCGGATTCTTTTTCCAATCGGTCAATCGGATTCTTTGAAATTCTTTTACATAATTATCTTATGGGGGTGGATCCATATGAAGCACTCATAGCAGAAGTTGATCAAGAACTTTTGAACCAAGAGGTTGAAGAACAAGAAGAGGCAGGTGTGGACGTTTCTAATGATGGTAGATGAGGCATGATAAAGAGGGACAATATAGCAAGTAGAATGTGGGATGATTACGTTTTAAACTGATCAGACTTTAATTCATTCTCTAATGTACTTGTTAGGAGGCCTTTTACAATTTTGTTTTGGGATTAGAGTTTCATCATGATGTTATTCTTCATTTTCTTTTACTTATGCTGAACCGTTGTCTATATTAGATACTGCTTCGTATGTGAAGTTGCACAATTCTTTCAAGTTAATTACATTCTCAATTAGATCTATTCTTGTACATATTAAATATTTTGACAGACAAGGCAAGACAATGGATGTAATTGAGGAGGATGATAAAACTTCAACATGTTACTTAGTTTGGACGCAAGAAATGAATGAATACCTGCTCGACGTGTTACTTGACAAGAAAAATAATGGTCAAAAACCTGATAGGAATTTTAGTCATGCAGCATATGATGTTGCTGTAAAAGCAATGAATGAACGTTTTACCGTCAAGGTAAATAAAGATAAGGTAACGAATCGTCTGAAGACACTTAAAAAATGGATACTGGTGTGGAAGTGTTTAGGCGCGGCAGTGGTTTTGGATGGAATGACATCACAAAGCGGATTGAAGCACCATCAGAAGTTTGGGCATAACTGATTAAGGTAAATTATGTGAGGCTTTAATTGTACACATGCATGAATATTTTTTAACCACACGTGTTTTCTTATTTCCTCTTTATATTTTTCATGTTTAGACTTATCCTGATGCAAAAAAGGTTTGAAACTCTTCAATGCCTTGTTTTACTGTCCTGCGCGAAATATTTGAGAAAGATCGTGCAACTGGAGAAGCAATTGAAAGTGCAAAAGAAAAGAACCGTCGTTGGGAAAAAGAAGGAAGAGGCACAAGGCATAATGATATAGAAGATATGGTCGAACAAGATGACATCATGCTTAAATTTTTTGAGGGAACATGAGGAGGTATTCGCCGATCAAATGTCTCGCAAGTGCCAGCTGCACTTGACCCTTCGTCAAAGAGTGGGAAGAAAAAAATTTCAAAGTTTGATGAACTGAATCAAAATATATCCGTGATTACAACATCGATGACAAAAATTGCAAGTGCACTTGATAGAGCTACCACTGTGGCTCAACAAGGCAGACGACGAATTTATTCGGGATAAGAAGTTTATGCAGAATTGAATAAGATCGAGGGATCCAACAGTAATTTTCTCTTTGCTGCTTATGATTTTCTCATCTCTGATCAAACAGTCGCGGAAGGGTTTTTTGGATGTCCGCCTGAGATGCGTGTCTCTTGGTTATCTTAGAAGATGAATAATCCTTCCAAATAGAATTGAAGATGTTGTTTTAAGATTCTCTTTTTTAAGTCCATTTAGGATGTTTAAATAAGGACATGAATTTAATCTCGTGATATTTTATTATTTTTATAAGATTTTCTTTAGGGATAATATCACTTATATCCCTCAGTTTAGGGGCAAATTACAGTCAAAGACGTATGTTTCAAAATTTTGCAATCTTATCCAAAATGTGAAAATTTTGTATCAGATAAGCCCACCGTTTGGGCTCCGTGAACCTAACTAACGATTTTTGCTGATTTGGCAATATCGTATTTTGAAAATGGCAATACTACCCTCTCCTTCTTCCCATTTCCTCTATCATCTCTCACAACCACTGGACCACCCAGCATCACCAACCAAAACCACTACACAACCTAGTTACTTTGTCCCAAAAATCCCACCCCAACATCATGGTTACACACAGATTCAAAAACACACTTAAAGCACCACATGCCCCATCATCAACATCCACCAGCACCACCAACCTCCACCACTTTGCCCACAACCAATTCATATACAATTCAACTCCATTTTTCACACTGCTCATCTACCACTATATTCTACCACAACAAATTGTGGTGCTACCACCCAGATTATCTCTTGATTAGATCCTCCACCGCCTTGTTGGACGTTGTTAGAGAAGCCTCACCCCTTATTTTGCCATCACCCATAATTTAGGCCCAATTACTATGGGCACCGTCCACCACCACCAAGATGGTTTCTACTATTTCTGCTGACCCGCGACTCCGGATCTGCTTACGTGAATGTACGCCTCCCAATCCTCATCGCCACCGGCCGATGCACGGGCCAATAAGACCATCGCTCACCGTCATTGCAGTTGCGGCTGAGTTTTTGCAGTTCCTGCTAACGTGCGCCTCTCCAAAATTGTCGACCACCCACCATGACCCCCAGATGGTCGCGACGCCGGACAAGCCGCCGTAGAAGTTTCTGCCACCGTGTGAGACATAGGAGAAAACGCTGTCCCTGATCGAGGCCTACAGTGAGAAGTGGTGCGAGCTCTGCCGCGACTACCTCTGCACGATCGACTGGGACGCAGTGGCCGCCAGTGTGGGTGTTCGCAGCCCAGGGGCCTTCCCGGCAAAGACCTTCGCGCAGTGCCGCCACAAGATGGAGAAGCCCGACAGCGCTAATGAATGGGGTTGTGTGGACGGGGGGTGTTGGAAAGTAGGAGAATGGGAAGAAAAGAGAGAAGTAGAAAAGAAAGACATAAAGGAGAGGGGTTGATGCTGATGGAAGAAGAGAGACAAGAGGAAGAGAAAGTAGATGATTTGGTCTTGAGGGGCAATCATGTCATTTAACACAAAATTTTAACACCATTAGTATTCTGTCTGGTCAACGTATATAAGTGATATAAACGCTAACATGTGTCCTCGACTGTAATATACCCCTAAACTCAGGGATATAAGTGATATTATCCCTTTTCTTTAATATCAGTATTGTTTGGGTAGTTGCAGTTTTTTCGTATTAAATTTGGTTTAGAGATCGTTTTTACCCTTTACATTAATTTTAACTAATGTTTGTTTTTAAACTCAAAAGTCTTAAAAGGATATAATCGTCAAAAGCACAATACCTTTTCCAATCTTTATATCTTCCAAACAAAAGATAAGAATTCCCGGGAATTGAATTCCAATTTGTTCCAAACAGAAAAATTGGAATTCATTTCAAATTCTAATAACTTTCCAAATTCCGTTTGAATTTCAATTCCAAAAAAAATTCATTCCAAACACAGTGTAGAGTTTCTTGCTGATCACAATGAAAACGTGAAAAAAGTCACGTTGTCAAATGCTCCTCAGAATCTCAAATTGACATCACCACAAGTTCAGAAAGAATTTGTTAGTGCCATTGCCGGAGAAAGAAGAGATGCAATTGTTGGAGACATGAAAACTTAATTATTTTCCATTTTAGTTGACGAGTGTCGTGATATTTCAGTCAAAGAACAAATGGGAGTTGTCTTGAGATATGTGGACAAAAGAGGACATGCGATTGAACATTTTCTTGGAATTGTCCATGTTGCTAGTACCGTTGCCTTATCATTGAAAGACGCGATTGACAGTTTATTTGCAATGCATGAATTGAGCATTTCAAGAGTTCATAGACAAGGCTATGATGGAGCAAGCAATATGCAAGGTGAATTCAATGGTCTTAAAACTTTAATTCAAAGGGAGAATGAAAGTGCTTATTATAGTCATTTCTTTGCTCATCAACTTCAGCTAACTCTTGTAGCCGTTGCAAAAAAACATTCTCAGATTTCATTGCTCTCTAATTTGGTTGCTAAGGTAGTAAATACTGTGGGAGTTTCATGCAAATGAAGAGACGCTATTCGAGAAAGTGAAGCCATTAGACTTGCTCATGCCCTTGAGAGTGATGATATCGTTAGTGGTAGAGGTTTAAATCAAGAAACTAGCATCAAAAGAGCTGGAGAGACCTGTTGGGGATCACATTACGGTGCATTATTAAATTTGATTCATATGTTTGCTTCAGTGATAGGCATGCTTAATAAGGTTGTTGAGGATGCTACAGATTATGATCAGAGAGGTGTTTGCTTCAGTGATAGGCATGCTTAATAAGGTTGTTGGGGATGCTACATATTATGATCAGAGAGGTGAAGCATTGAATCTTTTGAACTCAGTGCCAACTTATGATTTTGTCTTCAACATGCATTTGATGAAAAATATTTTGGGGATGACGAATGAACTTTCACAAGCATTACAAAAGAAAGATCAAAACATTATGAATGCAATGAAGTTGGTAAGCATAACAAAGAAACAATTGCAAAACTTCAGAGATCATGGGTTGGAAGACCTTCTAAAAGAGGTCTCACAATTTTGTGTAAAACACGATATTGACGTATTGGACATGGGTGCGAGGTTTGTAGCCTCGGGGAGGCGAAGACGTAATGCTGAAGAAGGTAATTTTTTTTCCACTATCGTGTTGATACTTTTTTAATAGTTGTTGATTTGCAAATCAGTGAGTTGAATAATCGTTTCAGTGAGGTAAGTTGCTTATTTGTATGGCATGTCTCGATCCAAATGATGATTTTTCTGCTTTTAATAAGCAGAATTTGATAAGTCTTGCACAGTTTTATCTTTATGACTTTTCCCTGGTAGAGCTTAAGGTACTTGAAAGTCAGCTTGAGACTTATATTATGGATGTGCGCTCCTGTGAAGAACTTTATGAAGTCAAGGGAATCGGTGAACTTGCTGTAAAGTTAGTTGAGTTGAAAAAGGATGTGATATATCCTTTGGTATACTTGCTTTTGAGATTGATCTTACTTTTACCTATTGCAACTGCTACTATAGAAAAAACTTTCTCTGTAATGAAGATAATAGAGACTCGACATCGGAATCGCATGGGAGACGAATGGATGAATGGTAGCTTGGTTTGTTACATTGAGAGAAATGTCTTCAAAACTATTGAGAATGAGGCTATTATCAAGCGCTACCAATCTTCGGCGCCTCGTCGAGTAGTTATTTAGTACTTTTGTTTGTAAACACTGAAATATCTATTTTGTATTCGCTTCTTTTGTGCTGTAAAGAGTCTTTAGTGGCTCTCATGAAACTTAATAAGACCTTTTGGATGCTTTTTCGTATGTTTTTTTGCGTATTATCGAAAAGTGCACCCTATTTTTTTGTGCTATTTTACTTATAAAAAAAATTATTAATTTTGATATATTTTTAGCACCCCCTGGGGTGAAATCCTAGCTCCGCCCCTGCCTATGGTCCTATGCTAAAGATTATATATGGAAAGCAAATAGTATAAAAATGATAAAAGCATCAAAATATCAGTAAACGATACAACAACCTCGTCCAATTTATATTCATATTCTTAGCAAAAAAACAAGCACAATAAAAATGTCACAACATAAACGCAAATAAACATAAAAGTAAATATACGGATTCCTAAACATTTCTCCCTTCTAAGATAATCATTCCACATTTCCCTTGCTATATGGTCCCTTTGAATTGTCCATTCTTTATGTTCTTCCCTCTCCTCCCATTGAGTTGGCTCTCGTCGTGTTTGTTTTCGTCCACTTTGATGTTGGGATTCCATCTCTTGAATTACATCTCGAGTAGGACGCCTGCAATCAGGAACAAAAATAATGGTAAATCTTCATGTTCAGAAAAATCTTTGAAATATGTTTTCTCTGCATTTAGCATTATGCATCTTACAAGTAATGCAAAGTTTTATAGGCTAGCAAAAAGGAGATCCCCTTCCAACCTGAGCTTTCCTTTGAGTCCCAGCATAGCTTAGTGACCTGTGGGACTTGGAAAACCTCATAACAACAATGCTCTGGTTGCCATTTCTTAACTTGGACTTGGCTTTCATTATTGTCCTATGAAGCACTATAATGATAGCTAACCTGCCCTGTGCCCCTACATGGTATTCCCAATTGTCCCAATTCATAAGTGAACCCTACAGAAGTGAAAATCAACCATGCCAAATTGCAACTTTGGTTGCACTGTGAAGCAGTAGGTCATGCAAACTAATCAAATTTCCAGTATGGATGAGAAGATGGTGTATGACAGAGTACAAAGTGAAGAAGGCAAGTATAGCATGTAACCCACAATGAGCAGCAATACATGATGCATTTTTCCATTGCCAAATGAACCATTCTGCACACACATTATAGCAAGCCAATGCAATGGTTACATGGTAGATTTCTTCTAGCAAGCAAGACAGTAGTCACCATCCTTTATCTTCTGTTATCTTCTCTCCTTGTTTAGACTTCCTCCAAATCTCCTATACTTGGCAGACTTGCTTAAAAACAAGCTAGTACAATAATTACAGTAAGGAATTTGTCAAGAACACCATTGACGATCACTTCCTAAAAAAATTTTGCATTGCTCACCATGTATTCCAAAAATACCAACTCTTCCTTCCTCACATCAATAACCCTTATTTCACATTCTAGGAGATGTATCGACAAACAAGTACGAATGAAAAATGGCAGACTTCAACAAAGTTCAATTTGCCTCATCAAGGTCCTCTAGTAACAAAGTAAAATTTAATTGTCCAAGAAGAGGGTATGGGTTAGGCACTTACGACACTTACGACACTCACGACAATTCTTAGATTCTTAATTAATAAAACCAAAACATGAAACTAATGACAAATGAATGAGATCAATTCACAATCAACTAAGGACAAGAACCCAAATTTATATCTAAATCCAATTAACAAATGAATGAGATCAATTCACAAGATTTTGCATACGAAATGGAATAAAAGCTTAACGAATTGAAGAGGCATCAATAGATTGGAGGGTATACTCAGATCTATTGAAAAGCCAAGCAGTGGTTGAGGAAGAAATAAGAAGAGATAAGTGATGGAAAAAGATCCAAAGACAGTGATAGAATGAGGACAAACCTTCAAGAGGTGGAGGCAGAGGCAAAGGCGGAGGTGGCGGTGAGGAGGCAACGGTGGCATAGGCGATGGTGATCTGGATTGTAGGCAAAATTGGCTTAAGAAGCTGCTTTAGTTAGTATGTTCCTGCTTTCTAATATGATCTTGTAGAAATTGGAAGCAGTAGTGGTGTAGCATATATCATACAATATTGGAACAACTGCGACACTAACGAGACCTGCTTATGCCAATAAATGTTTGGAATCAGTATGAGCAATGATATGCAGAATATGTTGTTTCTTGGCCCATGGAAGTGTATGCAAAATTGCAAATACTTGTGACGTAAATGAGTCATGTGAGTAAAATGAATATACTGCTGATCCTAGTCGATGTCGAGTGCTGCTGAGATAATTAGCCCCGTCTCTGCTCTATATCTACTTTGATCAAAAGATCGTCCGAGATAGATGTGGCAGGCTTCGTTTATAGAACACTGTTATGTTCATGGTTCTGATGACCACTTGGGAATTGGTTTGCTAAATCTTCATTCTTGCTTAATTGCCTATTGTGGTGAGAAGAATCGGCATGAGATTTTGATATATGTCTTGTCAGATTTTGAGATTTTAAAATGATTTGCATATGTTCAAAATCAGCTCCTTTAAAAATGGCCTCATATACGTGTAGCCAATTTTACCATAGGATAACATATATTGTTGTTATTGATTTGGAATGTAATTTTCCAAGAAAGCTCCCTTTGTTTTATCCAAGCAATCAGCTATTCAAAATGAAGGCGACTGGTTGTTCCAGTTTTATGCCGATGTTGAGTCCAAAACAGACTACCCTTTTGAAAGGGCATTGGAGGAAAAGATGTTAGCAGTTTTCTGCGGCTATGTTACAAAGACTAGAAGCATTCTTTGATAGTATGTGCAGTCTAGCAAGCCTGTTTATGGTTGGGAGACGATTAAGGAGAAGCTGCCAAATTAAAAGGTTGATTTTGGTATGTAATTTTAGTTTCCAGAGCCTCTTCCAAGTTTTAGGCGAAGTGTTAATGCCTGAATTGAAACCTAGACTAACTACTTTGGTCACACATGCCTCATTTGTGTATAGCAATTGATACACTGACTTCACTGAATAATGGCCCGAGGGGGTCTCATTCCAAGTTAGTTTATCTGGATAGTTGCCTTGTGATGATGAATGTACGTCGTGAATGAGTTCACTGATACTACCTCAAAAATTCCTGTAACATTACATCATTCTATCTTCCATTTTGGACCAAGTCGGATACCATCAAGACATTATATTATGTAGGCTAATAATGCCGTATGACTGAAGGTGGACCTCTTTCAACCAATAGTCATCTTAAATGGAGACAGTTTGTGCATTTTTATCTACCATCTAAGACATGGAAGCAAACGATCTCTCCCATATAGGATGCCTCCTCATGCCCAAGAGGGGGTCCCTGATGTCCTGGCCTCAAAGAATGATTTTTGTTGGCAATATTTTCTTGAAACACTCTACTTGCTAAAAGTCACAATCTTGTATAATATTTCAGATGGTTTTAGCAAGAAGAGCTTAGCTGAAGAGGGAGATAATCGTGAAACCAGGAAGTTAGAGGTCTTTCGTGTACAAAGAGTGAACCTGTTAACCCAGTTTATTGACTAGATTTCCTTGCAGCTAGCCTAGAAGAATCTATTAAAGATACTATCCAGTTGTTTACAGACTTAGATGGAAAACTTGGAAACATGCATGTGATAAAACAAAAAATGACGAGAGGACTAAATTAAAATTCCACGCTCATCTTTGTTGAGCAGTAGGGACTTTCACCCAGCACATCGGTTCTGGACCTTGGTGACAAGCTCTTGAAAGGATTCATTTCTATGGGTGACAATGTCAAAACTAATTCCTAGATACGTGTCGAATATTCCTTCCCGAGGATACCTTAAGTATTGAGGATGTGGCCTATGAGATCTTATTAGGTGTTTCGGTTGAAAATAATAGAAGGCTGGCTTCGGTTAACTTGTTGCCCTAGGTCTATACAGTAGGATTCTAGAAGGAGTTTGAGGAGTTCACAGTTGAGGTGGGTTACTTTGACGAATAAGAGGGGGTCAGAGCACAAGAAATGGAAGGAATCTAAGGAATAACTTTAAGTCCTCAAGGATTAGCTATAAAGGGAGGGAGGGAGGGAGGGAGGGAGGGAGGGGGGGGGGGAGAACCAAATTTGCTGAGTATAGCTTTTAAAAAAATCCCACTGAACTCTATCATATGCTTGCTCATGTCCATTTCGAGAAAACATAGACCTTCTTGGCCCAACTTCTTTAGCCTGATTAGGTTTGCGAGCTCCTGGGATCTGAGAATGTCGTCGGAGGTTCTATTACTCGACAAGAAAGTATTTTGGTTCGATAGGTCATTTATGGCGCTCGGGAAGGGCTTGCAGCTCTAGCAGGGTTTACAACTGGACGGAGTCTATTCACCAAAGTGTGTCCTATCAATTTTTAGACAATGTCGCATAAACTTATATGTCTGAAGTCTCCTGAGGTCAGGGGGTAGAAATTCTAGGTATGAGACTATAAGTGTGTTATAGGTTCTTCTTAGCATATGACCAGGGTACAAGAAATAGAGTTCAACCTGGGTGACATCCTTCCCTATGAGAGGCCATCAATTTTTATAGCCAAAGCATGTATTCCATTGGGTCCTGGGGCTTTCAACAGATATAGATCATGCAAAATTTTGTGGACTTATGCTGCCATAAAGAGTTTGTTGAGTTGTTCAGAGTGTTCCAAACTCAAAGATCAATAGATCTGAACACCGTGCAAATTTGTATATAAGAAAAGTTAGACTCGAACAACTCCCTGAAATGTTCCTTGAAGACCATTGATAATTAAGTAGTTACCTTTTTGTTACTCTTCAATACTTCCCTTTTCCTCTTTTTTTGAAAGTTTTGGTTAATCCAAAGAAGTTATTTACTAAGTTGTCACACAAAGTAAAATCCTCTGCTAATGAAATGACAAGTTTATTGATATTGGTTTTTAAGTTTTGTCACTAATGCCTACTATAGGGTTACCGCCCAATCAAATTAACGCATGAGCTAGCATGTGCAGTACAATGTGTATGAATGATAGACAATAACTTATATATTAAAAATCATGAGACGCATGGCACTTAATAGAGTTGGAGCCCTAGCATGAAACTCAGATAAATAGGAAGCATTCTATAAGCCTTATTGCTCTTGAATGGAACTGCATATGTCTTCATAGAAGGTAGTATGTGCTCAAAGTCCTTTAGGGTCTCTTACAAGCTCTCAGACCTAAAAATAGCTATTTCCTCAGATCTTGATAAGAAGAAGGTTGTCAAAATTAAGGTAGATCGAATTGAAGGCCCGAAAGAAAGAAATCTCGAGAGACAAGCCTCCGAGGTTATCAGCCTCGAGTGTTATTCGCCTCAAGCAAGCTAGACTTGGGCAAGGTAGCTTTGGTCAAGACAGACTCAGGAAAGCATGGTCTCGAGTTACGTAGCCTCAGCCACGATACTAGACTCGATAGAACGAATATGTAGATTTTGTATTCAACATGGAAGTGTTACCTATAAATACCCTTTGTATCCAAGCATGACTATCTGAAAAAGAGAAATATCAGTACTAACACTACCTTTCGTAAGTCATCTTGTTGCATCTCTTTTACATAGTTCTGGAAAGCCAAAGTGTCATGCCCTAATACTCCTAAAACCACCATCCATAAGTGGTTGTAATGCCCTGATCAAAGAAGGAAGTGACCTTATTACCCTCATATATCACATACTAACTACATTTGGCGACTTCACTCAAATTTTCGTAGCCATCTTTTCATGCTTATTATAGCTTGGCGTACTAGGTCCTCAACTCAAGTTACTAAGATGGTATTTAGGGCCACCAAATGTGCTAGGCAAGCTGTTGAGGCATTGATGCCGAACATTTGTTTGATCATACCTATTCTTGAAGATGTAAAGCCGAATCCATTACTTGAGCCAGTTCAGCCGAAAAAAAATCATGCTATGTTGGAAGAGTCGTTCGTGTTTGGCTAACACTGTTCCAACCAACGACTTCTACTTCTAATGATTTTAAAACCCACAGAGCTTAAAACTCCAAAAATTCCACCATAATGCATCTACCTCTGCAAACTTACAACAAATGTCGTTTCCCAGGGAACAGAGTGTTGTTGAGTCCCGTTCGACTTTAGGAACCTCAAATTTAGAAGCCTCCTCCAATAATGAGTCCCTAAAAGCTTCTTACTTCTCAGAATAACATAGGGTAACGAATTCCAAATGTGGTGACAAGAGAAGAGGTGTTGGTCTTGTTAAAACAAGCTCAGTATCAGAATGAAGGAGTGGAATACGGTTAGGAACCAAATTTTGAGATACAAATAGTGCATAAGTATATCTAGTTCGATACACTCGTCCAAAATTCAGCAGGTTTGATGGGAGAAGAGGAAATTAATGAACATAATGTTGCCGAGGAAAGAGGGTTCGTTGCTACGTGGAGGTGCCACAAAGGATGCAGTCTGAATCAGCTTCCGAGTAGGCAAAGTGGGAGACAGCAATGATGGAGTAAGGGCTGAGAGCAAGGCTCCCCAGATAGGTCGCGAGGGCTGGCAGCGCAGCGCAGGCAGGGTGACAAAGAACAGGGCCGACAGTCGACAGTCCGTGTCAAGGGTCTGATGACAGGAGTCCAAATGTCTTTCTCTCACTAGAAATCCAGAGAGAATGAGTTTTAGAGAGAGAAAATGAAGATGTCAAATGAGGGAGCGGGTTCTCAAATAAGCTCCAAAGTCCATTATATATAGGCACAAATGCGCATGTGTCATCAGCCGACACGTGTCATCCCCCGGGAGTGACACGTCGCCAATGGGGGTCCCAGAGTATTGATTGTCCGTTGAATTACCGGTCCCCGAGTTCGTGTTGCCCTGCCCTTGCAGCATCCTTCTTCCTGTCTGAGAAGACTGACCATACCGCGGTAGCATGGTCAAAGTAGCCCGTTGCCCCAGCCTTCCAGTTCAAGCCCTTACTGAATCCCACGAGATGCGTCAAGAGACGCGCGGAGATCCTGACAGCGGCGCGGGTTGCCCCAGTAGCCAACTGTCAAGCGGGCTAGGCTCGATGCCCTCCGAGGACCTGCTCCCGTCCCGGAGTGACCCGGGGGTCATTGCCCTGGCGGTGTCGATGATCAGTGGTAACATGTGTGGCCATGCTCACAGCTCAATACTCAGAGTCCGTGGCGAGGGGTCCTCGTGCCGGAGCACTACGAGCGGAGCCCCCCGTGAGTTCGTCGGGTGATTGTGCCGGTGATGGCCTTAGGGTTGTGAGCCCATCCCCGTTGCGAAGGCCAAAGCCTCCGGTTGATTGTGCCGGCGAGGGCCGGAGCCCGTTGGTTGATTGTGCTGGCGAGGGCGGAGCCCCCGATTGAGTGTACCGGCGAGGGACTTAGAGTTTTGAGCCCATCCCGCCGCGAGGGCCGGAGCGGCGACGAGTGTCACGGAATGGTACCAAGATGCCGATGCGCGTCTGTGCGTGACGGTTGTTGCGACAACGATGTGCGGGCGACAACGGCGTCACGCGACCACTGGTGATGAGTGAGCATTGCAGAATGCGCTGAGTAAGATGATAGCAACGGCAAGCAGGTTCCCTCCCCCAAAGACAGGGATGGCCGACCCCTTTCCAAGGAAGGTGGCCGGTCCCTTCTCAGGGGTGTGGCCGACCCCCTTCTAAGGGGGGTGGCCGACCCCCTTCTCAGGGGGGTGGCTAACCGCTCGGGGGGAATCTGCACTTTGAGTTTGATCGACGTCCTGATGCTCGAGGCACAGAGCGCTTTGACCGACTAATGATGTTGAGCAATTTTGACTGACAAGCGGGTGATGTGTCGTGCAATAGGGATCCCTTAGTGGGCAGGGGGTGTGGTCCGAATATGTTGTGAACACATATAAAAAGGTTTATTGAAGCACTTGTCATAGTATTGGATGCAAACCTGCGAGTGAGAGAGTTTTGCCAGTCTCTGACTAACAAAGCGTATGAGTGGTACCATTGCTTGCCATCGTACAACATTCTTTCCTCTGTAAGACATGGTGCAAAAGTTATGCAAAACATTTTCTTTACTATTGAAGAGCTATCATTGATAACCTTTGCTCGAGAGGAGCAAAAGCACAGAGAAGACGTGGGCCTCAGAATGTCAAGAAGAAATTCTATAGCCACAACTCAAAAGGATGTGCAGTGAGAGCATGATTGGAAATTACAAGATCCATATGGTAAATCACAACTTCAAATCGTATAGGACTTTACCAAGGATGCTCATAATTATGATTAAGCCATATAGTATCATTTAAGGCAAGAGGCTAGTAGGGGAAGAGGATCGTAACCGCCATAGTCGTATCAATATAGGTGAAATGTTGATGCACCAGTAGCAGAGACTTGGCATGGTGAAGGCAAAGTGAACATGTAGGCAAGAAAAGAAAGTTTAAGCAGGAGGAACCACCGAAATTCCCTTGCCCCATCAAAGAGGTAATCTTGGCAGTGGAAAATGGGTTAGGTTTTTGGGCTGCTCCAACTCCACCCGTGGAGCAAGAGCTTTTTCAAGAAGAAAATGAGCATCACAGTCACTTCATACTTCATGAGAATGGGCAATCATCCTACCTCCAATTATTGCACTATCAAGCGAATTTTTGATTGTGTTACTGGAAGGAAGCTTAAAGTTGATGGATCCAACCCCTAAGATTGTTTTGAATAAACCATTTCTAATCACAACTAAAAAAAGCATGCTAACTTCGTTGTAGTAGAAAGAAGATCAGATGATGAAATCAAGGACCTTGATGCAGAAATCATCATCGCCGAAGAAATTCTAAAGGGTATGACAAGTTTCCTGGCAAACTCAGGAGTGTCTAAATCTGTGAGTGTGACGGCTAATAAGGTAAAAGATTACTTATATTTAAGTTGTTCTTCAGCTGGATTTTTCGCTGGCAGCAAGAGTAGTAGCCACCTAAGAAAACGCTGAGAAGTTTCACAAGTCGTGCATGCATGAGTTGGGACCTTTAAAGAAGTTTCTAAGAAACCTTACCACCAATATTACTTCCATAGATGAAGATTAGAAATTTTCATATCCCCATAACTAACTGTTGTATGTAACGTCTGTGGTTAATGGTCAGAAGATTAGGAGGACATTGGTTGCCAATTGTGCTTTTGTTAACATTATGCCATCGAGCACCTTTAGTAAAGCTTGCGTACCTGAGTCCGACATCATCCCTCGTCCAATTGTCACCTCGGGCTTCAAAAATACCAAATTGAAAGATGTCAAATTTGTTCGAGTAGCTCTTAAAGTGGGACGGGTCCAGAATATACCAATTCCATGTCGTTAACCCCCAGACAACTTATCATCTCTCATTGGGGAGGATGTGGTTACAAAAGAATCGAGTAGTATCGTCTTCTTATCACCAATGTCCCAAGGCGAATGTGAACGGGGTACCGATTACTATTAACTCGACAATTAGGCTATTCTCGAAGGAAGAGGCTCATCTTGCAGAGTCAATTACTATATATAATTTGACGAGCACAAGGCTGGCTACATGAATATCATTACTAGAAGACCAGAGAGAGCCTATTGTTCTTACTTAAAATGATTCGTGGCAGGACAAGTATAAGAGAGGAACTAAGAGGAAAGCCCCCTAGCAGAACAGTGCGGTACCATCAAAAGCCTCTCAATGGGAAAAGGAGCCCGCCCTTTTAACAGTGTAAAGGTTGTCCTCATTATTCGATGAAAATAGTCCCACTAAACAAGATCAAAGTCAAATAGTGGAGTAGCAAGTAAATCCTAAAAAATGCTCAACCAGAACTGCAAAATGAGCCAAAGCCCCAGTTGCATGAATTAGAATCTATTAACCAGGTAGCTGAACAGGATGAGCTAAAGCTCACTTTGATTGCCCAAGATTTAGATGAGAAAGTCAAGGTTCGGTTAATAACATTAATCAAAAAATACATGGATGTGTTTGCTTAACAATACTTTGATACCCAGGTTGGACGTTAATTTTTGTGACACACATGTTCAATGGTCGCCCCTCGATGGCACCAGTCAAGCAAGCCAGAATCTTGTTTTGTTTATATCTATATTTGGGCACGATTATCTCGAATTTTCATAATGATAGTTTTGTTTATATCTATATTTGGGCACAATTATCTCGAATTTTCATAGTGATAGTTTTGATAGTGGAAACTTCGGCTATTTGACATGTGATAGTGACACCGTCCAACATTTGACATGTGATAGTGACACCGTCCAACAAAGAACTTCACCAAAATCATACTCGTCTCTTAGCGACGAATGGTGTCTTTCACCATTGAGGCCTTTCCGCCCCTCTGTGTTCCCTTTTTTATGCTGACTTTTGTTGCTCTCGATGAAAGTTGTTGGCTTCGTCGGTTCATTGCATGAATTTGTGATAGTGTCTCTTGACCTTCTCTCATCTAAAGAGCTCTTTGGTAGCCGAAAAGATTGATCTTTAAAGAATTATGTCGTTCATCACTTTAGGTGTGCTTTTCACGCGGAGCTAGCTTTGGCAAGAAGATTGGTTGGTGATATGAATCTGACATGATTTAATTTACAAAAAAATATATATATATTTACTTTGGTATACTATTGGAAAAAAATTGTCATTACTTTTGTCCATTCTTTTGGTGCTCTTTGGATGGCGTCGGTTTCCTTTTATAATTTTCCAACGAAGTGAGTTTTTTCATTGGAAAAAAAGAAAGTTTCCCGCCTAAAGAATATAAATTTTCTTTTTTCTTCTCAATGTTATGGCTCAATGTGCAAAATATGACAATTTTAGACTTCATGAAAGATTATTCACATATCATTATTTGAACAAAATAGGTTAAGCCTTTTGGAATAACTAGAGCTGCCTCAACTCTTCAAACACTCATCGGGCACCAGAAATCCAATGATCAACTTGGTTATGGTGTCCAGTCAGACAACCAGAGAACTCCCGTGTTGGGGGGGAGCCAAGTACCTGGGCCTGTTTATATAGAAGTATGGGGGTTTAGGGTTGTAGAAAATATGCATAAAGAGAATAAAATGCAACCTCGCCACTATAAAGAGATAAGGTAAGAAGACCAAAAAGCATGAGCTGGTAGTAAAGGAGAACCGACAGATTTAGTCGAAAAGTGGCCAGCTTTTTTTCCCTCCTTAATTTACTTTTAAACTAGTTTTGAAAGAACAAGAATTTTCTTTTTAATTAATCACACCTGATAAATACAAAATCAGGCAGAATTTCTAATCAAGACCAAACCAACTACCTAAACAATCTATCCTATCTAAACTATAACCTGGGTTAAGTCAAAACTAATCGGACTAACCAATTGGATCGAACCAGCTGAATCAGGTTTACTAAGCTGGACTTAAATAATTACAAAAAAGGCCTAAAAATATTACGAAAAAAGCCTACAATAAATGAAACATAGTATGAGGCATACAAAAAATGGGCGTCGACATGTGTCTTGCACTATTGACACCCTCCTGCCCTTCTATGTTATGTTTTTTTTTGCTTGCTTTGTGTCACTTTACGAGTGTTGTTGGTTTTGTCGTTCCGTTGCTTGAATTTGTGATAGTGTATCTTGCCCTTCTCTCACCTAAAGAGCGATTGGTTGATCTCCTTTTGTAGCCAAAAAGATTGTTATGGAAGAAATTATGTCATTATGTGTACTTTTTACACTCGGTTAATTATGGCAAGGAGATTGGTTGGTGCTCTGAATTCTGACATAATTTTGTGTTTAGAAAAAAGTTGCTTTCATATTGGAGAGATTCATTACTTTTATCCGTGGTTTTAGTCTTTTGGTGCTCTTTGGATGGCGTCGATTTACTTTTATAATCTTCCAGAAAAGTGAGAGTTTTTCAATCAGAAAAAGAAAGTTCCCCACCTGAAGAATATAAATTTTCTTTTATCTTTTAAATGTTATGGCCCAATGCACAATATATAAAAATTTTAAACTTCATGACAAATTATTCATAAATCATTCTTTGAACAACATAAGTTACGTCTTTTAAAGTAACTAGAACTGCCTAAATTCCTTCTAGCACACACGGACACCATAAACGCAATGATCAACTTGGCTATGGTGAGCAGTAAATTGGGATTTTATTACTACCATTTTATCCCCGCTTCCAGGTCCTTTCTGTTTATGTGGGGTTTTTAATCAGATGTTGTCACCTTCTGAGAAATCGGGTAGTAATTCAACTATCATCCCAGGTGTTCATTCACTTAGAGGTTTTCTTGAGTCTTTCGGTCTAACTGATGTCTGTTGGGATGGTCCTTTGTTCACTTAGGTCCGGGGTTCTTTGCTAGGGGCTTTGTTTATGAAAAGCTGGACTGAGTTATGGCCTCTTCTTCATGGATTGTCCTTTACTTGCAGGCAATCGTTAGGAATCTGGGCATACAGAGATCTGACCATGCCCCGATTCTTTATGAGACTAGCCCTCTTCGTCGCAAGTTCCCCTTACCTCGTAGATTTGAGGCCATGTGGTTCTCATCTCTCAGATTTTTATTATAATTCGGGACGTCTGCCTCTTGCCTTCGGCTGGGTCCCTCTTTTCCAGGTTATGAATAAAAGCAAACTCTTGTTGCGGGTTTTATGTGAATGGAGTTCTAGCAGATTTGGGAATCTGCAATTGCAAAATAATGACACTCAACAGAGGTTGTTGTTCTTTCAAGAGGGGAGTCGACAGTCATTGGAGAATTGTCATGAGGAGTTTTTCCTGCGTGGTAAACTGGACTTTTTGTCAAAATGTGAAGGATTTTCTCGGGGGCAACATGCAATGATCGATTGGTTAGAGGCAGGGATAGGAATACGAAGCTTTTCCACAATTCTACAATTATCCGTCGTAGGACTAATCAAATCACGTCTCTTAAGGACAACAATTGTAGGGTTATTTATGATGAGTCAATTCGTTCTCTTATAGTTTATTATTTCAAGCGGTTGTTCTCTGAGAGGGATTGTCATCCACCCTCTGCTGATTCTATCAAATCCTTTGTGCAACAATTTTCCTTTCATTCGATTTCGCCCTCCCATGTGTGTCTTCTTAGTCAAGCTTTCACTCCGGATGAAATAAAGAAGGTAGTTTTTGCACTAGGCAAATTGAAAGCCCTGGGCCCTGATGGCATTCATGCCTTGGTGTATCAGCGTTGTTGGCCTACTTTGGGTGCCTTATCACCTGTGCTACTTTGTCCTTCCTTAACAGGCAGGCTGCTTTCTGAGGTCAATCAAAGGTTAGTTTCATTAATCCCAAAGAAGCACCCTCCTGAGTCCTTTGCTGACTTCCGACCCATAAGTCTCTGTTACGTCATTTACAAGATCATTTCCAAGGTTCTGCTCACAAAAATGACGCCCATTTTGGGGGATATTGTCTCTCCATTTTAGAATGCTTTTGTCTCTGGGTGTAGCCTTGCAGATAATGTCTTGCTTGCTCAAGAGCTAAGTGACTGTGTTCATCGTCGCAAGTCTAAAGGGGTGGTTCTCATTGCTTTTAAATTAGACATGAGTAAGGATTTTGACAGAGTGCGTTAGGATTTCCTTCATGAGGTTCTTTTGAACTTTGATCTTCTCCCGGTTTGGGTTAATCTTGTAGTTCAATGTGTTACTACTGTTTCCTACTCAATCTTGGTCAATAGTGTCCCTACACCTGTTTTTAAGCCGACCTACAAAATTAGACAAGGAGATCCTTTATTGCCATTCTTATTCATCCTCGGATTCGAAGTCTTGTCCATGGGCTTAGTAAAGGCTGAACAACTTGGACATATCAATGGCATTAAAGCAGGAAAGACTTCTCTGGCTATCACTCACTTAATGTATGCTAAAGATATTTATCTCTTCCTGAGTTTTCACAAGAATGTAGTTCAAAGTATCTCTGAGGTTAGGTTAGTTCTGAATAATTATTGTTTGATGTCTGGTCAACATATAAATTGGGAGAAATCAAGCCTAACCATTATCCCTAATGCGTCGGCTGAGTTTCGATCTTTGCTAGACCAAGCATTTGACTTAAAAGACAAGCAGGGTTTTGGGAAATATCTGGGCATCAATCTGGATGTGGTGGTGCACAAAAAAGAGATTTTTAGGAGCATTGTCCAGAAGGTTCAAGACAGGTGTGCACACTGGTTAGGGTTGTTGTTGAATAAGGCAGGTCGAGCCACCCTTATTCATTCAGTTCTTTCCTCCCTCCTTGTACAGTATATGTCGGTGTATAAATTTCCTACGGCAATTTGTAATCAGTTAGATCAAATTTTAGCCCGCTTTTGGTGGTCAGGTGATGCAAGCCACATTTCCATTCACTGGATTGGTCTAATTTGTGTTGACCCAAAAGTTTGGGAGGCTTGGATTTTTGGAGTTTCAAATTATTTAATCAGACCTTATTACATAAACAAGCATGGAAATTTTGGAATAATCCCGATAGTCTTTTAGCAAGGGTTCTGAAAGGACGATACTTTAGTCAAACATCTTTTCTTAACCCCCGTAACCGGAGACAAGGATCATGGATCTGGCAGAGTATTTTAGTTGGACAACGATCTCTTAAGCATGGTATACAGTGGAAAATAGGTAATGGGTGCTCTATTTCAATTTGGATGGATTGGTGGCTACCTGATATGCTGCCTGAACTCTTGTCTCCATTCCGTTCTGAGTCAAATGAGCACTGGCATATCTCTGACTTGTTCTTTTCCAACTCACACCGATGGAATCTGTCAGTTTTAATACCTACTCCACTAATAGTTTCTCTCATTCTAGAACTAGTTCCTTCAGGTGGTGAGGATGATTGCCTCTGGCCTTATGCCATGGGAGGAATCTTTTCGACAAAAGATACTTACAAAGCTTTATGTTATAATGAGAATCAGGCGACCACCATTATTAGCTCTATGTCTCACAATATATGCCGTAAAGTCTGGAAACTGCATTGTCGGAGAGGCTCAAATATTTTGTGGCAATTTCTACATCAGAGGTTAGCAGTAGCTTCGGAGCTAATGAAAGGAAATGTCTGATATCTGATCAATGTCTGCTTGGTTTATAGCATCCTGAAACCCATGATCACCTTTTCCTGTAGTGTTCTAAAACACGAAATATTTGGGTTTATACTTTGGGTAGACAGGATGTGCCTAGAATTGATTCAGCTATTACATAGGTTTTACATTGTCTTCGCAAACCCATTTCGCGCAATAGAGATGACCTTTTTCAGGTCTTGCAAGTGGTGGTTTTGCTTTGGTTTATTTGGTGTAGCCGAAACAATGTTGTTTTCGGGTGTGATCAGTTCTCTATGGGGCATATTTTAGCTCGTAATCGTAGTCTATTACGTACTATGTGATGCACTCCCTCTTTCCAAAAGGCGTTCCATAAATTATCTAAATGTTGTGATGGGGTCGCTATGCCAAGGTCAGTTCAGATTCAATACTTTTATGCACTTCTTATTCCACTGTATTTTTCACGTATATTCAAATGTCATCTGCCGAACACTGTGTTTTTGTTGTCTCTGTTACTAAGTCATCTCATGCTTGTGGAAAAATTCATATTGGGATGGTTGCCTTCACTTTTGCCTGGGTGACATCATGGGCATACTCGGATGTTTGGTTACGATTGATGAAAGTAGTGATATAGTGGTTGCTTTGTTCCTCGCTATGGCTTGGTTAGCAAAAATTCCTTGCTTTCACATAATTTTTTTGGTTGCTCACTCAGTGTTCATCACGCAGATCGAGGCTAGGGCCGAAGGAAATACCACCGAGTCTTGTGGTAGCCTTTTGGGTATTATATCTGACCATAGCCAAATAGTGCATTCAATGCACATCGCTCGAGGCACAGCGTCATGCAGCTCTCTTCAGCAATAACATCTTTTTTGTTGCATTTAGGCCAAGGTGTGAAACAAAAATGGTTTGACA